>JACDJE010000007.1:4588600-4959185 GCA_016647715.1 Pavo muticus
CACAACAAAATATCGTCCCTCATTCTGAAGTTACTTTTCATCACTTCTCTCATGACCTTGTGAGCTGAGGCAGCTTGTAGTACACATACATACCTACACCCAGATGTATGCGATGGAAAAGAAGGAATAGTGGTACCTCTCTTATCAAAGTCAATAACAAACACACCACTGACTGAATAGGCACGTAAGGGTAGCCCCAGAATAAATGAAACAGCTGTACGCGTTGTGTCAAGGAAGGGCACCGACAGTTTGACTGTTGGCTGATATTTCTAATAAGACCTTGAAGCGACACAGGCACACAGGTACCCCACAAAATCACTTTTTGTAAATAAATAAATAAATAAAACAAAAGCCAAGTGGGTAGATGAGAACTCTCTAAAGAATTGAGATATAAGTCTCAGCGCTTGTTTATGCTTTTCTCATTGCTGCATTTGCTTGGAGGGGTGCGTAGACCTCCCAGATGAAAATATCAGTTGGCAAAAAGAAATCCCACCACTCCAAACTCTCAGCTTCTCCTGGTACACGAGCAGCCAAACCCAAACCTGTAGCAGCTAATATCACCATGGCTCATGCCCAAAGACAAGCTCTCCTTGAAGGATTCAACTCCATTCTCCTCAGGCTTTCAGCTTTATTTTATCATAGAACAAAATATATAAAACAAAGTCATCTCACCAACCGCATCCTCTTTTATCCACTTGCTGAGGGTTTTGCAGACCCTCTAATGCAACACCTAGCACAAAATATCTCAACTACTCAAGCTTTCAGCATCACTCTCCTAATAACTGTACCCAGCCACCAACATGGTGCTGTTTGTAGATATTAAAGACTTGGCAACCTCCACAACCAAGTGAACAGTGCTAGAAACCAAATGACCCACCTAGCTCCACCTGGGATGGTTTAACTAATTGCATCTGAGAGCGGGGTCTGTCTCATCCTTCACGTGACACAACATCCAAAAAGATCTTGCCCAAACATCACATTTTTGCTGAAGGTGACCTAAGGGAAAAGGAAGCAGTGCTGGACTACCATCAGGCTCTGAATTCCCAAAGAGCCCTGGGGGTGCAGAGCTTTGGTGCTGGGTGAATTTCACCTCCTAGCTGACTGACAGTGGCGAGGGGAGGGAGAGGTGAGAGAGCAGGAACACCTGGATTCACTTCTTTCTCCTGCCCAGCTTATTCTTTCTGTGCCTTTCCTCCGCACCTGCAAATTCATTGTTTGAGAACCTTTTCCCTCATCCTCATCTGGAGATAACAGTGCTTTCCCACTTCATTGAAATACTAAATATATAGGAAATGATGAGGTTCTCAGATGATGCTTGAGCACTGGGATATAGAAAACACCTAAGACAGGCTGGTTACACATCTATTACTACATCTATTTTTCACATAATCAGGCATGGAACCGCTTGAGTACCTAACAAACCTCTCCTCTTGAATGCAGCCTTGAATGCAGTCACAGCACTCACCAGGGCTTCTTCTCCCCTCCTGTAAATCCCTGGACACTTCAGCCATCTTCTAAAATTAGCTGCACTTTTGGACAGCAAGCTATGAGATTTTGGTAGGTTACATTACCAATCGGGATTTAGGGACACTAAATCAGTGGCTTGGCAGCATGATTTAAATCAGCTGAGGGATTGTTTTTTTTCCTGCTTTGCCAGTTTTAAAGGCAACACCACCATGCAGAAGTTAGTGTAAACCTTTTTCAAGTTTTGCCAGTAATCTTCACAGAGTATTTTCATAAAATGACAGAATCACCTAGGTTAAAAAAGGCCTTCAAGACCACCAGTTCCAACCATCATTATGGAACAGACTGCCATGAGCTCTCTCATACGAAATTAAGCAGAGATAAAGAGAGTTTTGAGTATTCACTCACCTATGAAAAATTCTGCAGATAGTGGATGGGGCTCCTCTTGTCCACAAGTATAGGCCACAAATGACATGGAGTAGCACAATCATTTCAGAAGAACGGCAACATCTGACAGAGTCATACTTTCCAAAAGAGAGGGATGAAATAAACACCTCCAAGCATGAGGCTCGCACCAATCCCACCTCATGATTTTGCTGCAGGTGTCCATTCCTTGCAACACTGAGCCTAATCCTGCTCTATTAAATTTAATGGAAGAAATTTCCTGTCACCCGCTTCCTAATGTAGCGTAGTTGTCATTACCGTGTTGAAATGATGTTTCAAAATACATGTTGCATTTCAAAAAGATTTCAAAAAGATTTTTTCTTTTTTTTTTTTTTTGTAATTGCCCTCAATTAAACACATTTATCAGATTGTAGCCTCTCTCCATCATTCAGAGAGGTAATTAAAGGTTTAGTCATTGCATGCTGGGCTGTTTTTATGTTTCATATACTGTGTTGAATCTCTGAGAATCAGGCTGATTCTGCTCTTGCAGTGTTGCAACACCAAGTGTCTTCCAGCGGGGCACCATGTGCCCTGATGTCTCTTTTCCAAACCAATGGCAGTTTCAAAACCAGTTTCACCAATGGCACCCGTTGGGGCACAGACTTCCCGTAGCACGGCTCCTGCACCATCCCCTGTCCCCTGTGCAAGGCGGACATCCATAGGGTTGGAGTGCAGCTCTCCCAGGTGCTGGAAGGTCATCAGCGACTCAAGCTCAAGGGACAAGCAAGAAGCTACGAAAAAAAAAAAACCCAACAAAAAACAGCGTGACCAAAATTAGGTATTCCACCAGCTCAGAAAATTCATGTATTTATCCAAGTGTCTCAGGTTTTAGTGACTAAACCACAGTGTTCGCATGCAGTTAAACTCTGTGTCTGGGATTTTATTCCTTCCAATTCTGAAAGTAAAAACTGGGCTTTTTTTTTTTTTTTATATTAAATATAAGATCACCAAACATCTCCTTCATAAAACATTGTCACATATCTGCGAGGCTATCGTCCCCGTTAGGGCTGCAGAACACAAGCTCTGTGCCAAGGGAAGGCTGTCTCCAGTTGCTGCTCAGCCAGGGCTGTCAAACCAAAATTGCAGGGATTGGAAAAACCCAAAGCACTTTAGGTTTCACTGTTTACTTTTGATTCTGTACTGCACAGGCTGACTTCAAAGGCAAGGCATGGCATTCACATATCACAATTGCAATTGCTGAAGCTGTTTACTCTGAAAAGTTTGTATTACAGTGCTAGGGGTGATATATGAAAATAAAATATTTACTCAGTTGTGGGATTCACTCCTCAGCTTGGGAAGAAGGTTTGCCTAAAAAGAGTCTGCGAGCTTTTTACTGACTGAATAGAGTGTCATTATAACTAGGGAAAATATACATGAATCCATTGCTTATATGAAATTATTCAGCCCTGCATAAGAGATATCCCATTGACACTCCCCAAAGGTGATGTGGTCGTGATGTAAGCAAACAGAGAGATCATAAAATAATTGTATGGGACAGATGGGAGTCATTATAAATAATTTTATTTTGCCATTGTTTGGGATATCTATATTAAACTGACAGCTGAGAAAACTGGGCCATGGGATCGCAGTAAATGCATATGAATGTCAGTGATAAACTTGCTGCAAAGATTGGTGTCACAGAAAATAACAATGCATAACCTTAATGTATGGGTTTAGTGCAGCCACAGCTTCACATCTACCCTGTTTTTCTGACCTGATTCTGTTTAAAGCATTCCTACCATGCTACTGTAGTACATTAAAGAGTCCATTGCTCAGGACATGTAAAAGAAAATAATTCTTATCTTAAAAAAATGGTGAGCACGTTTTAAAAAGAAATAAAATGATTTTGTGCATGTTATAATTTCATACTATTGTACCCTTTAAAATCAGTTTACAAATAATAAAGGGTGATTGTACCCTTAACTGAAAAATAAAGATTAGGTCAGTAATATATCCAAGTGTAATTTTTATGTGGAAGTAAATTGTTCATAGTGATTATTTTCTTCATTGCTTAAAAAGTCGCACATTCATTCTAGCATTAACTTCTCCAAGAACACCTTCAGTGATATTGCACTTGTTTTCTGCTAAAATATTGGCTTTCGAGAGCAGGTATTAAATTGGTTGATATAAACTATATTTTCCAGCCTATGCATCATCCAACCAAGCATATCCAGAGCACTTCCCTGTAACATTTTCTTCCTTAACTTATAGGTACAAATTTCAGACAGTTTTCCACTTTTATGTGAACAAACTAAAGGCTTCTCTGGATTCACATCGACCTGCAATTGTGTGTTCTTTATTAAGCAGGTATGTTAATGTTGGTGTATATGAGATAGAAATGCCTAGTTGCTTAATTTTTACCTTGAAACTCCATAAACTCATTATAACTGGATTTGGGTTTATTCCCTATGATCATCTTCCAAACACAGTTCAAAGTCCTCTCCATCTATCAAAAGCATCATTAAAATAGAATCACATCTTTTCGTTGACCCAACGAGGAGGGAATGCATCTGCTGCCACCACAGGAACTATTTAGCAGCCATAATAAGGAGTGTTTCTTCTTCAGTACATATTTGTGTTAAACATTCTCTCAGTGGCCACTTCTGATAATATATGTCTTTTCAGCGTGACAAAGAATTTTCTCCATACTCAAATACAAAGACGAGGTCTAAGGTCAGTCTCCAGTATATTGCCAATACAACATTTTTACAACTGATGAGGAAAATTGAACCCAATCCAATTCTAGCCACAGTAGCCACAGCATTTCTCCAGCAATACAGTTAGTTCCTATTGCACAAACCCAGTCTTTAGCCGTGTGCTAGACATTTACACCAGTCTTCTAAAACAGTCAGTACACCCTTTTACAGCATTGTTATCCGTGTTTTCTTTCCCAGCTTTCAATTTAAAGGTCTCATCAATTAGGTCAGACTCTACCCTGGAATTATCATGTTAGATCATCTCTCTGCACATACCTTCCAAAGACAAACTTGCACAAAACAGTCCTCAAGAGACTGATATTTACCTCCTTTTTTTTCTTCCATCTTTTCTTAAATATCTCTTCCTACAGTTGCCTTATCTCACCTCAGCATTCCTTCAGTTCTAGGTTCCTTTCTTATCTTTCTTCCATCTTCCTTTTCTGTGACACTGTTTCATTACTCTTGCTTATATTTTTCTTCATTTCTCTTACCTCTTATTAGGAAAGAAAAGCTGACCATCAAAACATCCCCTCAAATCAATAGCCAATTTTTTTTTTTTCATCTTAAATTTTGGCTTACGCGTTTCCATGTATCTTCAGACCTTTGCAAAGTTATCTGCAAATTTAAAGCTGTTCAGAGTCCTCTTTTTTTAAAACCTTCTTCACCATACCTTTGAATAGTCACCTGAGTTCCATCACTGTATCTTATGTCACCTCTGCTCCTGAGATCTATTCTTCTTTAATTCTTCTTTGACCAGTCCCATCAAATGACACGTGACATAGAACTTGGTTGTCATAGCCATAGCCACCCATAGGTACCATGTCACCCAGTTTGTGTATTCGCTCTTTAACCTGAATTCACCTTCATTCTGTTCTTCGTAACCATTATATCAGTTCTTCTAGGACAGCTTTTAAGAAAAAGAACATTTCTCTCTCTCCCTCCCTCACAAGTTTCCCTAGATGTTTTCCTATTTCATTGTTTGGTTCTTTGGGTTCCCTAGATACTCAACTGCTCAACCTGCCTACTCACTTAGCCTGAATGGATAACAGGTGAAAACCTATCAGCTATCCCTCCTTCTCCAGCTAAGAACCGTTCACACTCAACTGGGGCATCCCATCAAGACAGCAAACTGCACCCAAACCCCCTTCCCACAGTTTGTTGACTCCTTTTTCCACTTCAAACAACAAATGCACGTACTTACCTCTTTCATCTACCCATGCAGTATTGTGAAATTTCCTTGTGAAATACCACAAGGAAAAATTCTAGCACAAAATCTCATTTATTCTCCTCTCTTATCATTGCTGGGATAAGCAGAGCTGTAAGCAGCGATCTAATGCTGCTGAGAGGGGGAAGAAATTTGGGAACAGCAGAAAATAATGTTGTAGTAATATTTTTGCTCAGTCTTTAACAACTTCTGAAAAATGTCTAAAGGAATTGTAATTTTATTGCTAAATTAATTTTAGTGAAACGCTTCTGGACAGCATGCTTCAGGAATTTCTATAAGTTATATTTATCCTGCCAGTGAGGATTATCTGACTTTTTATAAGCTAATCCTCTTGAGTGTTATGTCTCAATCCTATGAGAAAGCATGTAATATTTTACATTACAAGTGTTTTAATTTTATCTTCATTAATTTCTAGCACAACACTTTAGACACATATGATTTCCACACAAGGGCAGACAGCAATTCAGATGCAACATTCATAGGTTTTGATAATTATTTTCCATTATCATGAAATAGCATCTAGTATTTTTTGAGCAATTCCTTTGTTTTCACTCTTATTGCCATTGCCTCTTATTTCACAGGCCATCCCCATTTCTTCATGTCTTGGCACGTATCAGCTGCAAGAGTGATTCACCTTTTGATGAATTTCTGTCTCAGCAGAACAACCAAGGGAAGAGAAAGAAGCGATTTCATATTTATATTGGATTGTGCTTATACAAGGTGGTCGAATTCTGCCCTGACATGGGTGTACAGCTTTGCCTGTGAACACTGGAGACTCGGTTTCATGTGAAGGTATTTTGCCATTAATTTTTGTCTTGCACGAGGATATGGGTATTTTATGGCTACAGAAAGAGAAAGATGATAGTTATTAATTTCAGTGAAATCTCAATTACAGCAGCTACAAATCTGCTTTAAATACATAGCTGATACTCTTTCAAAAGCCATGACTGGGACCTGTCACAATTCTGAATAATCATGCTGCCTTTATAAGGATATATGCAAATATCTATGTGTTAATTTTTCCAACATACACAGTTGCAAACAGGATATATTGCATTTTCTTTTTTAAAAACAGCCTGTGTGTAAACTAGCCTGTGCTAATATAACCCACTAATTTTTCTTGGATAAGCTGGACATATTTAGCAAATGGATCACAAATGTGAGTAAGAAGTAAGGCTTGCTAAATTTCAGAAAGGATCAGTGGTTCACACTGGATGTTTGCACAAAGGCAAGGACAGTCACAAACTGGCATCCTCCCAAAGTTATCTGTATAGAGTCAGTAGGAAGTTCAACAAGCCTGGATTACACATGTGATAAATGAATGACACTTTGATATCTCATGGGTTCTTCTGGGTAGAGCAGAAGAGGCGTAGCACTATACTTGATGAACACCCACCACTTCTGCTATCTCTGCTGTCTCTACCAGTTCTGCACCCACATCTTCCGGATCTCTTGCATTTTGCACCAAGCTCCTCCAAAAAGGACTGCTTTGTTACCTACTTTTCTCTTGGAAATGGTATTGCAGTTCTTGAAACGAAGAGGCAGCTTTGTGCAGCCAGCAACTGCATCGTTTTTATGCTCTGCTTAAGTCTCACTAATACTGTCACAAGGCCTAAGGGACGTTTCAATCACACACAGACTTCTGTCAGCTTTCCACAGACATGTGGATTTTAAGAGAGAAAACATCTGTATTTGGAAAGACAGACATCTCATTATATGTCCTATCTAGTAATTATGTTCTATTCTAGATCTTCTGTGGTTCCTGCGCATCCAGGTGCCAAACTCAGCAGTGAAAGCCAGTGTAGCCATGCCAAGACTCAGTTTGGGCTACAGCTTTGAAAGCCACAGATGAGGACGTTCCGAGGCACAGACGAGGCTTCCATCACTGGCGCATGTAGAAACACTACCCTGTTTTATAAACAGGTGTTTCTTTTTATACATAATACTGTAAAGGCCATTTTATCTGCCTAATAAAAGTTTACAAGACAATTCCATTATACGTTATATCATACAATAGCATCACGTATTTCTGCAGAATTCCTTTATCGTGGATGGAAACTCACGTGTTTCCTATAGAAGCTTCTGAGTGTATTTCTGTTTAGAGATATGTTCCTTCTTGTGAATTTGCAGATGCAGTTCCAGGGGAAGGAGAGCAATTTTCTCTTCCCCAACTTGAGCAGTATCGGACTGTCCTCATCAGGAACTGAAAATGTTCCAATTGCATCTGTTTCTCTTGCTGCTCTCCGTACCACAATTCTTCAGACACACAAATCCTCCTAGTGATCATGAGCAATACATTTTGCATTTGGACCTCGGACTTGGCTGACACTTTTTAAAAAATATTATATATATATTCAGTCAGACAACACCCTGGAGACTATTACACATCTGCAGATGCTGAAGGGCACAAATTATTCCTGCTAAGGTCAACATTACCTTACACTAAAAAATTGTCTTCCTGATCACGGCTTGCACACTGTGAACAAGTGATGAATTTTTATGATTTCACCACCAACACTTGGTCATAATATGTACCCCGTGGGGAGGAGAAGTGAGGAGGTGGAAAGAGGTCCCAGACCACATATAGACACCTAAAAATCTGTCCTTTTTTGTTTCATAAAATCCCATTGAGCCAGATGAGCCAAAATTTCACTTGGAAGCTGTTACCAGACTTAATCACGGTCAATATAAGTGAGCCACAAAATGAAACTCATGAAAGGAATGGAAGGATGTATTCAGACAGTCCAGATTTCAGCTCATATTCAAAGTCTACCGTTTCCTACCAGCAAGCCAGTTTGGAAGGCACAGAGCCAAGAACAGATCCGACACCTAAGTGGAAGTTAGTTAGGCAATTTTAATATTGCCCAGAGCTGCTTAGCAGTAAGTGAAATTCCCCAAGCTGAACCTGTGAGAAGGATAGACCTATTCCTTGAAGCAATACGCTGCCTTAAAATATGATTGAATTCAGATGTGGTATGAAAGACAGAAAATTTAGAAGTTCCCCATGACTTTTCTTTAAGCAACTGAAATATTATATTCACCTACACTGAAAAATTTCAGCTTGGTCATTGCAATACTTAAAGCAGCATAAATTTTAAAGAACTCTGCTTCAGAAATGAAAGCTTATGCATTGCAAGCTTTGTAAGAGTCCCATTCTACTTTTTCCTTCTGATCTATATTCTCATTAAAAATGATACCGTTGCATGAAATATTTTCATTTCAACTAAAGCGTATTTTGCAACAAGAAAAATAGGTCCCTCAAAAGTGTTCTTATTACCTTTACCCACTTACTAGTGCATTTCCTTCTTTCTCCAAAAGAAGAGGGGTGAACAAAGGATTGGCTGTTGTTTAATACTGTATTACAAGCATTCAAATGCTGAAATACCAGAATGCAGGAGACTTAGAGAGGAGCAGGATTCAGAAGCTACAGGCAAGAACTTTCTCCTGTTTTGTTAAGGCAGGCAGCATGTAGAGTCTGGCCCTAATCTGATTAGGTTGTACATATTTATAAACATCTGAAGACCACAAAGAAAGGCTCCCAATTAAAAGATACTCTGGATTTACTTCTGCAAGAGTTGCAGAAAAACATGGTGATTAGCATTTCCATTAGAGATTGCTATTTGGCACAAAGCAGGCTTGTAGAAATGGGTCCTCTCTAAGCATATTTTTTACCAGAGCATAACTCTGCATTCTATTCTGATACACTGAAAAAATATGCCACATTTTATCTGCGTGTATGAAGTTACAGTGTGCCATGTCACCATGTGGGATGTAACCCCATGTAATATAATGCACATTCGAACAAAACTCTCTTTTCCATTATGGGCAGGAGTAAATTACAGATAGAAGTTTACTATAATTAACCACAAACTGGCAAGAAGGCCTGTTTTCTGTCTTTCTAGATTACTATCAAGTTAGCTAAGCTTTTCTCAAGTTTACTTTTAAAAATAGTTAAGAATACAATAAAAGATATTTAATATGAATCATTCTGTGGACAAACATGCTTCGCAAACCATTCCATGGAATGGAGAGTGAACCCAAGATCCAGGTTAGGTGTGTCCTGTTTGATGAACACTGTACCTAGCTGTTGTTTCTCATAAAAATGTTTTACTCTTTTTTTGTTTTGTAAACTCTGTGCTGTTGTTACCCCTTAACAATAACACTTCTGAACCCACAAGCAGCAGCTGTCTGCAATGTGTCTCCTGCAGCTGAAATCACTTCATCGGTTATTATTCCAAAAGACTAAATAAGGGCAGGCATTTTCCTAAAGAATTGATTTTTAAGGGCTCAGTATCAGTCAGTTCTTTTTGCCTTTGATCCTCTGTAATCAGAGAGCCCAGTATTTATAGATTTCAATATGCAGTGCATTTAAAGATATTCCAGACTTTCTTCTGCTCCCATCAACCACCTACTTGCTATGGACAATCAGCAACTTTTTATTAACAGAATGCTTTATCAGCACAGAAGACAAGCTCAGGGCAGTGCCTCTGTGAGATTCAGGAGAGGCAGATCTAGAAAAGTAAGCACTCCCACTGGGCCATTTGCGTTTCAGTATTTGTGCAGCAACTCTGATTAGCAATACTTCGTTAAAGCACAGGCACTGAGCCTTCCCTGTGCACCAGCCTCCACTAACTCTTATGGGTCCCAACCCCACCCCTGGTATCACAGTGGTAACTATATGGCTGTCTGGGAGCATCCAGGTCTGCCCAGCCCCAGAGCCACCCAGATGGCTGCTGCACGGCTCACCTATGCATGTCCTCAGCTTAGTTTTTGCTAGTGGAAGCAGAACAGACACCTGATACATCTGCAGATCATACCCATTCATTTCTGGGTTCAAGCACTGGAGAAACTCCAATTAATACTTCTGTAATATTTTTGGTGAGCAAGTGAACAATCAATCAAATCCTTTAAAGCAGCACCTTTCCAAACCCATTCACATTTTATTTTCTCTATTGTAGAGTGTACTTTTCAGCTTCTTTTACTCTCAGTGTCCTAGTGACAACTGATCATTATCTTTCTTTAGCATATGAGGTAATCCCCAGCCACTATAAAATATTGCTTATATTAATCAAATGCAACCATCCCATGAGCCTGAACCAGCATTTCACAAAAGACACCGCATCTGCACCGACGTTTTACTTCCTTGGCTGTCCATGGATGTGTTCAAGTGGAGAGGGGAGGAATACGGGTGTAATTATTGTCGGAGCAGAGAGAAGAATCCTACAGATAAAAGGTCCTGCAGAATTCTTTTTAATCTTACTTGGAAAGGAAAAAAAAATTAAACTGTAGACTTTCCCATTATGGTTATTACTGGAATTACAGTAATACTACAGTAGGACACACCTATAGGCAAGAAATATGTGTGATCACATTCAACACTTACAGACTGTTGTTTTGAACAGGGCGGGAAGACTTTGTGACCGTACGTAGCAAAACAGGACTCTGTGAGCGCCCAGGAGGGTCTGCCTTTCCATTGCAGAGTCCTGCTGTAACACTGCTCCCCATGTAATTTGCACTCAGGTTAATAAGATATGATTTCAAGTCATTCCAGTCTGTAATGAAGTTGGAAAAAGAACCTGAAATGGTGCCACAAAGCTCCAGCAGTTTTTGAACCTTAAACCGTAGCTCACCATGTCGTGGAATGCAACTCTGAATGCAGTACATGAATCAAACTGATAATTCTTTGGGTCACTTTTGATACTGGAATTAAGCAGTCATGGGCATTAAAATTTCTTACCATTTTAATGCTGACTTGGAAAAAGGTTTGTGAAGCATCCTATAAATAGAAAATTTTGCTTACTTTACTCAAGCATTTCTAATAATCCTGCTTTTTTTTTTTAAGAAAAAAAAATCCATTGACCTTCTAGAAACTTCACAGAAAACCAGCAGAAAGCAGCTATCTGGTTGGACTCTACTTCAGCCTGCTGTCAGCAGAAGACCAAGAGAATAACTCACTGTCCATAAATCTAACCCCTTTCCTGAGTTCAATTTGATCGGCAACAAAAACAACTTCTGCCAAAGCTTTCAACCCCATGAATGTCTCTAGTATTGGTCAAAGCCCATGCATTCACAAACATAACTCCCATTTCTCTCATATTAATTTGGAATATTAGGCCAAGGAAAGCCTAGTAACTTTTTTTGGGTTCTCAAGGCTGTGAGAGGGTGGGTTTGCCATATGGTTGTTGTTCTCTGCATTAGGTATGATTATATACCATGCACATTTCATAAGCGTCTAAGTACCTGATCCATCTGATAATAAATCCTCCCAAAGAGGCTACTTTCAAGATTTAGAAGCAAATTCTTATGACTGAATCATCATCATTCAATTGTTCTCTTTTAAAAATAATTTCATTAAGTAAACAATTAAGTACGATTATATGGATTTAGAAAGCTTTTACTCCAACTCACTCTTGCAGTGACAAGTTATAGCATAAGCCTTAACACCACTTCTGACAAGATTGTGCCTAGACAAACAGCCCAAGCTGGTCATGGCCATGAGCCTTCAGTCAGAGAGAACTTCATCCAGAAAGCTGAGCGTTGCTCAGCGTGATTGGTCTGGTCAGGCAAGGATGAAAGCAAACCAGGGGCATATTTGCTCATCCAGATGTTTAGTAACAGGCTCACTGGAAGCAGAATCAATGTATGCATGCCCAGGAACCCAAAGGTATCACATGTACTTCTGTCTACAAACCTGCTCCCAGTTGTCAGTTTGACCACCATGCATTTCACCTCTCCCATTCTGAAGAAATTGCTAAAACTTAATGCAAAGGCTCCTGTGGCTGCCTAAGTGCTTAAAGTGTTTTCATAAATGCTTCATAAATGCTTCCAGACTGAAGGCTTCTTCTCTCCAACTTCAGTTGAAAGTTCTCTTTTCCAAACAAATACTCCACCTAACTTAATTTCTGTAGTTTGTTTCCAAAGAAAGAATAAAGAAGAATGGCACATCTGTGTAAGTCACTAAACTAATTCTGAGAGAAGTCCTCCAGTGAACAACCACTGCCTTCTCTCTCCTCTTTTTATTTTAATATCATTGTGTGTAATCTTAATAGCTGCATTTACTACAGATTCCATGTGAGTTTTTTGGTCATTCACTTTCTGAAAGCATAACCCTGAAACGCACACTCAGGTTGTCAGTTCTCTCTGGCTTGACTGGCTTGCCTAATGGCTCCTTGAGTGATTAACATTTTCCATCATCAGATCCTACAAGCCAAAAAAAAATAAATAAAAAAAAGCCTTAATGACACTAAAAATATGAGGAATCAGCTATTTCATAGTACTGACTCGCTAAGGCATCATTATTGCTAGTGCTACTGTTGTCCTTAAATGCTGCACTGCTGGTTATCATGGAGGACTTCAGGAAAAAGAGAGTGTGGTGCTGAGACTTATTGCATTAAGAGATCGGTTTAACAGATTGTTTAGTTTTGGTAATATAATTTGACATCTAAACATAAGCTGAGAGGGATCTCCCACAAAACCTTTGATAATATGATTCATTGTCAAATGTTTGTTTTGCCTATCTGGTACTCATTAATTAATTCTTTTTAATATATCTTGGATTTACTGATTTGGAAAAAGAGAATTATTCTTATTGATGTTGCTAAAATATCCAGGTGGCTTGAATTTCACCAACTAGATGGTATAATCTAGCACATTTGTGTAGACCTAATCAAATCTCTACTAACAGATGTGAAGAGCCCAGCATGGGAGCAAATGTTTGTGTCTATATGATAATTAAATTACCTCAATAAAGAGAATAAATGAACAATGATGACTATAGTTTTTTTAAACCTAGGTTATCTTCCCTGTGCACAGCCTCTTTTAACCCCTCTAGCGATTGTCAAAACTTCAAGTTTTTCTGAAGGAGCAAAGTTTTTCAGGAAGTGCCTTTGATTAACTCTAAGATTCAGGCAAACCAACGAACTGGTTTAAGAATTCTTATGCATCTCCATTAGTGGAAATCAAATAAATAATAACCTCTGCGCTAAAAGCACGCTGTGTATATTGTACTTCATTTCACACAAACAGTTTGAAGACATCGGCCTATGTTTCAATTCCTCGTTTAGTTCTCTTGCTTTTGGAGGTTTACTTTGATTGTTAATGTGGCATCACTGAAGATCTCGGTCCAGATATAGAACATGCTCAGATGTTAACCCTGCACACAGCAGGCGGGTTGAAACTAGATGATCATTACGGTCCTTTTCAACCCAGGCCATTCTATGATTCTGTATTCAAGAGTCAGGCAGCTGTCCTTAAGATGGGCTTAACAGGCATTTCAGAGAGCCCCAGTAAGCACTGGAGTGAACCACGTCCTGCTAAGCATCTTCAAAACCTACCCCTTTAAATCCAGTCTGCCACACAGCCTGGTGACTTTATTCTAGGAACTGCAAAGTGTAACAGAGACCTCTATTGTAACCCATCACCAAATAATCATTTTGCTATAGTCCACTTCAGGAAGACCTATAAAAACAAACTTTGGGAGATAAAAAGATGTTTTAAATGTATCTTTGTTTTAAAGGTGGCCTTGTAGAAGTGAGATGCTTCTACAAGAAAGGGAAGCCTTTCCTCAGCAGTGGGATTGCTTAGATATCATTAGGCAAGCCAGGTTGCAGCTGGAGTTCAAATCACTTCTGACCATGTTTTTGCTACAAACAGGGGAACAGTTCTTCCTCTGTTCACTCTGCGGCGTGCTCTGACCTTGCTGGAGGCTAAGTAATGTCACCAGCTGCATGTGTAACATGGTCATTGGTGATGAAAAGTGAACCAGTGTAGCTCGCCTAGGGATGCAACCCCTTTTAACATATCTAACATTCCTGCAGGTGTGGTGGCTTTATTTGTGTGTTTTACTGTGTTTGTTTATTTGCCTGACTAACTAACTCATGTCCCCTTGCCCACTGCAGATAGAGCCTTCTGATTTAACATTCCTGAAACTCTGACTGTTTAGGATATAGATTGTTTCCAGTCTCAGGATGTAAAAGACATGGGATAGAAGCTAGAGAGATTAGGGCTCTTTTCCTAAAAGTTAAACAACTGTATTGGTTTTCAGGCAGTGGGGCCCTGAAATAGCTAAATAAAAATAGTCTTGCACTTACAAGGAATTCACAGATTGTATTTCTAGAAGGTCTGACCGAGAAGCTGATATGACCAGCAGCACTTGGGAATAGCCAGCGCACACAAAGCGGTTACCTGCTCTGTCATAAAGAGATCTTTAGCCAGTCAAAGTGATGCAGCAGTGGGGCTGGAGTCATTTGGGAGGTTAATTACATCCTCTTGGTATTTAAACGAATCTTTCTACTAAGACCTCTGTACTGTGGGAGAGAAACAAAGTCAGGAAGCGGGCCAATCGCTCCCAGCTCCCTGCGCTCCTAACTGCAGATCGTTTCTGAGCAGAGCCACAGACAAAAAGAAGTTGACTTTTACTGGGCCGTACTGTATGTGCAGGGAGCTCAATGTTGCTGGACCGTGCTGCTCACCGCAGATAAGGAAAGGAGCAAAAAGCAGTTAAAAATGCAGAAGCTGGAACAATCGAGTTCCATTTCAGGAACTGCTGTAGTGTGGTTGCTAAATCTTTGATTGCTCAACACTTCTTATTTCCAAAGTCTTGCAGCTATCAGCTAGCACCAATAGTTTTCACTGTCTTTTCTTAGCCCTCTGTCCAGCCTTGACTACAGATCTGGCAGAATACAGACATCTCCCAAATTCTCATGGCTATTTCCACAGCTGTTACAAATTCATATTGTCACCAGGTATCTACAGTGCAGAATTGCTACTGTACCCTATTATAAATAACTGTATGCACCCATTCAATGCCCATCTCCTGAAATAATATCTTCTTCTTTGACATTTGAGATTCATCTCTGCAGGTTGTTTCAGGTGGAATTAGTTTTCTCCTCTTTTATGGTTTTCCTGGACTGTGCACATCCCACCAAGATATTGTTGTGTAAATGCTTCTGGACCCTCTTTGGAGTGTTAGCAGTTGAACATCTGAGCTCACATCCACACTCCACAGAGCCAAGCATTGCCTTGACTCCTGCTTTCATCTCTGCAAACACAAAAAAGAGCACTGAAATTGCATTCAAAAGTACTTTCTGTTCATTGCTGTTCACATGGACGTCTCTTGTGCGTACTCATAGAAACTCAAGCAAGTTTGCCAGCAGTGCTTCCCTGGCTTTTCAGCCTGCACAGGTCTGACACGAGTATGTCAACAACTCCTTGTCTACCTATTCAAAGCATGACCTAATAATTGAAATAATTTTAAATACTTTGAAATATTCCCTTCAAGGAAGGATTGGGGGAAGTTTATCCTCATTAGATTTGGATGCCTGCCCACTGAAGACAAGTAGAGAGAACAGTCTTTTGCTACCCCATAAAATTCCTAGGCTTCATAGTAAGAGGCATAGCTAAGCATCACCAATGAGCTGTGAAATTATAGGATGAAACAAATGTTCTTGCAGAATGCACCCCTACCAAAGATCAAGGAAAGATCTGGGTCTGGATGAAAATCCAGACTGAGCTGGAAGGATGCTGGGATTAAGATATGCCTAAAGGTAAATATGGCCTTAAACATCTTCCTGACTAAGGAGAGTAAATATAAGAGGAAACACGGAAACATTAAGGCTTCTCTGCTCTGAGGAAGTGGAAACAAATCATCTGATTTTCATCTGTAACTCCAAAATCTTTTGGATTTTTACAGTTGTGGTGAACTATTCCTGACTCACACCTGTGCATGATCTTAAAACAGACTTCAAATGAGGTAGAAACCAGTCCCTGTTCACCTCTATGCTACATTATTTTGACAGCTGTACCTACTGACACCAAGAGACTAAGGTGGCACAATTACTAAACACCTTAATTAAGCTCTCAGATGTTGACTTTGCTGTTCCTCATAATCTGTGGGTTTCTTCAAGTTAAAACACCTAACAGTTTGAGATTGTCTAGCTCCTCTGAGTCTGAAAGGGTTCAAGTGAGGAGGTTCTGTTAGGATCTGTCTCCCTTTCAAGAGGGCTTGATGGGGGTGAGTTTATGGTCAGACTAGATGATCCTAGTCTTTTCTGACCTTAACGACTCTATGATTCTATGTTCTCTAATGAATTACCAAGTCTGAGAAGTGCATTACAGGGTGCAATTAAAGCATGGACACAATCAGATGCCTTCTGAGACCTTAACTCTCTTTCTGCAGTCATTTTGGTGACTTCCTTCTCTTGTGTTTTCATTTCTTCACTTCCATCCCAACTACTTTCATACAGGTTTTTGTTGCCATGAAGACTAAGAAATGTTTCGATGTGAAAAGGTTTGCTTCTTCATTTTGCCTTTATTCTGCTAAGAGTTACCTACAAGGAGCTCTTGTCGTGCACACAGGTTTTAGCCCAGTTCTTCATAAGAAGGTCCGAGTTACACAAGCGTGATTTTAGATAAAGTGGAAAAAGGCTGAGTAGTTTGTAAATACCATTCGGTTGAAAAGGAGTTAAAACTACAGTCAAAGAGATTTGCTTCCCTCGTTTCTCCCCTGGTTCACGACCTTTGCTTTTTTCAACTTCCTCAATTTAGTTTCAGTAAATTGTCACAGAATGGCACAACACCTGCCTTGGGTACTTGAGAAATTGACTTTTCCTGCAAATTACCCTGATCAGTGACCTTGTCTGGCTACTAAAGGGGTTTGCAAAAGTAGCATAGCTTTATGTGTGGCCATCTTCCATTTTCTGATATTTAGCCCTTTGAAGTCCACTTATCTCCTTAATGTGCAGCTACTTTTTGGGGGTAAAAAAAGCCACCATACACTTGTCATCTATGAAACCAAAATATCAGCAGGAAGACATCCCGTGCTCCATCTCTGAAGGCGCACAAAGCAATGTGAGCTGAAAGCTTCCACTTCCCAGAAGAATGTATAGCATTTCTTTTTCTCTGTGGCTGTTAAATATTCAGAAGCTGGCTGCTGGCATTGCAGTGGAGCGGTGTTTACTGGGAAGGATGTAACAAGGCTGACCTTTCCAATCCTTTCTTTTGTATTTTTTTTTAAATGTCTTTTATAAAAAGTCACTGCTCTTTGAGGGAAAAGCAGAAATCAGCCCCTCCACCTCCCGCACGAGTGCTGGGGCAGAGGTTACTCCTGGAAACCTAAAAGCTAAAATTCTATTTTACGCTGAGGCTTTGATTTCACGGTGCCACATAAAGGGGGCTATTTGTTTAATTAATTATTAATTGCTCTGGCTGCTAACAGGTGCCAAGTCTCAAGCGCAGTCCCTGGGGCAAGCAGCCCTAGGGGAAGCATGATTCACTGCAACCTTGAACAAATTGGCCCAGGAGAAAGTTCTGGAGCTACTTCCCACGTCCTTGTCAAATATCAAAGAAAAACAGTTAAAATGTAAACTTATATTAAGCATTGTACTTAATTCTGACAAGCTTTTAGGATCGAATTGCAGGCTTTGGTCAACACAGGGGAATTAGCCCAGGCTCTTCAATGGGGGCAGTGGGAGAGCGCTTGGGAGCTGTATGCATAGCTCTCATCTTATTTTTCACATCTGTTCTGTTTAATTTAGCTAAACATGTTGAGTCGCAACTTGTGGCTGAAAACTAGAATCCTATTTTACCTGGGACTCCGGCTGATATTCTAGATCTTAAAAGGAAATTAAAAAATGCCTGAAAGATTACATTATCTAATAAATTTCCCCCGCCCCACTCTCTTTATTTTTGCAACTGGTGAAGATTTATTGCTTAATTGCAATTTAAGAAAAATTTTAATGCAGTAGAATGCAAATTCTGTTTGAACACGTGGGAGGATTTTTCTTCCTTTCCTTCTTTTCCCCTTATCTTGAAAAAAGCCTAACAGAAAATCCCACAGATACGTTTCATGGAAGGGAAAAAAAACAGCAGAAAACTGTTTTCTTTCTTTATATCACTGTCCTTTCTCCGTGCTGCCTGATCCTCTCCCAAGATTTGCAACTTTAACCTTCTAACACTGCTCTGAACTGCAGAGACGTTACTTTGGTGTTAGAGGGAAGTCAAGAGAGAGGGGGAGATGCCCACAACTGTAGACAGGATGCTTCTTTGGAACCGAGATGGTCCTCAATCTGCTCAGCCCCCAGAGGGCAGGAGCAGTTGTGTGAGCAGGCCCTACTTCCTTGTACACAGTGCAGGAGTGTTCCTCAGAGTATCCCCCAGCACACGGTTCTTCTTCAGGTGCATCCTTCCAGGAAACCACCAAGTCTCTTATCTGGGGCTCCCCTGTTGCTCTATGTGCCCTGAAGCTGTGGTGAGGGGCAATTCACCTTATCTTTGTGAGGACTGGCCAGAGGCTCTGCCTGAACCACATGTGCCCTGGTGTTATGAAACTAATGAGGATAACAAAGCACAGTGACATCGTGCTTCTCTGCTATCAGAGAGGGCAGGCAGATGAAAGAGTCTAAGGTAAGTGGGTCCAAAAGGCTGGTGCATTCAGATCTCAGGGTTTAGATTGGATCTCTCTCGCCTCAGGGTCAGCTACTGAGCATGAGCTGTGATCTCTGAGGCTGCAAATGGGATGGAAGGACAACTCCGTGGAGCAAAGCAGCCCCATAGGTCCAGCTTGAAGCCCAGATAATGGTGTGAAGATGCTGGGTCCACAATGCTTAGCACCATAGCCAGGTCTGGGCATCTTTAAGCTGTTTTTAACATTTGGATGAACTGTTCCTCTCACTGCATTGTTGGTTTGGCCAGGGTGAAAAATCAAACACGCCCTAACACAAGCACAGCCCAAGCACAGTAAGTAGTTGAGTTTGACAGAGAATCATTTGTAGTTTCTTATTTGCTTACGAGAAAGATCAGCTTGTTCAGAAAATCAGCACCCAACACCATGTTTTACCATAAATTAAAACAATTAGAACACAAATCACATCTTGAATCTGTTAACTTTCAGATAAGTATAATTAGACCCCAAAATGCTTTAAGTAGTGTTTACGCATTTATTTACCAAAAGACAATTATTTAAACAAAGAAACATTTCCAGTTAATTGATAGAAAGATAGGAGAAAATGTAATTAGTTATCATTAGAGCGAGGGGCCCTTTATTGTTCAATGGGACATAGCTGTGGGAAGTGCTGACAGTGCTCCTGTCTCCAGGGCTTGCTTTGGAGGATGAGTGAGTGGCTCTGGTTGGACACAGCAGCTGACAACACTGTAAGGGTCTCTTCCTCAGCCCCACATTGACAAGTGGGAGAGACTGAAATGATTCAATGCAAACAAATCTGGGTCTGAGTGGTGGAAATCAGACAGAATTATGCTTGTCAATAGAATTACAGCAGTGAGGGAAGAAGAAAGAAGTCCCATGTCCTTAAGCTATTCAGCTCTCCAAAGCACAATACAACAATATTGCCTTTTGTACAATAAGAGAGCTTTTTATACCAATATGATGTGAAGTAGCTTTACTTGAAAGATTTCTTCTGTGTTTTCAAAAATCCTTCTAGTTTCCCAGAGGGAAAATGGGGATTACACCAGTAAACCCTGAGCAAGCATGCCCATTGCAGGAGCGTTTGTTCAGCACAGAACCAACACTGATCATTTCTTTAATTGCAGTAACTTGGACAATTACTTTTCTTTTGTCAGAATGACTTTGAGCAGATGAGTTGCCTCCTGTAAAACACAAACCTTTATATGTTTGGCTTTACATCCTCTCAACTACTTGTTAACAATTGCCTCAACTTTCTACATTAGCTGTTGAGAAACATCTAGCAAGAAATCTTTAAATCAAAACTTCCAAATCTTCAACTCAAAACTACTCAAGTTTTGCTGTCATAAACCTACTGCTTTCAATTGACTGAAACTCCCAAAATAAAAAACCCAAAACCTTTACAAAGAACCACAAAATTTCAGCTGTGGTACATCAGCCATAACCTCAGTTAGGAATGATGTCTAGCTCTTTATGCAGTTGTAGATAGGAGCCATGCAGGCCTTGCAAAATACACAAACTATCCAAACCAAGGCATCAAAATCTTGGTCTGAATGGAATTAAGCTCTTTCTAACCCAACATAAATTGAAAGATTAGAACAGAAGACATCATCAAGTTTATAGGTAATTGTGGTCTCAGAGATACTCTACCGCTCTCTGCAATGTTGAAGGCTCTAGGAAATAGTGATTCTGGCAAAATCCTGTCCTGAAAATGTACGTCTGGTTTACCTCATTCCTTCTTCCACCGCTGTCTCCAGTCTCACTCCTCTCTACCACTTAATTATAATCAGCACAACTATGTAGAATATTGATGCATGCAAGCAGTGCTAACAGAGTGATGTTTGCATTGCACAAGGGAACCCTTTATAGTCTACTTACACAGTCCTTTGTAGTAGGAGACAGAAATTCACTATGTTCTCATTGGTACACGGTTAGTTTCCATTTCTGGAAATGAATGTCATGTCCTTATTCTATTTTTCTCTTCACCTCTTCTCAAGATCTAATCTTATGTCCTATGTCCCAGGTCCCGTACCACACGAGTTAGCCATACATCTGCCCCAAATATCTCCTTGCAGTACAGACTACCTATAAATCGCACTCAGGACAGAGCAGCACACAAGACAGGACATTTCCATAGAGAGCTTTTCCTTCAGGAAAAAAAAAAATCTGGTTTCTGAGTCCTTAGCTGAAAAACAGCTACTTGGTGTGGCAGTAAAGGCCTTACTAATGCTCCTGAAGAAACAAAATTAACGTATCTAGCCAGTAAACATCAATGAGCTCTCAGTAACAGGGACCAGCACGTGACCAACCAAAGCACGGTGCCCAGACAAGGACAGGATGGAGCTCCCACAGCAACAGTCTCCACTCCATGCCAATGGCAATGACAAGTAACTATAGATGAAAACTCTGGCTTTTTCTCCACTTTAGTGGGCACTAGGTGAGCTGGTAACAGTTAGACAAAAAAGGAGGAGAAATTGAAATGCGTTAATAGTACTCAAGGTGGACAGTTTGATACAATGAAAAATTATGCTTCTTGTCATGGAAATGCAGATCCACAAACAGTGTAAATAGGAAGCACATGGTTCAGATTTTCTTCTTCTGGTTTCAGATTATCTGCTTTTGCTTTCTATTAAACACAAAAGATTATTCTCATGAGTACCAGCTATTTTCATACATAAGCAGTAAAGAAGAGGGCCTGAAAGAAGATGCAGTAAAACATGAACAACATTAATTATAAATACTGCTTGAAAATTATTGATGTTACATTGCCACAGAGTTCTCTGGGCTTACTTGAACATCTTAATCACTACACTAATTGAGGACTTATGTCCTTCCTGTTTCTTCAGTTCTTTCATCTTCAAGAAGCACATTTATGTAGCAGCGGATCAGTCAGGCCTGAGCCTTTTATTAGGTACATCACTGGTGGAGCCTATAATTCATGTATAGCTTAAACTCTTCTTTTTCCTTTCCCTTTTCAAGCCAGACCATCTTTAAAAATAAAGAGAAATGAGTAATGTGCTTCTCCTGATTTGGAACAAAAAGGGTTAAAAAACATACAAAGGGCTGTAATACCACTCTTCAGGAAAACAAAAAGGCAACAAACAAGTGAAAATGACAAGTTCCGAGGTGCAGGTAGAACCTGTGATAAGAAACCTCTGCTAAGTGAGGAGAAAGTTGAAGTAGTACATGACTGAAAAATACTTTGAGCATACAGTTGTACATTCTAACTTTCTGGCTTGTTGCAGACCTCACTGCTAATTTTACCTATTTTGAGCAAAATATCAATATTCTGGTTGTCTAGCTCCTGGTGACTTCGTTTTAATGGGATCAGGATTATTATTTTCCCTCTGTTTTATAGCATTTGACAAATTCATATATATGAAAGGACTATTCACTAAATCTGAAGTATGTACTTGATATTACGTGCCAGTTTCTTCTGTGTTCAGCTCAGCTGACTCCAGAGTTGCTCTAGATAGGAGCCTGTATCAGAGAAAGGAGAATCAGCTTCCACTACATTTGGCTGGAAAACATGGGTTCTTCAAGAAAAAGATACAGGGAGGACATATCCCCCAAGACGACTACAGGGAGGGATTGTCAAAAAAGCAAGCTGAGCACTTTCACCACCTCATCCCTCACAACACTTTTAGTTTGCAACATTCTGTGCCGTGCTTATGTATATATAAAGTCCATGTTCCAAATCTCCCTACTGAAACAGATTTCAGGGGGTGGGGAGATGGGATGGGTCAATTAGGCAACTCTATTTCTTCATTACAATATACATACTTTGCATTGATTAAAAACACAGACCATTAAGATATATTACAATTTAAAAGAAGATTTCAGTGGACACATTTTTGTCAATTCTAGTCCTGTCTGGCTGTATAAGCAGCAGCAAAGCAAAGAATTTCTCTTTCTGTCTGAGACACAAAATAGAACGCAGATTTGAGGCATGTCTCTTACAAGCTGCGTTCAGAGTGATTCCCTTCAAGGACTGTGTAAATCAACAGTCAGCCTGAGACCCTTAATTTATACCTGCCATCACATTCAGTTACAGACCCAGCACCCAAATAGCTACTCTCGTTCTCCTCACATACCTTCCCCCAAAGATAACTAGTGGCTTGCGTGATATATAATATCCGCTGCAACATACCGGTGGAGACAAGAAACTGTTTTGTTGATGAGCAAAGGCACAGACAGATCCTGTCTCCCTCCCAGGCACTCAACAAAACTCTTTTTTCTTTCTCCTGTCTGACTTCTCTGAGGTTCCTTTATTATTTATTTATTATTCTTAGTAGAAATAAGAAGGTCTCCTCAAATTTCTGGACCTCCAGACCACCTGGTCGGAGCTGCAGTGGTGGCTGATCTGCAGGCACCTGGCCCAGTTAGATCCAGGGCTGCTGTACAGGCACAAGCCTGCTCCTAGCTAATGTCCAGCTCTCCTGGCAGCCTGCAAAGGTGATTTGAGCATGCTCTGTGACTCTCCTTCTCCCAAATAATCTTACCATGCACCTACCATTGTCAGTCCATGAAAGCACAATAAACCCTCTTACTGAGAACGTCTTTGGCAGCTTTTGGGCTGCATTTATTATCTTCATTGTTGTCCAAGAAACCTCAAACATAAGGTAGTACAAGGACATTGTGGGGCTGCAGAGGTAACTCAGCAGCAGTGAGAGGCATTTCAGGCTCCACGTGCATCCTTGCAAGAACATTCAGCTGACATATTTCTAGTGGTTTGGGCAATAATACTGAAATACTGATCCTCATGTATGGATTTCCCACCACTTCCCACATGCTTCCAGCCTTAATTAGCAGGGCTGTATCACAGCTATGTCCCCATACACAGCAAACATGGTCTCCAAACTCCACTCCTGCAGGAGGATACATACCCAAACTGTGATGTATTACAAGCTCAGCTTGGAAAGAAGCGAGATGAGAAGGCAAATAAATAAAAAAGCAAACAAAGCTAAACAAGGAGATAGAGACATGTGAGAGGCCTCCACCAGACCAGGCAGCCCAGGGCCCCGTGCGGCCTGGCCTCGAGCACCTCTGCAGATGGGGCACCCACAGCTCCTCTGGGTAACAACGCCAGTAATCCAACCTTCAACTCAAACCGTGCTGCAAAGGGATGGGGAATTTGGCCCCCATATCTTACAGAAATAAGCAAAATACGCAGGGGCCCTTGAGATGAATTAGGGGACCTGCCATATATATACATATATATTTTTTAAATCGTGGACCTCACTTTCATATTCTCCCTAAAATTCTGTTTCTCAGCTTCCAAGTTAGAAGCAGTGAGCAACATAGAGGCCTTTAGGGCAGGATTTTTCTTCCTGCATTGTTTTTTGTCACAGATCATTAAAAAAAAAAAAAAAGCTCTTCCCAACCCGCTTTCATAAACACAACATGTTCTTATGAGTCACAACATACTCCTACTCCTTCCTCCCCTCTGTGACAGGTATTTAATTGAGCTAAAACTTTGTTTCTACTAAGATGCAAATTTGGAAAAACAAGATCACAGCTGCCGTGGGCTATGTTAGCTGCAAGATAAAAAAGCAACACCTGTTTTAGGTATGGCCATGTTGAAAGGCAGGTATTCCTCGGGCAACATACCCATGGTAACCAGCCACAAAACTTGTCCTTCTTGTTTGCTTCCTGGAGACTACAGCACAGATATGGATTGAGAAGGCTGTGTGTAACGTGGATTCCTTTGTGTTATTTTTTTTTCCTTGAATAATATTGCCTTGTGAAATGTTGCTCATTATCATTTTTAATGTGACATAGAAGACAGCTCTCCATTTAAGTTGCCCGTTAGTCTGATTAATAACTTATTTTTATTTTACATTTTGTGTTTTATGCTGCCTGCGAGGCAAATATTATCAGTGTTTTCCTACAAGGAGTAACACAATTCACAGAACACATTTTATGCCCCAAGATCAGAGAAATAAGTTTAGATTTATAATACCCAAGGACTGTGGCTTTTTATGAAGTGTATAAAGAGGGCATGTTTAATTATGTTTTGTTTATATCAGTGCTTTGTCTGCAGAAATGACATGAATTACCATACCTTCCTATCATTGGTGGTTATTTCTAATGATTGATTAAATTTCTTAAGCGCAGAATGGATTAAATCGCAATTTCCTGCCAATAATTTAGGGAAGAAAAGATACAACTAACCACCCAATTAAAGTAGGAAAGATCAGAGTCCGAGTGCTCGAGGCAGATTGCTGTCCATCTTCTATAGTGACAACTACCAAAAAAAGAGCTTGAAACGCTCATCTGAAACAGAGATATGAAGAGCTGGATCCCAAAAGTTGTGGTTTGAGATGCCTACGTCCATTCCCAGAGGTGAGAATCATTTCTCATCTCTATCCCAGCAGCAAGGCTGCCTCATTAGGCCTCTCCACTAAATCCCACCAACACCCCCTAGCTGGGCTGCGTTGTGCTGCTCAACAACACCGAGCTGTCCTCACATCCATTATTAACATCAGTAGTGGAATACTGGGAAGTGCTGGAAGCCCTGGGTGAGATAGGACCTGCTTTTCTGTCTTGGAAAGAGAAGGCCAAACCAAAACGATGTCGGAGGGAAAATACAGCCTGGCATCAACAATGCCAAAGGGAAGATGCCTTATGCTTTTCAAGTGAGATCAACCACTGTCACCTCTAAATCTCTCCAAACCTTTCGCTTTCTTTTAGCTGCTTACCACAACAGCAGCTTTGTTCACCTGCGCGCTATAAAAACATAATAAAAAAAAAGAAACGATGGAAAGAGTTTTCTTCCGGGCAGCAGGGCGAAGCGGCCGGGCTGGTTTGGGAACCGGGCGCGGCTCTTGCAGCGGTTGCCAAATACCATCTAGTGGCTGCGAAGCGCAGTGCAGGCGGCTCTCGGCCCGGGAGCGCGGAGCTCCGCCGCTGCCCAACGGGGCCGCCCGCGGTCCGTCCTGCGCGGTGCCCACGCGTGGGGCGCGGCAGCCACAGACGCGAAACCGAATGCGGTCCTGGTGGCACGCGGGGAAAGGCGGTTTGTTAACGGCAGACGTAAAAACGCGCTGCTGACACCTGTGTTTCTGCTTCAGAATCAAGGGTGCCGGTGACACACTGCAAAGGTCCGGCCGGCGTGCCGCACGGAGGGCTTTGCTCCTGCAGGCAGCTGTAGCACGTGCAGTGGCACCGCCAGCATGTGATGAGCAAGCCTGCACGCTGACTAACCCAACGCCTTGCTTTTGTTTTCACTGCAAGTGTTTTATATTGGGAAAGGAGGGAGTGATGCGACAAACAATGCCAACCAGTTAGCTAAATTGCTGTTGAGTCTAAGTTTGACTCGGGCAATAATTTGACAAGGAGGTTCCCAAATTCTAGCTTACTCCATATGCAAAGCAGCTTCCCTAAAGCCCAAACCCAGTGTCAAGATGCATCCCTAGGTTGTGTGAAAGGGACAGCCAAGGAAAGGCAGAGGCTGGGTGATCATGAACAGGTTTCCTTTTGGCAACCAGACTCCCACACCCTGCATCAGTGGGTGGGCTCCATGACAAAGTCACAGGAGCCACCAGAGAACAAAGCACAGGGAATTCAAAAGGCCACCAAGAGGCTGAGGGTTGGTCCTCAGCTTAGGTAGGTGGGGAGGGTGGTGCTAGGAGATATAAGACTAAAATATTATCTGTGCAGGAGCTGCAGCTACACTCAGATATGGCTTTACTGGGTGAGGGTACAGAGAAAGATGGCCAGGTCTGCCCTGTCTTGAGGCTGAGGAGTAGAGTCCAGCTCTCTTAACCCTTCTCCACTCTAGCAGAGGGCTACATATACTCAGGAAGGGATTAACATCACCTCCTTGCCCTGCTATGCATTTGCAAGGACCAGCTCATGTCTGACAATCGGTGGCAAATCTCAACTCTAACACACCAGCTCAGAGGGCTGACTTGGGCTACTCACTGTGTTTGCATGGACCAAGAGGCTCTCATGCCCACCAGGAACATGGGCATATCACATTTTCAGAATCACTCCGTATATTTTTCAATCCACTAGTGCTCTTTCCTAAACCAGTACATCGTTTCCTGTTTGACCAAGACACATCTAGACAAGTACTCAGCTAAACTACTTGCCTGAAGCTATTCCCCATCACATTTAGCCTCATTCATCTTTTTCCACTATTTACAAATATAGGACCTGATCTTGCAGCTAGCAAGACCCCTGTGGATAGACCCTTGGGCCTGTGCAGAGTTCCACTGACATTAATGAGATCCTGTTGTGCAGACCAAGCAGCAGCATTACATCAATAATCCATAGTAAAGTCTAATCAACATGAAAGCCAAGCGGCCATCTGGCAGGAGCAAAACACTCAGTCCTCCACCTGCATAACATGCTCCTGTGCCAAGAACATAGAGGGGGAGAGCTTCTTTCTATCAGGAGACTTGACTGGTTAATGTGAGCAGGGGTTCACAGGGGTGGATCAACAGGGTTGACGAGAATAGATCAACAGAGCTGAGCTTGCAAAGATCTGAGATACCCACAAATCCTATGGACTGACAGAGACTGTAGGGCTTCAGACATAATACTGACACTTGGTACTCCACTTTCAAATTGCCTCTTGCCCTGGGGGCAATAGTTTTCTGGGCTTGTGCCAAAATTACTCATTTCAGTTTTTGAATTAGTTTTACCATGATAACTTCTGTCTATGAATTCACACCTATTCAAAAAAAATTAGATAAAACAATTTGGGGCAGAGCGTCCTTGCTTCTTAACAGCTTTTCTTTTGCCTTTTAAATGCTCCCCCTGGACATTGTTATTTCCACATATTTGAGAAGTACAAAAGGAATGCAGGAGTCTGTTTATCCAAACTTGAAACACCGATGCGATCACAGACCTTTGCAGGAGCTCAGATACCACGATGACAGGTGCAATATAAGAACCACCTGTGCAGATTACTTTAGACTTACTCATTGCAAATGCTGGATTCCTTGTGTTTTGCATTCATGAGGAATTCCTGGACTGTAATCCTGTATTCAATTGCAAAGTTGATAATATGGCATAGTTGGGGAAAGGAATTATTCAACACAAGTGCAAGGTCACTGCTGCTGAACAGGCTATCTTCAGCTCCAACGCAAAAAGATAAGTGGCCATAGCAATAAGACCTAACAGTGCACCTGCTACCAGGGGCTCATGACCAGGCTTGTGCATGAGAGCAGACCTAAAGATTTTCAACAAGTTTTTAAGGATTATTTTGTACTGAATATCTCTTCCACAAAGAAACTGAGATCTCTGTTGTAGGATCACCTTTGTACGAGGGACAGCTGGCAGGGAAGGCACTTACAAACAAAAACATGTATGAGAAAACTTAAAATTACTCATGTGTGTTCAGTTCCTCACAGTACTTTGGTTGGGAATCTCTAACAGGCACATTAAACCATACCTCACAGGCTGCATACACATGAAGTGCTAATTAAAACTGCATTAACCCTAATGGATTGGAAAGAAGAAAACTAATTGAGAAAACTTCTGTTTACCTAAGGCTTGCTGGAAAAACAAACGATCCCATATTTCTTTCCACAGTCTTCTTGTTTTCACCTTTCAGCACACACACCCAGGATTGCCTCCGCCTCTGCCTCCTCTATAATTTACTAAAACAACCTCTTGGGGAAAACTTTAGGCATACTAAACCTCTGTCACAGCACTTTGCAACAAACCTTGCACTACCTGCAACTTCAGGATACATGCTGCCACTCTCAAAGCCATACGAGCAATGGGCTTGTGCCACTGTCACAAGTGCTTATTGCTTTCTACCTAATTATTTCATCATCTTCTTCCACTCCAAAGACCAGTCTGTTTTCCAGTAAAGGGTGTACCTATTGCTGTCACTTTCTGGGATCAGCCCAGCCATTTCATGAATTCTCTCTAGGTTCAGGCAAGCCTTGCCTTGTCTTCCTGATTTCCCACATGGATGGGACAGAAACATCAGTGTTTCTTAATCACAAGAGGGAACTCTATTCATAAATGATCTGTTTCTTGAGGAAGGAGGAACAAACCTTTTATTTCTGGTGCTCTTATTTCTTTTACTTTTTGCTTTAGGCACTTGTGCCCACCTTGCCCCACACCCATGTATTGGGAACATATCTAAACTCACATTTCTAAAGCTGAGCACCCCTCCTCCTAAACAGCAAAACCTGGGCTGCTGGGGGGGAAGATAAGCAGTAAATAGCCCCCTGAGGCTTGTTGTCCTAATGAATACCAGGCTACAAATTAATGAAGGTTTTAGGAAAACATGGTGATTTTTAGCCCTTCAAGTATCAGCCAGCAGGTCTGCTGGAAGTTAAGACAGCTGTTTATAGCTTGTTAAGAAGCTGATTGTTTACAAATTAGATTTTTCCCTTTGAAAAAATCCCACACATCAGCCTGCTATTGTCACTCATCGATACTGAGAGTATCAATGCTAAAGAAGAAAGGCTGACATTAGGTGGTCTAGCCTGTAGGTGAGCTTGTTTTTACCTCCTGTCATCAAAAATATTGAATATTTTCCTAACCTCCTCATTTCAGATGTTTTTAACCTTGGCTTTCTTCAACACTCAGGAACAATTACAAAAAAATGGATTCACAGCTGAGACCGTATTAATACAGCATATATATTGACTCTGCATTTTGGATATGTAAAAGAATTTGGGGCTTCCCCCCCCAGAAACATAGGTGAAAAGAAACAAGTATGATATAAAAGAGGAGTTTCTGTATAAGATTTGTTTTCTCACTGACAGCTGTGCAGCCCCACAGGCAGCACAAATTGGCTAGGTGGTAAAGTCAAGGCCAGTGCCTACAGCACTCAGTAGCTTCCTGTGTCTTAATCTTTCTGTTTGGGGAGCGAACTGCAATATGTTTTCATTGACCCATAGCTTCGGTTGCAGAGTGTAGGATTACCTTAATGGACCAAAACTTGAGAGACATCAACTTTCTTTATAGTCCTTCCAGTGCTGTGCCCTTTCTTGCACTGTTTGATCCCACAGTCACAGCAGAGCAGTTCAGAGGGGAGCGAGAATGCTCTGGGGCTGCCTCCAACACCCTAGTTAGGGCTGGTCCCAGGTCCCCAAGATCCCCAGCACTGTCTTCCTGTGCTTCTTGCTGTTCTCCCACCCCCAGATCATCTCAGGAGCCTGCGTGAGTAACAAATAGGAATCCTGCCTCAGCTAAGGGGCCATAAATCAAACTGCCTAGAATACCTAGGCATTCCAGAAAGTGAGTTTATGAAAGCCTTGGCATATCTGCAGGCACTCAGAGGTTGTTTAGAAAAATGCACTACAGACTTGTAGGAGAATCAGAAGCGTTCCAAATCCTTACCAAAAATATATGAAACTCCAAGAAGTGAGCAAGCACAGGCTCAGAGGAAGCTGCCGTGAAACACTGAAACAAAGCCTTAAGCTTTTTTAAAGGCACACATGAGTCACTAGAAGATTTACTTCCTACTCACTACAAAACAGGAAAGTTATTAAGCAAGGAAATCCAAACCCAGACGTTTTAAATCACTCCTAAACTGGAGTCCCTAGGAACTGTGCCTGCCAGGTGTTCAGGGCTTTTCAAAGAAACACAAAAATATTCACTGATTTCTAGATCCATGGCCTATCTGCCATTCAAATCCTTACAGCATTGGTCCAAGAGACAGTAGGAATTTGATTGTTCTATTCCAGAAGTTTACAAGTCAATATTTTCTTTTTAAATAAGGTGTTTTCCTGGGACTTTATCAACTCTACTCACCTGAAGAGTATTCTCCATCTTTCATGGGAAGTTCCTCTGGCAGGAGAAGGAACCATTTGATCTTTAAGGTCTCTTTCAACCTAAGTCTTTCTACGATTGTTATATTGGAGTTGCAACCAAAAATAAAACATTTTATCAACACAATTAGCGTATCAAAATGCAAATCCTTATTGAAAAGGGCCCCATTGACAAAACAGCTAGAAGGCAGCTCATCATAATTCAGAAAATGGAAGAAAAGCAAGAAAACCAGAACCCAACAACTTGTGTCTAACCAGTCACTGTGTTGGAGAGAGGCCATAGAGACCAAGATCCTCTGGGTTTTTGACAAGCCTCAGTTACACTTGCAAAATAAAAACCAAGGGTGATAGGAACAATGTTATCTTGGACGTAAGCAATAATAATACTAGTTCCTAATATTTGTCTGCTCTTTAATATTGCCATATTTTATGCCACGTTCATGCAGCACCCTTATCTTAAGCCAGCCATGTCTTACAAAGATTTAAACAAAGCCTAAGAAATTATGGCAGCAAGCAATAACTTAAAATTCAAGGACTTCATTTTTTTTTTTTTGCTGCCTGTCTCCTAAACTAGGAACATTCATTCCACTTCTCCAGCTTTTTCTTTTGTCATGCAGGCCAGTATGAGAACCGACATTGCACAAATAAATGAGTCACATCAGCATCTTAAAGACAAACTCAGAGATTGTAGGGCTTGTCAACAAGCAAGAAAAGTCAATTTGAGATCCACAGACTGTTATTTACAATGGGAGAACTGGTTGTTCTTTTGCTTGTCAGACACCATGAGAAGAAATCACTCGGTATTTATAGCTGGGTCCAATAGATTGTTCCCATACGATCAGTACAATGGGTGAAAAAACTTCCAAAGCCCCACCAGAAGTAGGTGGCTCAGGAATGCCAAATGCTTTGGGACCTGTTATAGCCAGCACAGAGGAAGAAGTGCTCTTCTCTCTACAGTTTTCCTCCACATGCTGCCCCTTCTCTACCCCCATAGCTCTATCAAACTTTATGAGTTGATATTAGAGTCTGGAAGAAAAGTAGTTTCCCTTTCTCCCCTTCACTTTCAGGGTTATAGGAAACTTCAAGTGAAATGTATAAGACACTAGCACAAGTGAAGATCCAAATTTCCCAGAGCACCCAGTGATTGAGGAGCAATTGAAGATAGCTAAAAACTCCTAGCTATTTCTGAAACATCAAGTCAAGCTGAAATACTCACTGAGTTCACTAGGAGGACTCACAATATTCAAAACATTTTAATACGCCTTCAGGAAAAGAAAGAGTTAATAGAATTACCTTGCATTTAGTATTCATCTTTTTTCAGCCTTGTCAGGTAGCAAACCACAAGCCCAGGCTTGACTTGGAGCACCAGCTCTGTGCTAACATAGTCTTGTGGGTAGCATAATGTAAAATTAATAGAATTGACATCTCTGTTGAGATCAGTTACATATATAGGATGGAAGTTATTTAACAGTTTGTGTAACTATAGTAGAATTTTGATTATAGAAACACAAGCTGGGTTAACATGGCCAGAGGCAGAGCCAGAGTCACATAGAGCAGAAAGGATTTGGGACTCATGTTTATATAGTATGAGCTATACAGCAGAGAAAACAGACTATTCCTACATATTGTTCCAGAATAGGTATTGTCTTATAACAATAGACACATCACATAGTCAGCATTTCATCTTAAACTGACCCTTATTTGACTTGCTAGAAGACCAAGAATTACAAAGAGGAAAGAAACATCTCAGAATATCCTCTACCCACTGACTCATTTGCATCTCCCTCCCTGGAACGAAACCTGGACAAATACGGGCATTTACTTTCCCTTATATTTTAACCAAAAATTTGAGAACCTCTACCTGCCTTGGGTTACACTAAGCCTGCTCTGTGCTCCTACACCTTGGTTTCTGGAAGAGATCACGCTTTCAACTGAGGACCAGCTTTCCTGGTGTAATGCTGTAATACAATGGAAAACACAGGAATGATTGGAGAGTAGCAAAATCCCAGGCAACAGCAAGTGAGGATATGATCAAATACAACAGCCAGGGACACAAAAATAAAAGAAAGAAGCTGCTAACCTTCAGAAAGCTTCAGGTATGCAGGGATTTCTAGCAAGATACCCTTACTTCTACTGCCAATCCTTAAGTGAGTTCTAGGAAGGCGTGGATCCTGCTCCATTCCTTCCGGTCACTCAGCTGCATTGCATGCACCTGAGCTCCCCTGGGTTGGCCCTGCCTTCCACCAGGTGCTCAATCACTGGTTCAGGCAGTGACTTAGTATTTCTGCTACACCTGGAATGCTTGCAAAGCCATGAAAATAAAATGGCAGCAGGAGCATACTCTGCTTGGGTACCCATCCTACTGCTGCAAAGGCCGGTTCCACTCACTGTGTGTGAGTTTAGTCACAGAGAGTAAGCTTACTGATCTGAGAATTGGTTTGCTTACTTAGCTCTGTAGGTAGAAGCGTCTCATGGGGGAAATAAAAAAGATGTACAAAAAAATCAGGCAGCAGACTGAGGAGGGTAAATTTTTTCCATCTTGGTTTGCTCTGGTAGGAAACTTTACTGTATATATATAGATAGATAGATACACAATTTTTCTAAAAAAAAAAAATCCTTAACATAAAAAAATCTGAACAAAACCAAACTAAACCCATCTGCTCAAAGAGGGTACAGTCAAGAAAACTGGCAGAGTGAAACAGAACAGGAGCACTAAAAATTAATTCCTCATGCTGCTTGCTTTCCTGCCTTGTGTGTCTGATGCCAAAACCCCATGCATTTCAAATCCAATCCACTGCAATTACACCTGTCCCAACCACGCACCATGCATCTGGAGGAGCACAGTGAGCAAGAAATGGATTTACCTCAGTGAAGGTGTCAAGGGAACAGCCAGCAGGCCGGAATAGTGTCCAGCCATTTGTTCAGATAGACAGTAGTTAAATGAAAAATCCTTTCCACCCTATACTGAGATCCTGCCCACAAAGCCTTTGTGCTATTTTATCTATTTTGGCCATGGTCCTGTTTTTATCCTGATCCTAAAAACCTTTCAAAAACACTGCATGCTGCTACACAGGTACAGAATTTACCTCTGGGAGCACCATTTGGCTGCTGTAAAATATGCCACGCTAACGTGTTACTGTACCATGATGGGACAAATGTCTCATGTTTAAATGAACTCTTACAGCGTAAGTCTATGGAATGTGTGAAATCTTTCAAAATTGTATCTTCAGACCACAGGCAGGCAAACTTTTTGGAGACTCTGCTGGCTAAATCCTTGTGATAGATTTAGATACGGCATTTGCAGAAAGTGGATAGCTCTAACCAAAATCTCAGAGCTGCCTCTAATACAACTGGATACTCCAGTGCTGTCTTCAGGAGCTAGAGAAAATCAGCTCCTGGTGGTGAGCATCTGGTGGTGACAGGTAAATCACTGTCAAGGTGCTATGGCAGATGTTGCTGCCATCACGTCTGCAATGAGGAAATAATTGTGAGTGAACACAGTTTTTATACCACCCAACACAGGACTCAGAGGAAAGCAAAGCAAACATTTATTTAGAAAGCATGAAAATATCTGGGGGAAGGGAAGCCTATGGTGCAGGGAGTTCTGAAGACCGGTATTTATGAAGTAAAATGCTTTTATGAGAAAGAGAATGGAATAGAAGCAGGTGGTCAGGCCAGGCAAGGGTGCAAATGCTTTATTTCTAGTCATTCATTTTGGACTGAACTGTAATGATCCATTTCAGTCAGGCGGCTGTAGCTATCCTGGGTACGTGTATAAGGGTAACCAACCAGGAAACAGAGAGAAGGGCCGCTTTCCATCTTGTCACACAGAAGACTGAGGAAGGAACTGCACTTTTCGTCATGCCCCCGCGCACAATGAAAGCTGCCCCATGCTTCTTGCATAGGTGCTTCTTCTGCTCACCCCCTCAGAGCTCTGAGGCCGAGTGGCTGCCGGCCCTGCGAGCCTCCCCAGGGAGCTATTATGTAGATGGTTTTCAGCTTTGGAATTGTAATCATCTAAACTGTCATCTACCACAGAAATCTGTAACATTTTACAAAGAGATGTGACAGGAATATCTAAGATTTTGAGGCAAAAATCTTACATATTACATTTTAAACACAAACTGACTTGCAGCTGCTGCCAGACCTGGAAGCAGCAAGCAATATTTTTGCCCAGTTGGATTTCTGTGAAAATATACCTCATACTACAGCTGCATAATAGCTGTACTTTTGTTATCAGAGTACCTCATAGTAAAAACTTTAAGGTCGACCTGAAAACATCTTTGATATTATTTTGAGATCCTTTTTCTCCTACAGATATAGTCAAACAAAAATTTTTTGGTTCATTCTATGGATGTAACATTTTCGCCTAGGACCGTGTTGTACTTGCATGTACTCTATTCCTGTGATAATCTCTTGCTGCCCATAAAGAAAATGTAGATTTTTTAACAGCTAATTTATCACCCCGATCTCCTTGCCCACATTACCTAGTCTAGCTCCACTGACTTTTACAGACTGACAATCTCATTCTCATGAGGCAAAAACATCGAGCAGTAACTTCTTAAATTGAAAGGGTTTACGTATGGATCGCACCGTGATGTAAAACACCAAACTCCTTTTACCAATCTGCCCCCTAGAACCCTGCTCTGAATATCTTCTGATAAGCAAACCTAGCTTAAGCCAACAAACTAAATCACAGTTATTCCCAAATATCCCAACTATACTAGAAAAATTGTATATCATCCTTTATCTGACTGACCGCTATCTTTTGGGCATTATTAACAGCTCAGCTGAAGTGGGGGTATCTTTGTCAGGGATCACTGGGGTTACAGACAAATGAGGGAGTGTAGGTGCCAATGAAGCCTGCAGCTTAACTTTTACAAAAGGCCATCACATGACTGATGTTGAAGAAGTCAACAAGTGAAGGTACGTGCATTTTTCTACTTTAATGTGGACAATGCTTATTCTTTCATATGACCCAGATGAAAATCACACTCAATTCTCACTGTATCTCCTTTTCTAATGCTCATAAACAGAGCTCTTCCAGTGCTTTAAATTAGATCTGTGATTTGTGAGCGACATGTATAATAATTAGAGTGTGAAGATGTACAGTTAATCCATTTAAAGGTGTAAAGAAGTCCATTTAATGAACATTATAGTCACATTAGACTTGGAAACATCTAACTCTTTTGTTGAATAAAAAGAAGTTCAATGAGATTAACTTCTCTTAGTTGGTTTTAAAGAATACTCAAACATGTCCTACTCTGATAGTGTACTATTCCTTAGTGCATGGTTTCTGCATACCAATGTCTTCAGTGTAGAAGAGTAAGAATAAGACTGGGAGACATTCTATTTCTGTTAAATAATTACAAATTAAAGAGGATCACTTCTACTTTCTATACTTACTGTAGCACGATAAGAAGCTGAACTCCTTGAACTTGTAATTATATAACAGAAATGTTAATCTCCTGGTTCGGTATTCAGTTCTACTGCATTAAATGTATTCTTAAAATTATCAAGTTTACTACATGGTACACAGACATTTCTACTGGGAAACCTATTATTTGATCATATCAGATTTTGACCATAAATACTGTAATGGAATTCTGTTTTCAAATCTCTCACTGCCACAAAATGACTAATGAGGGTTAATACACCTATGTAACTTGAGAACCTGAAAAAACATTGGTATAATTTCTGATTTTCAATTTGTAATGCTAACTGAGCTTCTGATTATTTTCCACAGCTTCATGCAATTAAAAAAAAAAAATTAAGCTAGAGAACATATAAGTCCAAAATACGCTAAGTAACTTGTAATAAAGAAATTTAATTTTAAATATATGTACTTTAAGCAGCTGTTCTCCTCTTAGGAGAAACTCATTTAGGCTTAAGAGTTACTGGCCGAAGCTATCTTCTTTTCACAGCATATTATAATGCGTGCTATTGGTTTTAATAGTTTGGAAGTACAATTTACATCCTCGACCATTTAAATATATAAAACTATTTCAAGGGGTAGCATAGCCTGTTAGAAAAGAAAACAAGATAATTCTCTGACTGCTGCTTTCACATTTTTAGTGAAAAAAAGTTATCTTTCCAAAAAAAAGCTGGCTTTCAATGTGTTAATGAAGCTGTACTTAAAAAAAATGAAGATAAATTCTGTAGATAGCGTTAGTCACTTCAGACTTTAGCCACTGAAGCACTTGCTTCCAGCAGAGATACCTGGCTTGCTGCATACATCAGACAGGATTAGTTTGTAGTTAGCAGAGCAAAATCTGATAAAATGGAGAAACAACGTAATCTTGGCTAATACAGAATGACTTTTTCTGTGCTATATGTGTTGCAATTGTGATGCAGGAAGACAATCCTGACAGCTGAGGAGACTTGGGCTGGAGAAGTATACTCTACATGGCAAACCCTGCCCTTAAATGACATTCTTGGGTTTTGCCTACTGAACATGTTGAGCCTTGCAAGTCATTGCCTAAAAGGAAGGAGGCATTTAACACACATCTCAGGGAGCTGCATACTGGAATCATACAACTCTCATCACTATCCACTCAGTAAAAACTGTCACAGCACTATGTGCAAAGCACAGTCACAAGCACATCAAAACAACTTTATTTTTGAGTGAGTTTTGTTAGTCAGACATTTAGGCAGAGGCTTCTACAGACTAAAAGGACAAAAAGAAAGAGAAGCACAGAAGAGCAGTCCATTCAAGATGCATTGCTAAGGATCTCTGAAGCTAATGCTGCTTCTGTCATATCCTGGATGGAGGCAGACTGTGGAGATGTCTGCAGGCATCTAGGATAGAGATAACTGGGTTCTTACTCTAAAGGTCAGCCTCATGTTTGAAGCCCAGATTCCTTGCCTTATTGAGGAAGCAGCACCCCCCAGCCCCAGGGCAGTACCTGTCTGCCACAGAGCTGCTTTCTGCCACCATAGAACCAGGCCTGTGTCCCCTTTAGACTTCAGCTTTCCCAGCAGCCTCCTCAAGTATCAAATCAGGCGTTTGATGCTCACTGGAGCAAGCAACTGAGATAAGGATAAAATCAACTTTGATTGCTCTGCATAGAAAGTATACTTCCCTTTAAATTTCCTGCCTGCTTGAGTTATTGGATACACACACAATACCCAGTCTAATGACTCAATCATGCAAGCCGACCCACCAAGCCTCTCTGACCTGGCTTCTCACAGAGCATGGTTTGCAATGGTACAGCTAACTCCAGGCTTTCAAAGAAAATAGCCATTTTCTGAAATACCACGTGAGATTCTAAAACACCAGAATTCTCTAGGTTGCTCTTATTTTTTGTTTTCCCGTCCTCTCTAGGTACATTAGTCCATTACTTCATTATCTTCCTGTTAGCAGGTTCCAGCTACAATCAGCACTGAATCTTCCCTGATTCAGCTGAACATCTGTGATGCACATGGCAGGAAGGAGTGGGTTTCAAGAGAAATCCACTCCTTGTCTCAGACACCATGGACGTGGGGGGTAAGTTACTACCTACCTCCTTACACACACCCCTCTGCTTTGTACATGCATGCTCACATAAGCACTACCTCACCTCTCTACCTCTCTTACTACAGACAAACCAGAACCTTTTTTCTTTCTCTTCAGCATTGCCTCTTTAATCACTTTTTCTGAGCTTCTACTCATTCTTGCTTCCTTTCTCCATTTTTAGAAGTGTGTTGCCTCTGAACATGGTGCTTCAGCCGAGCCTTTATCAACCTTGTACAGACATGAAGTGTTACTTCTCATGTACAGCTGGCTCTTTTTTCTGATTAGAAAACCATTAGAAAAGCCATGGTGTTTGGTTTTGTCGCATGGCATTTTTGATTCACCTTCAGCACATAAGCTGAAAAAACTCCAGATCCTTTTCTGAAAGATGCGGAATAATTTTAATGATTAGTTAATATCAGAATCCAGTATCATAAGCCGTAAGTCTCAGTTTGTTTTCCCAGTCTACTCTTACTTGTGGCACCTGCTAGCACCCTCTATAGTTCTGAACTGGCCTGAAAAACTCATTGACTCATTCCAGGAAAGGTCTTTCCTGTATGGCAGTTTGCTTGAGTCGTGTTGCTGAGCCACCTTGGGAAACCTGCCCTCTGGCTGCCAGGTCTGCTGCTCTGCAAACAGCATGCTTTGTTCTATGGAGTCAAGTGAATTTGCAGGTTTGGGTAAGCCACTGAAAGTCAATGACTGCAGCGACAGGAACATGCTGAGGTAGATGAGACAGTGTTGCAGGAGTGAGTAAGAGGAATAAAGGCGAGCAGGAATGATTCAGCTTCAGTGTGAAGGAGCAGGGATTCCCACCAAGATCCCAGGGTGCAGCAAGGCCCTGTCTCTGCTCTCCATCACAACAAATCACTCCCAGCCCTATAAGCAGGGACACATCAGCAAAGATACAGAAAATATCATTGCTGCAGGTGAGCAGAGTCTTGTACAGCCACAATGCCACAAAACTGTGCGTCCTTGACTACAGCAGTGTCCCATGCATGGAACAGAGAGCAGCAGAAAGGAAGTAGGTTTTGTTTGTGTCTAAAGTACAGCTGGCAAGTACCTGAAGAATGCATTCTCATTTTCTTGTAAGAAATGTCACACTTCTTCCTATATACAGTCTTACTGCAACTCGGTATCTCAATTAGGTTACAAAGCCGTTTAGATAATTAAACAGCACACACAAATGTGAACTGACACATTGGGAAATATACTGCTCTGCTGCCTAGGTATGAGAGACAAAGATATGTCAAGGAGGCAACAGAACACAGCGCTGTAAGATTAGAGAGATATAAATTCATGTACTTAGTTGTAGTGACACTGGAATATGGGGAGAAAGTTATTAGAAACAAAACGAATTCAGTAGTGCCTTGAACTCACTATCATAATCTGGGGCACGTTAATCACTTCATCCTCATCCACTAACACATTTATCCACCTACTAATTCTCCACCTAATTAGAGAGAAATTCAGAGCTCTACTGGTCAGGGAGGCAGGGATTAGGGTTAAGAAAACACTTGTATTTGAAACCCCCTACCTCTGCTGGTTAGTGTGAAAGATCCTATAAGAAACTCCCACCCTAGCTAATCCATGACCCTCAGCAGGGAGGAGTGTTAACAATTTGGTTTAAAACTCACACTCTCAGACAAATGCATCAAAAACGGCTTTTCTTCTTTGATTTATAGGTATTACTTGTTTTTCCAAGCTCCATTAAGGACTCTTCATCATGTACTGCAAGGGGCATTAAGCACTGAAAGTTGTTCCCAGCTCTGTATTATTCAAAGGCAATTTACACTAATTATTGGAGTCCATGGTGTTACCCATACTCATAGAATGATCCATCTCAGCAGGCTAAAGTACTTTTGAAATGTTAATTTATTACTGAGGTATAAAAACGTCCTTACATTAAAGCACAATTCTTTCTTAAATGCCAAGGGTTTTCTATTACTGATGTATTACATACTTACTATTTATTTTAGATATAAGAATAAAGATATAATTTAATTTACTATATAATAGTGCCTATAAAAGCCTCCATTAGCACAAATTGCACTGCACTTAAACTCAGTTACGCCACTGATCTTATTCTTGTTTTTCTTGTTTTGCAGTTTTCTGAACACAGAAGCAAACAGAACCTGCGGAGCTGCTTCATGGAGGCAAGCAGCTGAATGAAGTGAAGGAAGTGGCTCACTGGAGGAGTGTTTCACTGATTCCAAAACAATTTCATTCCTATTCAAGTACTGATATTAATGCGATATCACTCCAAGGACAAGCAGAGCAAATGTCTTTATAAACTAGCAAGAGAGAGCATCAGTGTGCTGAAATGCCAACAAAACAAATTTCACTACAATTCCACAAGCACTCAGTTAAATCCTGTTGCAAAAGGCACTTATTTTAGCAAGAATAGTTCAGTCATTGCTGAACACTGGCAAAGACCTCACCTCATACAGGTTTTGTTTTTCTTGGTTGCAGTGTGTAAAACTACATCCATGCCAACCAGAGTTTATTTAATTTTGTGTTGACAAAAGCCCTTGAACAATCGAGGATATTCTTTCTTAACCAGCTCAATCGACAACTTTTACTTCACTCTACATGCCACTGCATTGCATTCAATGTTAATAGAAACATTGCCTTGGAATGTCCAGAGCTTTGGGATGTGTATGTAAGGAGTTTGTGGTAAATGTAAAATGGCCCCACTGCTTTCCTAATTCCTCCCCAAGATAGTTCTCACCCCAAAAACGGACCCTTTAGTGAATTAAGACCATGTGCTTTTCATCTGAAATACCCAGATAACATCACATAAGCAAAACTTGCCATGATAGGCTCAAATCCTTTTCATCCAAAAAATTACTGGCAACCTACAATTTGCTGGCGTAGCTGAAATACAAAACACAACTTTGGAATAATAGCACTCTATTCCCCAACTCTGATAAGATTTATATGACCTTCTCCCAGACTTCATTTACCTCTCCAAGACTCTGATCACTGGAGATATCCTTCCTCATACATGGTAGTTCTTAAAATATAAAGACTTGAGAAATAAACTGTTACGCCAACATAAAGCCCAAACCCCACTAATACTGCCTGTCCACCCAAACAAATCCAAGTTCCAGAATCAGAACCCGGCCAGAGAACTGCGGGTATTCAGGAGGCAGACACTTTGCAGAGGAGTCAGGCAATTACATGGGGGAAGCACCGTGCTTGCCTGCATGCCTAAATTCCACGCGTAGGACTATAATTTGCATGCACAATGGTTTGCATACATTAAGGATTTTTTTGCCTGCTAGAAGCCAACGTAATGACTTGTGTACAAAACCACGGTAATCCTATCTGCAAGTCAGACCTTTAGATATACAAGCTTGGCTTACAAAAAGCAACTCTTAAACTATGAAAATCTGCTTTCAAGGAATGTATGTTCTCACAAAATGTTTGTGCAACTGATCATGAAAATGATTTGCATTGCAAAAAAAAACAAAACCAAAACAACTCACAAGCTCCTCATGTAAAATTTAAGTCATGAATTAAAAGAGAGCAATGTCATTATTCTGCAGCAGATCTGGAAAGAGGTGGTACTTGAGCATTCATCTGATCAGCCATCGTTAATCCTGAGTTTGTTCACACCTTATCTAGGATTCCTCCCATATTGGGAAACGCTGGGAAGGAAACTTTGGAAGGAAGCCATCCCGATGGAAACATCCATCTTAAAGAATAACCTCATCCATCCATAATACACTGAATTTTGGTATGCAGGCAAACCTGATTTTTTCAAGTTTTTGTTTTGTTCCTCACTGAAAGTTAGCAAGCATGCAACAGTTTGAATCATCAGTTGCCCCCCCATAGAAGTTACTTCCAAACATAAAAAAACAACTTGATTTCCCTTTTTCTAAGCTAGCCAGGGGAAGGGTGGGTGATACTGGTGAGCAGCTGCTCGCGAGCAGTGATTCTGATGGACAGCATCACCACAAGACAGTTTTGATTCTAACTGAAGTCCAGCAGGGAAGAAATACATTCAGGCAGAGAATGTAAATACCATTCTTGCCTGAAATTCTTACTGTGTGTCAAACTGTTACGTTTCTGCAGGTTAAGCCAAGCAGTTAGCAGGAATTCTCTGTCTATCAAAACTAAAATAAACAAAGGCCACCACGGAGCCATTCTACTCGTTTGCCTTCAACAAAGGAATGGCTGGACAGATAAATGCAGCTTAGGTGTAATTTTTGGCAATGAGACTCCTCTTTATCCACATGGAACTCTAGATAAAGAATCACTTAGAGCTGTGCAAACTTTCAGTAGTCACTGACATAGATTCAGTGGCTCAACTCATGCAGAAAAGGGCAAACTGATGTCATTTGTGATGAGAACTTGGGATCCATGGAAAACGTAACAAATCTCACTGTGGGAAGTATTTTCTACCTTTGAATTAGTGGAAATTCAGAAGACAGCAAAAAAAAAATAATAATAGCACAGGAAAAAAAGTCAAGGCAAATCCTCAGCTTCTCTTCTAAAAGCAGAATTTTAAAGATACTGGACTTTGTTTACTGGTTTCTAACCTAGGGCATTACATACATTTCAAGTTGGCTAAACATCCATCAGATGGTAACACCTGGGACTTGGGGAGTTTGAACTTGCAGCCTAGAAATCAATTTTCTATTTCTCCCTAGAATTCTTCTCAGTAGTTCAGTCACCCTGTGCCTCTCCCTGACATATATATCAGTCCCTCTTCGATATATATATACATGTATATATATATCAGCAATGGCTTAGACTTTTCTGATGAACAACTTCGAGAAAACAGTTTTCAAGCTAAACAAAAGGAAAAGATCCCCCCCATTTCTCAAGAAAAGGACCAACCAAGCAGGATCTTCTTCCAGACCTTCCAGACCAGGTTTATGCTCTCACTGTATGCAGTGGCCCATCAGTTTTCAATGACTGTGGATCAGCACAGAATAAAGATTTCACTGTAAGGCCATAAGAAACACTTCTGTTTGTCAGAGAGAATTGAAACAGTTATCAAGCTCTAAACTAAAGCCTAGCCAACAAAATGGCTGCTGGATTAGGTACTTAATGCTATATCTTATTAGACAGAAATAATAAGTAACGTTTGGAGAAAAAAAAATATCTGTTAGCTATTTCACTTGTATTAATTAAGTTTTCAGTAATATATTTTATTAACGGGTAAGTTCACCTCAAAAAATATCAACAGGTTTTCCTAACAGCATCAAAACGAATATCCTATATTTTATAAATTCATCAGGATATTGGTGTGCTGCCATTCAGATCACACAGCAGCTGTGCATTACATATGCAGGACTATTGGCACCAGGCAGCTCTTTTTCTAATTAATACGAGTCAGAATTGTTAGGAGGGGGGAAATAGAGCAAAAATGAGAGAAAAGGGGATTTCCGCACAATTGCCCACTGCAACATGAATACTCAGCTCATCTACATAATATTAATGATACCAAATATGCAAACAGATGTTTCTCTCATTAAATGCTGTATGCAAATAACACTAGGAGGAGTGGTAATGTTGTTTCAGGGTTGAGAGATCACAGGGGGTAATTAAAGGTTAATCCAGTTTTCAGTTCACAGACTGTAAGACATGAGGGGTTATAAAGAAAAATTGTCACTTAACCTTCAATTCATTACTCACAGCACATGGATTTTTCTTCTAAAATAACAAAAACATATACGTATTTATCCACGTTGTAGTGCCGAGGTGCAGTGCGTATCATTAGGGGAAAACAGAGATTATTTGTTGCTATGAATGCCATTAAGTGCAGGAATGCATTAATTAGGGAAGGTAGAAGATGATCAGGGGTTCCTAGATATGAACGCTGTAATCTGGCTAAACGTATTTCAAATGCTGAGATGTCGTCAAATGTTAATAGACAATCATCTAGATGGCTTGTGGAACAACCCCCCTAAAATAATTAGAAGTCTGAAGTTCAGACACTGCGCGAGTTTTGCTGTGAGCCTCTGTGACTTGGATGGTACCAACGGCAGCAGGCTGTCAACCAGCACTTGTACTCAGAGCCTCCTGCTGGGCGGACTGAAAGCAGTAAACATTTTAGCACTTAGATCCGAGCTCAACACACCAGATGAGACATTCCCACTCCTTGATCATAGGAGAAAATAAAGTGATAAGTGTCTGCGCTGCAGTCTAGCCGTGTTCTCCAGCAGCAAGATTTTGTGCTGAGAGAAAGGCAAGGCCGGTGTGAACTACAGCAGCCACAGGTGGGAAGAAGTAGAAAGAAGCAAAGAAATATCTTCATTTGTGCAACCTACTCTGTATAATATCTGGGTGAAAATTGATGTGGATCTGGGATAGCCAGAGTAGAAAAAGCAAAGAGGAGATTACAGCCAGCTCTGTTTGGCCTTAGATCCTGCAACAAGGGCACTCTCTCCATCAGTGACTGTACAGCAAGTTTGAATATTTTGGCGTTTCACTTAAAAATCTGCTTCCATATGTCTTGAAATTTATATTCTTTAAATATGGTTCCCTAGGAAAAAAAAAGGGCTTATTCTGCCTTCCACGTGTGTCTCACCGTCTGTCTGCCTCCATTGTCTCTCACTGCTCCCACAGCAGCGCTCAACATTGGATCTTCCATCTGGGCCTCATCTATTTCTTTGGGTCTGAGAAGCAGCTTCCTTCCCCTCTGGGCTCTCAAGCTCCCACTTACACAGCTTTTGAGCCTCGCACTCAAAGAAACATGGCCATATCACCTATCCCATGGCCATATCACCTATCCCATGGCCATATCACCTGTCCTCAAACTTCTTGGTTTCCAGGGAAGAGACCTCAGGTCTGGCTCAGCAGCACTGCGTATGATATACCCTTAACTTAAGCTGCCATGACTATTTGTTCTCTTCATTGCAAATCTTCCTGCTGAAACAAGCCTAATGCTCCACGGCATTAATCATCATTTATTTTAAAATTGCATCACTTTTCTCCTTGCCTGAACTGCTCTTTTCCTCTTTGTTCTTTCTAGTAATTCTGGAAATTGCTTTATGGAATTCAATTGAAAAACTTCTTATTAATTGAGAGTATGGAAAAAAGACATTGAAAGTGTATCATATGAGATAAAAATAATCAAATCCATACATCTTTGTATGCATTCATTCGGCATCCTGTGGCACACACTGTTTCATAGAAATTCCCTCTCTCAATGATTTTCACAGCTATTTACAGCCTGGTTCTATTTGAAAAAGGTCTGATATCCAAGAGAAAAAGCATGTGAAAATATCACTTTTTCTGAAGTTGAGCACAGCGAAGGGATTTTATTATACTGTATTTCATCCTGCCTGAAGTGAAAAAGAAGCATTACCTTCCTTGCCTTAAGTGTGCAAGAGACCTGTATGTTCCCTTGGAAAGCACATTTTGTTAGGTTATCATATTCAGCTAGCCACAAATTTTGGGACCATGCAAGGGTCAGGATAAGAGTTTTAAACATCACAGTCTCCAGTTACTCCATTTATCTTGTCCTGCAGTGGGAGCATTGCATGAGGCCCACAGTAGGGACAGCGTGTGGGGGAAAATCACCTTCTAACCCCGCTCGACCTGAGCGTGGCTGCCTGCAGCTCTACACCCTTTATCCACAGTGGGCCAGCAGCTGCTGTTCCCTCTGAGCTGCTGGAACAAACAGCTGAGGATTACCCAGATGTAAGCACACACCCGCTGGTGTGGTTGGCTCGGTGTCACCCCGGGGTAAGAGAAGCACACGGCGGGACGCAGCACAGCCATAAAGGAGCACGGTCGGCAGGTGCAGCAGTCCCATGGGGGCCTGTTGTGAGCTGATAGCATTTAAACAGCCGTCAGTGCCCTGCTTTGATCACTTGAGCACAAAGGTGGCTTCCACGCCTTCCCCGTCGCACTTATTCCTAGCCCAGCACTGGGACCCGGAGAGTAATTCAGGCTGGAAATCTCCCTGTCACTTATCTCAGGATCCCATTGGAAAAGGCATCTGTCAAAATCTCATCTCCGGCTTATCGCCTCAGCATCGCTCACGCTTTCTAGCTAAAGCAATTGGGGGAAGATTTAAAGTTGTGCCCTTGAAGTTGACATCGTTCTCGTAAATGCCACCTGATCCCTATTAAAGCAGATTACAAGCATCCCCTTGAAATGTTACGATGCATTTACAGGGAGAACCACATGAAAAAAATACTGAGCCATAAGATTTTCCCTTATCATGCTCCAAATGTCATTTCAAGGAAGGTGGGCAGTGCTAACGGCGCAAGCAAACCAGTGAGGGCTTGGTCCAAAGCTCACAAGAGCATAAGAAAAAAAAACAAATGGATGCAGTGGGTCAGGGATGCACACAGCTCCAAGGCAGACATCTCATGGTGTGTGACATCTCACGGCGTGCAGCCAGGTGCCAGCCAGGGTGCATTCCTCAGCCTTCATCAGCTGGGGAAGGCCTGGCTCTGGGAAGAGAGCCCCTGGGCCCTGGGGTACACAAGGAAATAAGGAGCTGCTACATCTGTTTATAACGAGAGGAGTTTTGATCGTTTAACAGCTGCAGTCGGTTCGAGGAACAAACAGATCTTTCCTGGCTTCAGCCACATCCAAGGGGATTAATTTGTCACTCTTCAAAAACAAGTCATTGGAGGAATACCCTCTTTGATTCTTTATTCTCACACTAATTAGGAGTAATAAGTACACTAGATACACTTGGTATTTAAAAATTAGTAGAAATAAATCTGCCACAGATCTCAAGAGGCCACGAAGATCTGGCTGAGCGGGGTGAGACCCTTCAAACGACTCCTGCGGTGGGACAGCTCTGCCCTGCCGGGCCGGAGCGCAGCACCAGGACAGGCACCAGCACCGCTCCGCGCCGCGCAGAGCCTGAGCGGTGCCCATAGGCAGCGCTGCATTACCCGCGGCGCCGCGGGGAGCGCGCCCCCTGCTGGCCGGATGGAGGCATCGCAACCTGAGAGCTGGGGACAGCCGCCCTCTGCTCCGTCCCCTCCTCAGAGCCGAGCGCCATCCCACCTCACCTGCACCATCCTGTACGCAGCTTGCCTGCAGCTCCAACAACGCCCGCCGCTGTGAGCCCGGGTGATCCCCTCGCTCTCTTTCAGTGCACAGAGTGATGTCCTGCTGGAGACCCACGAGAACCTCATCCTCTATTCTGTACCTCATTCAGAAAGAAAGAAAACAGAAAGATTACTGACTGAGCAGTTCCCCTCCAGAGAACAATTCTGACGGCCTTGAACCTAAACCCAGTTTTCCTATCATCAGTTCTCAAATGAGAAACTCCCTCAATGCTTCTCTTGTCCATAAATCCCTCTCGTAAGCAATTCCTCTCACTGAGGACGCCTGTTCCACAAAAACAAACACAACTGAGTGTAAAAAGCAGATTTAATTTCAGAGAAGGTGTGGAATTATTGACTTTTTAAAGATACTCAGTGTTAGTTAAAACGTATGCTACCCAAAGAGATACATACGGTGCTGTTTATCAAGGAGGGATGATTAGCAGTGGTGAAATACACCTTTTCGTTCTTTAAAATCAGCGCTTCATACTGATGGGAAATAATTGTGCTCCACAGAGCAATGCGTTCAAATGAGTTTAAAACTTATACATGTATGTATATTATATATATATACATAAGCACAACACGCTGTACTCAAAAATACACATCTTTATGTTTTAATGGGAAATTTTCAAAACAAGACTTTTTAAGAAGCAAACCATAAAGGAAAACATACAATATGGAAATTCTCCATTTAAAATCCACCTAGCAGCCAGCAGTGCATTGATTTGAAATGCTTTGCCTTTCTAACCGTTCCCCTCCTCCTAATAAGCACTGCATCCAATTTGTATGTTATTCGGATGAAATGGTTTAAGCGAGAGAAAATGAGTAGTTTGAAAAATAAAGGAAAGGTCTACAGAAGAAATGAAGTGCTATCATTGAAATCTTTATTTATATGAAAAGAAAGGGCTAAAACATTACCTCAGAATTCAAGATTACAACATCAGTGGGATATAAAGTAAATCCATTCTAGTAGTGAAACATCAGAAACCATAATCCTTTTTCAAAGACCTTTTGTTATTTTAATGTCTGACAAATTATGCTTTTTTAAAAGGAGAAAAACACTTAGATTTAAGAGGTTTCTTTTACTTCAGTAAAAGTAGTTTCACTATTTAAAAGTTTTAATTTTCTGTAACCAATAGTATTTACTATGCTGACTAAGTATTAACACAAGAGTAAGGTTATTTTAGCCTCAATAGCACCGAGCACAAAGTTGCTGCCAAAGACTTCTGCATCAAGTTGTTATGGCAACTCAGTGTTCCAAATAGTATTAAGTTTAGCAGTGGTTTTTGTTTTGTTAATTTGGTTACTTTTCCTTCCACTTTGTACGGTAAGTGTTACAAAATGTTGCACCAGTGGTGGGCTCGATGCCATGCCAGAATATCTCAGAATGTGTTTAGGGCTTGTTTAGGATGCAGCTAGAAATTCCAAGGTGATGTCCAAGGATCCTCATCGCCGCCTTTGAGGAGAACCTCCTGACCTCAATATGAGCCCAGCAGTCATACCACAGTGCTCTTGGCACTGAGAAATAAGGGCAAATGAAACAAACTGTAGTTCATTATGTATAATCACCTCACTTTACTAAAGGAGAGGGAGGATGGATCAAAGGATGGAAAGAGAGACTTTTAGGTTCTTCATTCAGCATCTCCATTTCATATGTTCATGTGGAAAAGCACCAAGATTAAGATCCTAATTTGTATTCTGGGCTCTTCGCATCACATAAAGTACTGGAAAAGTAAAATGGGCTCCTGAGAGCTCAGCAAACATAGGGCAGGTTTGTCAGGCACAGGAAATTTTTACAAGAAGTCCATTTTAGATGCTATGACACAAGTAGGGAAGAGAGAATTCTGGGTTTATAAAGAGCTGGACAAGAGCTCAGGATCACAGATTGTCACATACCATTCACAACAGAAACATCCCCAGTGATGTAAGTTCCAGCTCTGAAGGCCGTTGCTTCCTTAACCTAATCCTATCCCACAGCAAAGCCTCTTCTGTCTCCTGAGCTATGGCTCAATCCTGATGGCAGCACTTCTCGTCAGTGCAGGCAGTGAGCGCTGGAGCTCAGCCCAAAGGTGTCAGAGGGTCGGCCATGAACAGAGCAGTACATCCTGGGCTGACTTTCACATGCAGCCTCATCATGGTTCTGGCATACTGTTTTTTCTCACTCAATATCTCAGCTCTTTCCTCTCCCAGCTTTCCTGCTAACCTGTTTTTAAATAGAAATATAGATGGAAATAAGCTGGAGATGTTGAAAAGAAAAACAATATACCAAAAAAAACCCCAACAATGGACACATGGCTGTAATAGATTTAGAGGTGACAAAAATCATTTCTTTTTACAACCTGACATTATTTTGACATTTAAAACAGTGTTGTCTTTCAATACCTAAATGACAGACATTTCCCTACAAGACAAACAGAACATGGACCTCTATTTACCAAATTCTGCCAAAGATTTCTTGCATGAACTTGGGCAAATAACATAATTTTCCAGTTTCTCGGTCCGCTGTTTGGAAAAGGAGAACAATACTACTTCCTTGTTCTCATCCTTCGTCTTGTTCATTGAGATAGACACCACTCCGGGGAGTACACAATCACTAATTACAACAACCAGCATAATAGCACCCTGATCTCTGGGACCTACCGCGGTACAAAGAACTCATAACCATCACAAGTCTTTCATTCCGATGCACGATCGGCAAGAACTATGAATACTAACATATGCTGAAAGTTAATTTAGAGTCTTTGAAAGAAAATAAAAGCCTGTTTTCCCATTGTTGTCCTTTATACAGGCTTATACTTTCCAGGAAGCTTCTGCGTTTACATTCCTTCCTTACTCTTCTCAGAAGAGAAACGAAAGTGATAAAAGTCTCACTAAATACAGTAAAGATTTGCAATGGCCAATCTTTTCCTTCCTACCAGTTACTGTCACTCAGGAACGTGCAGCAAAGGATGTCTTCATTATCATTTAGTTTCATAGAGATCTGCAGAGTTCTGCCAGCTGCTGGCCATATGCTTCAACCAAAAAGGAATTATCTATGTTCTGCATTGCCTGCACACCTCTGATTCCCTATTTATGTATTTTTGCTTGGATTATGGCATAGTATAAACACAGCTAGCTTAACTTTTATGGTTAGGATCCAGATCCTTCAGTTTATCATTATTATTATTATCATTATTATTATTTTGTTGTTGTTGTCCAAATGAAATTCCACTGCACTATGGGAAATTCATACAGCAACAAACAGGATGAAAATGGTAAGACGTTGCACGAATGCGTACACCCATGGAATTTCATTTCCAATTACATTCCTTATTTAGAGTGTGTGTCTTTTGTTGTTTTGTTTTTTAATGACCTGATAGTATTTCAGAGCAGACAGAATTTCCTGTTCACTTCCATGGTCCTGTCCAGAATCTCTATCTGCCAAGCGACTTGTGTGGTTTGCACCATGGACACCTCTGGCCATCACAAGGGTGGGAATGTGCTCCTTCACTCCTCTCACCATTCCTTACCAGAGGGAACTGTGGAGCAGAGAACGATGAGCAAATTGCTCACAGTAAGAGGAAATCGCTGACCTGGGAACTGAGTTCCAGTTGCTCAACTCTCTGTCAGGAGCCAAACCGCAGGCTATTGTTTGCTATTGATGCCTGTGGACATTCCCAGATACTTGAAGTCAGATTTTACGAGCAGACTTGCTACGCACATAACCATGTTAAAATGATACAACTGTGCTTGACACCAAGGCAAGCTTTTATATTTCTAGGACGTGGTAAATCTTTACCACAAAAGCATTCTGAAGTGCCTTTTACATGGCAGGTTTATTTTTCAGCATGCGGGAACATCTCTCAGAGGTGCAGATTTTTTCCTCAGCATTCAACTTAAACGTTCCCGCGTGGTAAAATGAAAGAGGAGGATCCATTGAAAGCAGCTCTCACTTCTCATTTAATTTACTACCTAATACTCAGCAGCCCAAGATTTATAACTTGGTACAGAACTGTCTACATATTTCCCCTTGTGGGAGATTGCAGATAACTATTAATAGACTTGCTTAGAAAGTTTATTTAAAGGAAGAATTTAACTGTATTATTTTTCCTGGAGGTGTGAACAATGCTTAAGGAGCTTAACTATCCATGTAGAAGTATTATCAGATAGGTTCATGAGGATGCTAAGTGCATTAATACGAACCTCCAGAAAGGGCCTACGCTACTATACAGAGATAGAGCCAGTTAGTAAATAATGCACTCTCTGATACTGCAGAGTTCTGTGACTGCAGAATATGTTGCTATTTCCAAGTACAATAACATTAACACATAATACACACCTTTCTGCAACTCCTGTAAAATCAACAACAAAACCAGTCTGGAAGAGTCAGACCTCTACATCTGTTACTTTTTGTGGGTGTTTTTTTTTTTTGGAGGGGGTTGTTTTTTGTTTTTCTGTTTATACGTAAGCAACATCTCCTGCTATTTACAACCTCAAGTCCTTCAGCACTGGGTTAGTTAATAGGATCCAGACAATGAAGCTGGAGCAAGAGCCTGTTTCAGCTTCACCAGCCAAAGAGAAGAAAAGACTAGGTTTGATAAACGATGAGAAGTATATTAGATGTAAAGAAATATTTCATTTTTAATAAACCTAGGTGTTACTGACAACCCAGGTAAAAAGCAAAGTTCATTTCTTCAAAATACATTTAATCTGACAGCATCCCTTTAATTAAGTAGCAATTTAGATTTTCCTCTTCCCCACATACAAAGCTTTAATGAAACATGAAAGCCACAAAAGAAATTTGTGTGTATTTCATGGCAAGACGTGAGGAAGGATTCTCTGTTTAAATTCACAGACAGTAGCTATACAAATAACATTTAATATTTGTCGGAAGTATTATCTGCCTTTTTCCCTCACAGCATTACATTACTAAGGTAATAAGTACACGAGAATACATGATTTCCTGGCTACAGTATTGAATACGCACCTTTAAACAAAGTTAGACTTGGGAATTTATCCATATCTTTAAATGCTAATCTAACACTAATTAAAAGGCCAGTGAATACGCTTTGATGAATTCCAGCTCACAGAATATGACAAATGAATTCAGATGGCACGCTCAACTGTAGCAGAATTACAATATCAGAGCTACAGTGAGCTGGGGGAAGCCAGGCAAGGCGCTCTGCACCAGTGCTGGGGGCAGCTGGAGCTTCGTGGCTCGTGGGGTGCTGCTGTCCTCATACAGCGTGGCCAGCCACAGCAGTTGTTTCTAATTGCATAGCTGCTTTCCAGGCTATGCTGAAATAAAAAATTTGGCTGCTTCGACATCCCAGCCTCCCTGTAGCATATACAGCCTCCCTGCTGTCCGCTGTGAGGTGTCTAGTTCTACAGAAAGGACAAGACCTACCTTGGAGAAGAAAAGCCAAATCGCAGCGTTTCCTTCCTTTCACAACAGCAGGTCATCCCAAAGGCTTCTTCATCTCCTTTAACCATGTGTATACCTTTTGTTAGAGAAGTATACAGAGAACATGTAAATACTTCTGAGAGAGGCTGCCCAACGTCTCCTGTAAACAATTATCTTGTTGGTTTTTATCTTAGAATCAGTACAAACTCCACATGCAGCTCGTAACGCCATTTGGAAGTATTCCCTACGAAAATACACATGCTTCTTTGAACCCACTGTAGATTTCTTCAGAGGTATTCCTTGCACAACAATATGTGAGAAGTTAACAAAATTGTACTTTTGCCTCCATCTTTCCCACATGAGGAAAGAAAAAAATTAATTAGGATAAATTTACAAGTTAAAGTAAAAGAAGTTGGGTTTTGGAAGAAGCCTTCTTAGACTTCATTCAGAAAGGAATTCAAAATCAAGCTTTCCATCTACTTTTAATTACCTTCCCATATAAAACAGACTGTGTACCGCTTTCTTACACAGAGTTCTATGTACCTCATGGCAAATTCCCCATGTATCTTTATCTCTTTTGGCCTTATAGAATCATAGAATTGCTCAGGTTGGAAAAGACCGTAAAGAAAATCAAGTCCAACCACAACCTAACCAAACTACTCTAACTCTAACAGCCCTCCGCTAAATCATGTCCCTGAGCAAAAAAACCCTTAGCGGCTGCTTTCAGTATACTAAACACAAGTGAGGATGGTGCCCACCATTTGAGAAACCTGAAAGAAAGAAGATGAAGTCTACTTACTGTCCTGGGAAAAGTAATCAGTAGCAGGCACCAACAAACGATGTTTGCAAAGGAACTGGGCTGCTTGGTTTGGCCAGACTTAAAGAGCCAGGTTCAGAGAGCTAGTCTGGAAAAATAAAACAAAAGGAAACAAATCTCTAAGAAGAGAATTGTCCAGTGGGAGGAGGTAGAAGCAGCTATGATTGCTTTCAATGTAGTGGAAGCCTTTATTCTTCTAACAACACAGAGCTCTCTCCACGAGTACTTTGAAACAGAAAGAGTTGAGAGCTTAGGTGTTGGTTGAAGCCATATTCAAAGATATATTGCAGCCTTGGGAGGCTCTTTTGGAATGGAGGACACCTTTCCCACCACTGGGGAAGCATCCCAGCCACTGAGACACTGAGTATCCTGAGGTTGATTCATTCTCCCTAATTGTGTCATGTCAGTTTGTATAAATAATTACATTTCCACTGGATCAGAAAGAGCGTGGCTGTACTTTGGGGTTAATGCACAAACACATTCACAGCCTCCCCGAGAGGCAGTGTCAAAGTTTGAGTGGCTTTATATATATCCTCTGGCAAAAACATAGATTGCAACTGAGCAGCGTCTTTTAAAAGATCAGTAGCATTTCAACAGTGGGCTCTGGGATGTCTCGCTGCGTTTAAAAGTCTGGCTCAAGGCATTTTTTCCAGGATCTCACAGTGAAATGGTGCCAGTGCTGGATATTGAACTAATATCTTCCGAGGAACGTCCATCCAGGCATTTGCAAACAAGGCTTAGGGACTCTCAGAAGGTTTAATAGAGTGGACGCAGCTCTGCACTAATAGAGCTGCACAGATTTGGGACTGGAGCTAGCTGGCTGCTAGCCAGCACAGATTGTGGATGGTGTGATTACTTAGACTGGTCCAAAAAGATCATAGAAAAGTATGCAGAGTCCCATACCACACCTTTAAACCAACATCAGGCTGTCCTACTGGGGAGAAGAGAGATTTTCCAGATTGCTCTTTTCCCTTTATGAGGGTGGATCTTATAACGAGCACAGCCAAATTTCCAGATGAAGAAAATTCTCATTCTCACAAGTTCTGCTTGATCTTACTATCACAAACGGTGCGTACACCCCTAATGTGCTCCTTGACTGCTGCTTCTGTGTTCCCCTGCTCTTCGATCAGAGATAAATAAAGCAAAGACAGCATGATGCCTGTTATCTAAAAAGATTCAGGTACAGTAAGTATCATAGCACAGTCACAGAGCTTGAAAATTGTATTTTCCTGGAAAGGACTTTTACTAGCCTACTTGGATCATACACAGAGGAAGTCCTAGGTCTAGGGGGAGAAAACAACTCTTAGTAACAGAATGTTTGAACATTCATACAGGATTAATTACTTGTTTTATTTTTTCTTTAATTTTAAATGATTGTACTGCTAGCAAAAGTGAGAAGTAAAGACTCTGATCTATGCCAGGCACTTAGAACATGCAAATACTCTGCAAGTTTTTCCTATCTTAAAGAATTTCAGTGTAGAACACAAAGGCAAAGTAGACTGAAGTGATCCCTGGAGAAAACATGTGCAGCTCCACTTATGCGAAAAGACCATGTGCTTCAATAGAGCTGTACACACCTATCCTCAGGATAAACTCACTTTTTTAAGTTTATTATTAGATGGACATCTTTTTTTCTGTTGGTGTGTATGTGATCTAAGCACTTACACTCCTTTTCTTCTAGTAGAAATCTATGCTTACGTGATGAACTGTGCAGTGCTGTAAATATCAAGCGAGGTACATCAATATTTGTAATGCCATTTAGCTAAATCTGAAATACGAGCCTGAAACAAATTAAACAAATAGAAATAAATAGAAATAAAAGACAATAAAAATAAATGAAAGAATGCTTCTGTTCAGATTTGTACAGAAGATCTTTAGTCCATGGCACATCACACTAGCAAACTCGCACCCTGAGGAGACAGCCCTTGAAATGTCATCCAGATGGATAAATTTCACAACAAATAATATGGAAAGAATGTCAATTTTCTAACAATTATTTCCAAAATCCTGGATGTGTCCTGGGTATGATTGTCACATCCAAATTTCCAGTTAATATTTACTTATGACAGTAACTGAGTTGAAAGTATTCAGTCTGGAACAAACACAAAACATGGAAGGCCTAAAGGTTACGAACAGTAGAAAGCAGGGACTTATAACAGATTACTTGTGAATCACAAAGGTTGCTGCCAGGTTCTTACTGTACAAAAGTCAAGTGTCAGGTTGCCTGTTCTTGTTACGATTCGTGTGAGATCAGGTCTCTCAAAATATAGAGTCATACTCTCCATGGCCTCAGCCAACACTCCTAACTTGCTTACACTTTTACTGGGGCAGGGGGAAAAAGTGTGTTTATGCTCATGCTTGGGCCCTTACAAGTCAGCGCTGCTAAATGAGGGTATTCCAAACAGCCAGTGCAATAGGAATGAACATTTGACTAAGTGGCAATGAAAGTAAAATTGCTACTCGAGTCATATTTTGTTCACATCTCTGCAAGCAGTACATGTTCAATCTACCCCAGAGGGAGCTTAGATATGACAAGCAGAAATTACAGTGTGGCTTTAATTTCCCCATTGCATGACCAGAGGGAGATACTTTGAAAAGCCATTCAAGATTACAGAAACATTCTCCCTAAAATACACCTGCTGATGTCTCTGCTCCTATTGTCCAGGAGCTCCCTCCCCCCTTTTAAGCTAAGAAACTCTGATGAAGGTGTGTGCGCTTCCAAATGGCACTGAAAATTTGTCTTATGTGGTCCTCTTGTTTATGTCGGTTCTTACCAGTCTATCTACAGTGCTAGTGATGGCGACTTGTACACCCTGGTGTACAAGAGGTGCGAGGGTAATGAAAGGGAAATGTCAGCTGCAATAAACTCTCGTTAAACAACACAAAAACATTACTGGAAAGGTCTTTTTTGTTACTACAAGTAGTAGGTGTGCTGAATTTTACAGAGCTCATGTGCTGAAGGACAAATAGTATCCAACAGCCTTGAGTATTCAACATATCCCTGCACCTAGGTTAAGAATGCGGCACTTGCTATGTGAGGCATCAGTTTGTGTATTAAAAAACAAACAAATACTATCTCAACATTGACATCAGTGGATCTGGAAGTGTTTCCACCAGCCCTCCTCTATCTCTGTTCCTTCAGCCTAATTTGTTCTCAATTACTTTTGTAATGATTCAGTGTACCCTTTTCCTTGCATCAAAGAAGTCCAAATGTGGACATTTCACAGCATTTTCTTATAGCTGTTAGTTAAAAACTCCATAATCTGTTCCACTTCACCTTACTTAAGACAGTATTCTAAACACTCTCAGGCCAAGATGCAGATATTTTATGGAGCCCTTTAATTCCAATGAGAATTACATTCTGAGATTCGGAAAATACCCAATAGAACTGATTCTAGCATGTGCATGTTGCCAATGATGTTAATGCTGAAGAATGAAGCTCAGGTAAGTGCAAGGCAGCTAGCACGTAGGAGAGCTGTTTCAGTGCTACAGTAGTTTTAGCAGCACCAAACATTGCAGTGCCTGCTTCATTTTCTCTGCCTAACAGTTTCCCTCAGAGATTAAAGATTTATAAACCCTTCTCCACTCCGCATAAAAATAGGAGCTAATATCTGTTCCCCTTAACAAATGCAGGCACTCACTCCCAGTCTAGTATGCTTTCATTCAAATTTTGTCATCTTTATTTGTTCCACTGTGACAAGTTTTGAAGTAAGGGCACTGCTCTTTTTGACTGAGGGCAGCAGAATACTGGGAATACAATCCCTGGTGATTTTACAGAGCCCTGTCCATGGCTAAACCGTGCCACTTGCACAATGAAAGATTCTGGCAATGTATTCCTAGAGCATGAATGAACCAGAAAATATTAAACACACCAAATCATTCCACCTTCCAATCCACAATCACATTTGACAACATCCAGCATTATCATCAGCTATCAAAACCCAAGAAGGTTGATTCCATGGGAGACTGTCAGATTAAGCACGGGGACCCTGAGCGCAGCGTACCGAGGTAACATCAGGATAAGAGATGCATCCCTTCCCTCTTCTAGAGAGATCACCCTTCTAGTTTGACCTTCCTGATGTGCTGTCGCTCTCTTTGTTGGAGTCACACTCTGAACAGGAAAGGAAAAAGCTTTAAAACCAAGACACTTTTTCCTTTAAAATGAGATTGAAAAGGCAGCAGCAACTGCTAAGCACACCAGAGACAGGGAACATGAAGTCCTGACCCAAATGGCCAGCAGTCCACTGCAGGCTGTGATCTGACACAGAAGCAGGAGTGCAAAGCCAGAATGGCATCAAGGCGTGTGTTGAGGAGGGAAGTGAGAATTTTTAGAAAGCCCGCTTAAGGTATGGGATGAAACAGCGGTCCCATGGAGCTCAGAAAAATGTGCTGCTCTGCAGTAGAGCGTACCAAAATCCCTTCTCTGACCTGCTCTCTAAAAATTAAAGTAATCTGAAGCAAAAGCTTATTTTAAAATGATGTCTGTTTGAATAAACAAAACGCAGAGCCAGAGAAACAAAGGAAGTAATTCTTAGCAACAAACCACCCTGTGATATACATATTTCCACAAGAAAGGCCCTCTGCACTGCTATGGACATTTTCTAAATCTATTTCTATAAAGAGCAAAGTATTCAAATTGGAAACGTCCATTTGGCTGACTCACTTGTTTGCAGCTTGTGTACTCAGCAGACAACAGAGGACAGCTCTTGCTAGCAGGCTGCTCTCAATGTTCTCTTCATTAACTCTAGGAAAAATAAAAGCTCCATTCTCAATTCTTTGTGAGCTGAAACATGCGCTCTGCCAACATGCCAATGTTCCTTGGGTGTTTGGTTTATATTGGCATACTATACCTGGTTTTATTTAGAGCTTTCTTGGAAACCTATAGTATTATAGAGAGAGCAGCCTGGGGAGTTGATGACATACTCAGAATGTAACTGTGGAACAGGTATTTTAATAAATTATATAGAAGAGGAATATATGTTAAAAAATCCGAATCGCCCCAGTTATGCTGTTTTTTCACAAAATCATCACGTTTATCATAGAAGATAAAGGAATTTTTCCCTCACCTAATGGAACGGGTCTGATTAATTCAAAGGACTATTAGTTTGGAGTTAACGGTCTCCACTGGTAAAAGCTAACTGGTATTTCAGCGTTAAGCATGACCCCACAAGGTCATCAGTCAACTCTCTAAACAGGACGACTTAAAATACTATACATACCTTCTGGCTAAGTGACTCTACAGACAGCATTATGTTTTAGTCAATATACCACAAGCAGCACATCTAGATATATCAGTCATTTTAAGTAGCTCATCAAAAAGGATGAACAAAACTTCCTCTTTGCTATAAGAAGGCAGTTGGTTCTCATTTGAGTAACAATCCCTGCTTTCCTCTCTAACTTTTCTCTTGCATCATGTGAAATTACACTCAATTACAGCCAAAATTAAGTTGTGAGAGGCCAGTTCATTGTGAAAAATAAAACAGAGAAATACAACTGCTCAGTTCTTTCTGCAGTCAATTAATATTGATCTGAAGTCACTCCATCTGCAGTCGAGTCTAAGTGGGAAAAACCGAGAGCAATGAACACTGTATTTAAGCTAGGGTGATTATTCAATAACTGACACACTTCTCTGTGAGTTGGAACTCAACCACCATCTTGGCTTGAGGCTGTCTTTTCACTACAGATAGCTTTCTTTTACTCAAGTGGTGTCCATATTTATCAATTATAATGCAAGAATGAGCGTGGGAAGAGCCATCATGTGCAGAATCCATACAGCTCGCTTCATAAATAAAGTTAGATGCTAATAAATGCGAACAGCCAATTCCTACGCTTTTTAAGAAGTGTTATACTCCACATCTGATTCTAAGCAAGGAAATAGAAAAAACTTTCAACTCTGTTACCCATTTCTAAGGAAACTGGAAAAACAAGATTTGATGGTGAAATAAACACAGCTGTAGGCAGATACAAAGCAATGCAGTCATTTTTAGACAAGGATGACAAGTTTTCTTCAAAGAAATCGGTGCTTCCTTTAACTCCTGGGACATGTGGAACATTCACATCCCGTGTTCCAGTTTCTTGCCCTCTCAGTAGCTCAAATAGCAATGAGGTAAAGAATTCCCACTGACTTTCAAAGAGATTTAGGCACCCACCTCATTTATAGAGGACTTCTTACAAGTTATCTCCAGCTACGACAAGCTCTGGACAGAACACAGAAGAGTGTCTATTTGTCCCCTTCCTGCCAGCTGCAGTTTGTCCTTGAATAAATTAAGATGTTTATTCCTCCGTTTTAGAAATCCCATTTGTAAAGTAAAAAAACCCCACTACTATATTTAATTATTCTTTAAACGTTCTGAACTTGCACTGGAGGCACATTAAAAATAGATGCCTATCTGAACTAGCAACGTTCAGAAATAACCGGGAAAAAGACTTTGTTGGATTAACTCTATATGATCAATACCAAATAAAAACCTGCCCTGGTCTTGCCGATGTTGTTCAGCGCTGTGCAATTCTCATAAAGCAAGTTGGTTTTTTTTTTTTGAAAATGGGAAATGCTCTGAGATTAAGCAATAATTACATTTTTTGACCAAATGCCAGAACCCATAGTTGTATAGGAAACAGACATCAGTAATTACAGTTTGTACTTCAGCTATTTCAAAACCCCTTGCTTCAATGAACAAGTATTAACTGGACAGACACTCCTTCACAAATTAGAGGTTGCAAAGGCTTATTACACACCATATTTATCTTTGAAACTTGTCCAGCAGAATTAAACTGAAAAATAATGATACAGATTATGGTTGCAGGCAAAAAAACTATTAAAACTAACAACTATATATGTGTTTTTAATCTGTCAAACTGTCCCTGCAGCCACTTTTTGGTTTAGGAGCTCAGGAATGTGGTATTTAGAGATATTAATTGTTTTATTAGCATGCTGTTGTCAAACTTTAGAATGTATTTTCTCATAGGAGTTGATAAACAGTTTCTTAATTGTTCAGGCCTTTGAACACAACAGAGTTGTAAGAACATGAGTGTGGACAAATGAAAAACTATGACGTCCATGGGAATGAGAAACTTAACAACGAAGAGCATCTGACACTGCTTAGAGAAAGTAAGGGGAGTCATTAAGATGGCATTGACCAAATCTACTGTAAAACCCAAACAACCTCACAGTATTACAGTATCTGCAATAATAAGTTAGTTAAGAAGCCTTGCTGGCAAAATTGGACAGCTAACACAGCTCTGATCAGGTCAGGTAGCTCACAATAGAATTGCACTTGTGAAGCTACAAGATTTTCCCTTTAAAGGATGCAAGCTACTTGGGCTACCCATGAGAATATCAAGACTGCAGTTAGAAGAAATACAAAATTGGTGGGTAAAGAATTGGTGCATGGATTTAGGTTTCCCTGAGACTTCTGATAAAGGAAGAAGCATAGACAAGACTGCTTATCTAATGCCCATCCCAAGATATCATCAACTGATCTCAGCAATATTTGGCTTTGTCAACACAACAAGCTTGCACAGAAATTAATAATTTAAGTACATTCCTATGGATATATAATTTCAGTCAGACTGGGAGATAGCGTCAAAGCTTTTCATTTACTGAAACAATCTCAAATTTAGTTCAGTAGATTACACAGTTAAGCTGATTAGAAGGGTTTCAGTTTACTGAAACAAGCATTTGGACTGTTTTAACAGTTCAAAACCAGGAAAAGTGAGATCTCAGAGGGCAGTTTTACTTGGTCAAAATTCCCAGCACAGAGCAAGAGTGCTCTACAAAAAGAAGTCAGGAATGTGAAACATCTTAGATGAGTAATTTAGAGCATTTATAAAAGGTATAATTATGCATTCATTTATTATGCATTTAGATTATCTATACAGCTGCATTAGGCTTTTTATGTTTTCCCTAGTAATCAGCTTTCTTTTGAACACAGCATAATTCTGGGAATTAAGTAACATTCTAAGAGAGCAGTTTAGGTGTACCAAAATACTTGGAATGCGATCACTCTCAATCACCTAACTAACTCAAAGCAAATGCTTTGCATACTTCCTAAATAATTACATTATTAATAGTCTAACATAAAACTAATTAGTTAAGTGAAAGTGAAAAACATTACATAAGGGTTTGCAATGCCGTGACAAATCTGAAGTGGCGAACTCCCAGACAATGGGAGTTTTCTGAGGATCTGGAGTTCTTTAATGCTTTCAAACGAAACAACGGTGCTGATCCTTACGATTAGATAAACATCTTTATTTGAACAATAAATATTAAGTGTTACTATTAAAGTTCTTATTATGAGCGGAAGCACAGCATGCTTAATCTAAGCTGCTTTTATGTGTATAAATAATGGATGTTCAAATGCTGATGATTTCAGTGCAGAAGTATTAGCACCGTTTTGCTTCTCAGTATATAAGAAGCAGAAAGGTCCACTGTATCTAACACCCATCTACAGGTGCTTAAAAGTAGTAACAAACTATGGAAACTTACACCCTGTAAGTTTGGGACAAGAACATTTTGCACCAACCTACATTGTGACTGAAAAATTCTGGATGAACGGTGGTGGTGTCATCTAGTTTGGTTGTAACAGTAACCATGCAACCTACCTTTGCAAACGCCAGGAGGTATCATTTGCTTCTACCCACAGAAGAGTTTCTACAGCTGATACATTTAGAAACCATAGTGTGAGATTTATGATGTTATATTGCAGAAACCTGTTTAGACTCTGATTTACAATCCTGGAGATTGTACGCAACTCCGTCATCATAACTAATTACAGCTAACTGCAGATTACCATATCGCAAACATCTTCATGAAAGAAATATAACCTTCTGCCTAAAAAAACCCTAAACCTAAAAAACCCACCAAACATCCTGAAGGATGAGGAACAAAAATGCACTGTTCCATGTCAGACTGCGAATCTAAACTCTTCAAATCGGTGCCATAAAACCTCAAATTACTATTTATTGGCAAGTTGTTTTAGCCTCAAGTACTTACACAGTAAATCACCATTACGCTAATACCATACCTTTGGCCTGAAACATATTAATCTTGATTAACAATAACTGACATTTATTTTACCAATTCAATCCAGGCATTGCAGTGAATGCACATACACGCAAAAGCTTCAGGGAGAGAACTTGCATCTTTCAAATGGGTCCTTTTGACTGTGTTTTTTCAGAACTGTTCTCAGTGATCAATTCTTGTTATAATTCTTATAAGCATTCAAATCCTAATTTATCTGTGAAAACATCTGACTTGAAGTAAAATCCTTCCTTCTTGGGTGCAGCTTACTGTATAACGTAACAGATCCAGATATTTTTCAGGATAAGTATTTCTATTCTTGATCTACTCAAAGAGACTTTAAAAACTCGAGTTCTTCAGAAGCAAAGGATCCAGGGAATTTGAAGCATTCAGAAGAACACGGCACCTGGACACGATGAATAGCATCAGACTCTCCTAGTAAAGGGAGAATGGACTTTTTAGGCCAACTTCTCTTTACATTTAGTAAGCCCATGAATGCATAAATAATAATAGCTTTAAACAAGTAGAGCATTTTTGGTTCTGTTTCTTCTTTTTTTCTCCTTTTATTCAGCCCATACACCATGCAAGAGTGTCAAGCTGACATAAAGAGTAAAGTACTTCTTTAAGTACAGGATAGTAGGAAAAAAACCCAGCAAAACTTACCTCTTTCCTTGTACCCACACAATGGACATATAACAATACAGCACAGAGAACAGATCTGGAATGAGTATTTTATTCCATCTTTAGACAGCCCTCTGCCAGACCCCAAATGCATTCTGCAAGGCATTACCCCAATATTTACATTTTGGAGAAACATTATCTTTAACATAGTATTGATTTTTAGAAAGCATTTTTTGCTACACTGTAAGAACAACAAACCAACCTAGTGTAATCTCACAGGATTAAGAGGGAACACAAGGATTTGATGTGTTGCTTTTCTTTGTTTGTTTTGGCTGATTTTCTTCACATTTGAGGTTTTCTTTAAATGTTTGTGTGTGTGTGTTTAGTCACCCACAAAAATTCTTCAAGTAACAACAGGCATTTGGACTCCTCAGGAGAACAGGATGGACTACATGTATCCCATGTTGCTTTTTGTTTCCCATCTTTTCTTAGCTTCAAACCTGAAAAAAGAGTACAAAAACCACGAGGACTCATGAACATGCATACTTTAGGTATTTAACTCTATTATTTTTTAGCAGTAACAATAAAAATCAAAACTTATTTTTACTAATGTAATGAAAGTGAAGGCAATTTTTACTATGTGACAACTACATTAATCCTGCTAAAGTGTCCTTAGTCTCATAAGCTGCTCAGAGAAAAGAACAGCAACAAAAAGAGAAGGTTAAACTAAACCAATAAGATCAGCACAAGCTTATTTCAGCCAAGGAAACATTTAACTGATATTGTATTGCATATACTGAGTGCCATTGAAACGACAAATGTTTAATTCCATACTCAAATGACTTACCCCCAAGCAAGCTTCTTTTTCTTTCGAGCTTCTTGGGCAGCCTCTGCTTCTTGTTTGGCTTTTACAAAGTTGCGGCAAGCAGCAGCTTTGGCAATTTTCACACCAAGCTAAGACATAAAAAGGAACAAAGGAAAACTGAATAGAAGCAAATGGCTCATCTGAAATGTAAGCCTCACAAATTACGTGGTCTGGTATTGTTTCTCAAAAGTCAATAAATATTAAAATATCTTTCCAATATTAAGCTGATGTTATACTGTAAGATCGGATGGGAAAGAATGTCTCTTGAGAAACACACAAAGTAGTGGGATCCTGTGACAAGCAATCCTTTCCACTCAACCCTTCCATTCTGAAGGATAAAAGCAAAGGGCAATAGCTGTGCCTCTCCCACTATACCCTTTTTTCAGTTGTGTTCTTTTTAAACTATATATAGACAGACATACATTCCCTCCCTCTCTCTTTCAGGTATTACAGCCAGCCTATAGCCTCAATTATACAGAAACACTGACAGGTGCCACTGATAGGAAGAACTTCCTGTATGAAACTCTTAGACTGGATGAACCACTACTGCAACTGCTTCTCCTGTAGTACCTGTAGTCATGTTTTAATCAGTCTGTTTGGAAAGTAAATGAAGCAACGTCCTTAGAGTGCACCTGGCATTCAGTCTTCACATTACCAGCTGTCAAGTTTTTGGTGCGATCATACGCATGGCTTTCAAATGAGGTCTTACTGGCTGTGGGTGAATACTTTACTTTCACAGTTCTCATTGGGTGAATAAGTTTAAGCTCACATTGGTGCATATCGAGAGGGAAGAACAGAGGAAAGGAGAAAAGGTGGAAAAAGGTACCATGAACTATGACCATTATCGTGCTTAATAAGCACTCATAATTCGTTCACTGTTGTTGCACTTAGTGATTGCTGCCATGACTTGACATTATTTGCAACTGAACTATGGAAGAATTTGGTGTCAGAAGCTACCACTTTTCCCCAATAAAAACAAACAATTAATTTAACCAGAACTACTACAAGCTGTGATGTAGACAAATAGGCTTATCCTCTACCCAGTCCAAAACCTACCAGTAAGATACAACACGACATTCTGCATTTCCCCAGGAAGTCATGGGACCACTAAAAAAAAAAAGGCATAGAAGACCCACCCAAAAGAATACTCTTAACACTTTGCTTAGGGTTCCATTATTGAAGTGTACTACTGTGAACAATCCTACATCTGTACAGGCAATCATTTACTCCGAAAAACACTTTATCCAAATAAGGTGAGAGGCTCAACTTAAGACAGAAGATGCATGGGTATATCTTCTACATTTCTCCTATTTAACACCTTCCCAGAAGGCAGGTTGATACCCAGATTTGCAGAAGAAAAAGAAAAGCCTTCTCACTCATCACTACAAGTTATTTACCTTAAGGTTCTTTCACTATTCACGAATCAAAAAAATAATCTTCCTGTAGAAGAGAATCTGCACACATATCAGGCACCAAACATCAGCTTGTGCACCATAATAGGCTCTAAGCACTGGCAACACCAGCTACTGGTAGGTAAGCACATGATTTTTTTTTCCCCCCAAATAGAACTGTGCAAAATGACTAACACTAAACCATTTTTGAATCTAGTTTTTGCATAGGATTATTACAGGGTCATAAACATGCACGTGTGCAATCATCTTGATGCACAAGACGTGGCATTTACAAACTTTCCTATTAGGTATAGAATTTTTGTAATGAGCATTAACAACATTTTACATAAACCATAACACATTGCCAGCGTCTGAACAGCCAAATCTCATGTGAAAGGCTACCAAAGGATAACATTCTTATTCACACTGTCACTTAATTTAAGCACAGTTATTTATACACTTGTGTTATAAATATGCTTATGAAAATTCACATAAAATACTAAAAAAAATAGTAAGAAAGGATCAAATATTGCTCTATATTTAGAGCTAACCTGATGCCTTACATCCATCAGAATCATGCCGTCATTAGTTTTGCATTGCATTTTACATCCTAACACGCTAAAAAAATCAGCTCGTAATACGTGATGAATAATGGCTTCTCCCTAAAAACACATTCTAGGAATCTATTGAACATTACAACATGCAGACATGCACTACCGAGGTCTACAGAAGTGCAAGAGAAAAAAAAAAACACTGATCTGTGTTTCTTGGAAGACAGAATGAGTTCTTCCATCTTAGCAGAGCACAGAAAAATGGGATAATAAGATCCTCTGTAGCCTATGAAGAAGTAAAAGCAGAAATGTTTTGCAGTGTTAACGTTATCATTTCTAGGCTACACAGAGACAAATTTGCAAGACATGAAAACAAATGCGTCGCATATAAATACACACAAACACTGCGGCCAGATTAAATGCCTTTTGCTCCTACCCACACCCACACATACATCTACACCGCCCCTCCCAAAAGAAATCCATGAAAGCTTGGTCAATGGGTTTTACATAAGAAAAATTTCAGGTCATCAGATAACTCAATAAAATACATCGTTAAAAGAAGTAAGAAAGCATGAATAAAAATATATACAACAATTTCTTGTGTAGTCAAAGTATCAGCATTTTCCATATAGAGCATCCAATATTTTGCTGCATTTTAATTAAGGTGTCTAAACATTATCACAAAGAACTGCAAATTGGTCAGAGCACGCAGTAAGGAAAATTAAGCTCTAAAGGCTTTTTATCACCATATTTCAGGAACCAAGGGTGTAAAATGTTCTAATTTGGGATATATTAAAAGCCATAAAAGGTCTTTCAAAAAGATTAATGGTACTTTGCTTGGATTTAAGATAAGGGCTTTAGCTGGTTGGAAAAGCAGGGCCCTGGCTAGACCCTTGAGGCATTCATCTTTACAGCCACTTGGAAGATTTGTAAAAGCGTCTGCATAACCTCCAGCAAACGCACTGCGACACTTTGTTAGTTCTGATTTATTATTATTTTTTTTTAATTCCTTTCAATTTTACAGGTTGAAAGTCTGGAAATCACATCGGATGGTAAAGCCGAGACGGTGGGTCACCCCCACAACAAAATACACGCGGATTTAAGACGAGCTAAATAAAACAACTTGGCTTCTAACAGGTCAGGGACCTTTCCATTTGGAAGTTGACCAATAATCAGGGCAAGTATCTTCCTGTAGATGCTTAACGTAGCATAAGTGAAAGATTCCTTATCGTGAAAAATAATAGACGTTTCGACTCGTCCAAAAGTGTTACCTGGCTACAGATTTCTTCGCTTCCTCCTAAACAACCGCCTTCAAAAATAGCAATTACCAAACTTTCACTTTTTACGGAATAACAGGTCTCCATGAAAAAATATTTGTGCCACTCTCTTTTGTTCTTTAATTAAATGAAAACAGATGTTTTCTGAAGTAAAGCGGAACCATTACTGGAGTACTTAAAGTGTTAAGGTCTTTAATTTTTATATCAGTTTGGTCTACAATTCCTGATTGTCTTTACTCAAGCTCAACATTAATGTCAAGCAAGTTACCTAGGAGACGAAAGAGATCAAAGAGACAAAAAACCCTCAAATGTCTGATTAATCAAGCCTGCAAACAGCTTATTTCTTTTAGCCTGCATGCAAGTATGAAAATGAGATTCTGGGAGCCGTACATTGTGCAGATTTGTTCATTCTTATCAGAACAAAGCCAGCGGCAGCTTATTTCATGGATCATTGGCACTGTCATCAGTGCTACACAGAACGGGTGACAGCTCCTCATTTTGAGGCTTGAACAAAATTAGCAAAAAGTCGGCACAAATTAGCCTCTCATCTTTTTAGTAATATGACATTATTCATTTACTTTTTATCCAATTTTTAATTTTTTCCTTGTCAGCTATCCCTTTCTAGTGTTTCTTGCACAGCATCGTAAAACACTTATAAAACAAGCAAAGAAATGGATGAAGTTGAAATAGTTCGGGCAGAAGAGTAAACATTCGTATTAAGTTGCACCAGCATCTGCTGCAACTTCCAGAAAACTTCCCTGAAAAACAACAGGACATCTAACACTGGGGTACCATACAGTAAGCACGTTTCATTCAATACCACTGCACAGTGTAAATGATGAGGGGTACAGGCGTGAGACAACAGCTCCAAGAATTGCTCCAGAAATACTGAGGCATGATGCACAAAGCGCTAAACCCGCAGAGGCTCTAACAAAACATCTATATTCAAACAGGTCCTGAAATATCCTATGATCATAGGAGTGAAGCCAAACAGCCTTTTAATACAGTGTTACAGTTTCTCATCAAATATGAATCTAGTTATTTCAGGCTTGCCTTTAGCAATGATTTTCTCCTTTTATGTTATGGAATGTTATCCACTGCTGACGTATATAAAATATATAAAGCAAACAAGAATACCGAGTGGATTTTGCAGTGAAAATTGTCCCCTTTCAATGATGTGCTCAGCTTCCACTGTAAAATACTTTGTAATAACTTTGTTGTATTTTTATGCTGTGTATTACAACATCAAATTATATTTGGATGGCACAGTAATGGAGCAAGGACAGCAAACTGTTGTAACATTAAGCTCTTCTCTCCATTTAAACACTGAAACGCCAGTAACTTCCTCCATTCATGAGAAAACACAGCATTAAAAAATGAACTATAAGCTGTTAGATGCTTTACACAGCCCCCTTATAAGAAAGGCAGTTTTAAAAAAAGAACTGTAGTACTGTTTTCAGCAATTTCTTTATCTCTGTTCTTCTAAGTAAGAAAGCTTATTAACAAGCTTTGAACTTAAAATCACATTTACAATAATGTGCCATCAACAGTTTTATAAGCTAATTAGAAAAAAAGATTAATTAATGACTGGCTGCTAATAAAATGGCAATCATGAAGAAAGAAACCAAGGGTGCTAAGCTTCAACTACCACCAATTAAGAGCTAATTACAAACAAATTATATATGTGTTTTGCTGTGGGCTTTAATTTACTAAAATGGTTTTAATTAAAAGAGAAAACATGCTGATTAATTGAACTGCAGAAAAAATCTACAGTATAAACTGTGCTTTGTCTGTCTCTTTAATTAGACTTGTAACATCTGAAATCTTTTTTTAAGGTTTGTTAAGGAAAAGATATACATAATTAAGGGAGCATAAGAATGTAATTCTAGGTGATAACCCTGCCACGTCCCAAAGGTTAAAAGAAAACAACCTCAATGAAGAGTGATATTTGGAAGCACCTCTGCTAAGTGTTAGAAAGAATCTTCACAGATTAAAAAATAAATTCTTCCTTCCCCCAGCCCCAGAGTCCTTCAGCAGGCCAGACTTCCAAGTTAATTGGTGCTTAAGTTACATGCTGTATTAGATTGCATCAATCTCCTCAGGTAGCTAAAAGCACTACGATACACCGTGAATTTTGCACAGAATTTAGATATGATAGAGCTTCATTTCTATGGAAGAACAACCAATTCAAGGCACTACAACCTATCTGAAATTGTGATGTATGACCTACCCAGCTTCACAAGACAAAAAAACAGCTAGGAGAAGGGCTCTCAATTGTTAAAACATACAACCTTGCTCACATCCTTCCCCATGACATAGCTAGAAGTTACCTACACACAACAAACACTAACTTGAACACTGTAAGATGGTCAAAAACTGATGCAACACAAACTGTGATGACAACAGCAAGACCAATAATTCTGTGAAATGAAAAGGACATCCCAGTGAGTAGATAATTAATTTGGTCTGTTATGATGTAGATCTTTCATTTAAGCTTGATTACAATACCATCATTTTTGTGTAAATTGCAGCTTTAAAGCAAAACAAAATCTCACCAAAATGCCAGAAGCCACAAAGCTAAGCACACAGAAACAGGGCTGTCAAAAAGCCTGCACTATTCAGAGATTGACAACTATTCCAGTAATTTTGTGTATTAAATCACAACATATTTCTGAACTTCCATTTTGACAGGTAAATCTAACGTGGTCTTACTGTGTTCAAGTTACAGTCCCCAGGCTAATGTGCTCTTAGACAACGTGGCACCTACTTACGAGGCAGCAGCAGGAAAACCACAAGGCAAACACAAAGTTTGAGGTTTAGACAGATCAGTTCTCAGAATATTAGAGCCAAAAGAAATCTGCATTCAAAATGATTTCAGGAAGAAAAAGTACTAAGAAAAATTCTCTCTGGGAAAGGAAAGAAGAAGCCCAGAAAATATTTTCAGGTTGACAATTTGAGGGTGCAGGGGAAAATCTGTGGGAGTTATTTCATTGAGCCTTTTAAAGTATCACTCCAAACTGAAACCAGCCAAGTGAAGTTACCAGATATTTCCCCACACTGTCCTTACTCAAATGGACACTCACCTCCAACACCACACAGACACAGTGCTCCAACTACTCAACCTTCCAGACAGAGCCCCACAAACAGTAACAACAACTGAAGTACAATAAAAGGTATTACACCAAAAAGGTTTTTCTTGAAACTGCTAGAAAAGTTGACACAATTCTAAGCATCAGTCCCCTGCTATACACTGACCCAAGTGCCTGCTTCCATTCAATCTCAGTCACCCTAGATCATCCCCAAGAAAATCGTCACTGTAATTCAGTTAAACATCCACAAACTTCATTCTCACTAAAAAATTCATTCTTAGAGGTTCAGGACTCCTACATTAATATTAGCATTTATCTTGACATCTACCAAATTAAACAGTTCATAATTAAATCCAGTGTTCAAACTGTAGCTTTAGGTATGCCATTCCACATTCTGAATGCAGAACATTAAAATATGAGGAGCTGCCAATGCTGAAAACCCAAGATACTTACAATATAAAAAGACAGCAACTGGATTACAATAGCAAACCTTGACTGCTTACACCGTACCACCATGCTACACTGTCTTGGTAGTTGTTCATTGCTAATACTAACCTGATACAGGCTTTACAAGAACAACTTCTACTCTTGCACTATGTTGAAAACCCATAGTGAATGATGACAATTAAGCAGTGTGACACACCTGCACTATGCAAACATCCAACAAAAATTCATCAAACAAAAGGAATGCTGATCTTCTACGCTACGGCTGCACTGCAGCATAGAGATGCTCAAGCTAGACTGGGTTCTAGAAGCAGTAGAGCTGAAGCAGCAGACAGTTACTGATGGACCACATTATTCTGCACAGCACAACCCATGCCCATGTTGTTTCAGTAAGAATTTCACATGAATTATGCAAACAATTATTTTTGGGATAACCATAACTCCCTGGTGAAGCAGAACCCCCCATAAGACATGCTGCAGGGACAACAGGAGACAAGGGGTAACACTTTGTAGCGAGGTGAGCCAAGAGATTAGCTTATCATCATCATAGGTGTACAATCCATTCTTATTTGAAACATATTTTTATGCATTTTTAGCCACAGTCCCAAAAGCTACATGCAAATCCACCCGTCCAGTCACCAGCAATTGCAGAGCCCCGTGCACAAGGTATCCACGTTGTAACCACCACAGTCAAAAACCTTGAGAACTCTACTAGATTATCTCAGTTTATTTCAAAATCAACGTGTATTTGCCAAGCAGAAGAAAGCAGCAACTAACAAACAGCCCAAAACCTCATTTATAGCAGTACAGCAACATTTTCCTTCAAGAGCCTGCAACAAGTACCATACGGAAACCAAAACATCCAAAACCTTGAAGCAATATCATTTAGGTGGTAAGGATATGCATTTCAGTGATCTGCTCACAGCTGCTACATTATGCACATTGGCCAAATCATCACTGATTTTAAGGAAATCTGATTTTAAAAAGCCTCACCGTGTCACAACGATAGCATATTGACAGCATCACTTCAGCATTCCTTTGCTTTTTAGGACATATTTCTACAGCCCATTCTCAGTCATCTGTTTATTTTTGGCTTCATTTTTCTAAATACTGAAGCTGCCCTATCAGTTTCACAGGCTTATAAATGTTATACATCAAAAATTAGTTTCACTTATTAAGGCAGAAAACGGCTTTAAGAACTCTGGGATCTGTGCCTCAAAGCAAAAGCTTTATCAGCAGGTTCCAGTCACTGCTTCTTGCAAAAGAAAATGGTGCCGATTAAAAACCCACACACCTGATTTCAAAAAGAACACCTACCCATTGAACATTTTTCACATGGCTACAAGGGGGGCTGTACCCCCTGCACCCCAAATGGAAGGCAGCTGCTTCTCACACGCACAGCCCTGCAACACTGCTCAAGAAAAATAAAAGCTATCCATAAAAAGATAACAGAACAATAATTCATCTACTTATTTCTCTACACTTCAGAAGTGTTGCACTTCAGTGCATGCCCGACTTGCTCACAACGTTGTGCTGAATTTGGAAGTTGGGACAAAAACAACCCCATACTCTAAAAATTAACTCAGCTCTTACAAGTTTAACGTAAAAATGAGCTTCAAATTGCAAAGACAGGAGGAAAGTTGTGACTGAATCACTACTACACAACAGGAAAGCAGCATTCTATTTCTTGTACTTCTGCACAAAGCAATGTTGTTTTCAGCCAGCCTCTCCCATAACTAAATCCTTTGCTATAGCCCTTCACTGAATCAGAATTAGTCACTGCTAGAAGGGCATTCTCGGAATAAGAAATACTTTAAATGATAGACAGAAAAAAAGAAATAAATGTAAGCTGTTAAGATTACAAAGAATAAAATTTTGCAGTAGGTTACATAGCAAATCCTTGAACCACTAGAGAACCCTTGTGAATTCACTGCATTTCTGCTCTCACAGAACTCCTCCTGAGATCAAGACAGAGTCATTTGAGCTATCCTCCTTTCAGCATGCTATTTATTCAGATAAACTCACTTAAACAAAACCAAATCAAGGCCGTGAATACTAATAAATAATACTTCAAGCATTTTGTTTTCAGAATTACAACATGCTAATATTTGAAAGTCAACAATTTGGAGCTAATGTTCCCCAAATATTATATTGCTGTAATGCCTGTGATATGCTAGATGTTGCACAATTCCATGGTTACCAAAATCAGATAACAGTTTATCACAAATATTACAAAGACCTTAAAACTTCTTGCACTGATTTGTTCTTATAGTCAAACAGCTTGCAGTAGAACCTCAGTATGTTTTATTGATTATGATACTCTAACCACTTTAGAGTGGATGGAATAATGACATTTGTGAAGGAGAAGCTTTAGAGTGCTTTTAATTCCAATCACAAAAGGTAATATAACAGTATCACAGTGAGAAATTGGCTGGACTTAAATGGAACACTAGGCTATGTTTCTGTCACTGTCAGAAGCTGTTATCCTCGTGCAGGGAGGTTCTGTGATCATAAGTGGAAAAAGGCTGTCTAGTAACTAGAAAGTGCCCCGAGTCACTAAGTGTAGGAGTTTCACAGAATCACAGTGTAGGAGTTTCTACTGAATGCATAAGAACACACACTGAAGAAGTCAGTTTTACCTAACCATATTTATGGAACACAAAGAGCTGTATTCCCTGTCCCAAAAATCATCTAGATTTTTAACTCTTTGCATTATCACATTATATGCCATTAAAATAAACTCAGACCTGCAACTTTACATTAAAGCTTCGCTTTTAATGCTGTACTTATGAAATACTAAATCTGTAGGAGAAGCATCCAGAATGTTCTGGATTTTTATTTAAATGCCTTCTATATATTTGAACACCTTTGAATTTTTACTGGTACATGCAGCGAACAGAAAATTCCCATTACATCTGAAGATAGGTGAGCACACAAGATAGATGAAAGAAAGCAAAGCCCTTGTTGAAATTATATAAATCAGATGAGTTTTTGAAAGGCTAGCTCCTACACTCACCTAAAATAGCATTTAGGTTTTTCTTCTTAGCTTCAAAATTAAGGTGAAAATAGAATAATTTTTCTTCTTTTGCACTTTCTCCCCATGCCCACATTCCAGTAGGGACAACAGCCTATGTGGATTTCAGTGAAGCACTGTTGTTGGTGCATACATGGTAGGTGATAGCAACTGAACCATTACTCATAATGAACTGCAGTTTCATATGTGATAAAGGCATGAGATAGATCCCCTAGCAGTTCCTCAGCACTAAATACAAGTCTAAAGACCAGACTGTTGTAGCAAACAGCCATAAAACCATCCTAAAAACAGGCAAAAATATAAAAAAAAACACCTCAGTTACCAATGACTGACTTGTGGAGTCCATATCAGGGTTTCAAGGTAAGGTTACTTGGGAACATTCATGGCTGTATTTTCAATTCTTACACATGGCTACACTTGTCCAAACATTACTGGATCAGCCGCTAAATCCTTCAATCATTGACAGAAATCCAATTAGGAAACAGAAAGGATGTCCCAAACAATCTTCAATGCTACTTTATTTGCAACTTTTTTTTAAGTTAAAAAAACACACAGATGTCCAAAACTATTTTTTTTCTCCAAAAGCTTTTAATAAACCACTTACCTCACGAGTTGCTAATCTATCACTCAGCTCCTCAGCTTTATCGATGTCACCTTCAGCCACGGACTTCTCTATGCTAAGTTCAAGGCCAGACTAGAAAGAAAAAAGCAAATATCTTTAAGGAAATAAATAGAGAAATAATACATATAAACGGAGCATCTCCTTTTAAGCAATAATTTTAATAGAAGTCTGAAAATGAAGACACTGCACGAACCTGTAATTTCTATGTAACACAAATCACTTTGTCTATGTATTGTAATGGACAGTATAATTAAGAATTCACTGAAAGACTGCCTGAGCACAAATCATTGCATTAGTTCCACCTTATGTGCAGGATAATACTGTGGGTTAAAAAAATTACACGGACTAGTTTATGCCTGTCACAATAAAATTCATCTGAAGATCTGGCTTATCTCTTCCATCCCCGGAGCCTTCTAAACAAAATGTGAAGTGTATGTGTCAGGTAACAGGAAGAATGGCAATTACCACTGTATCGTTACAGCTCTAAGATCTTATCTTTATCCAAAAACTGAGTTCTGGCACGGAGCCACTCCACTACACCAATAAATTCAGAATTCTAGTTATCCTGCGGAAAACAATGCAAACAGTTCAAAATTCAACCTTTATGATCAACATAACTCACTTAAAGACATTTACAAAGAGCATAACAATAAAACATGTAATGGAAATGATAGTTGGAATTCTGGTTGGAAGTTTCTGAAAGGATCCAGAAGTTCAGCATAGCAGTTGGCACAGACTTCAGAACTGCACCAAAAACTCATTCATTAATCACAAGAGACATTTTACAGACTCACTGGATTTGAGCATTAGCGATGCTAAAGAAAACAATTCTGTTGATTTCATAATAAATACTTCCTTAAAAAAATAGAAAAGCAAACAATTATTGAGAAACGGAACACTTAATTATTCAGATGAAAGTTAATAGAGTGCACAACTGAAAAGCCAACTGTTAGATGCCTTCTCTGAAATTAATGAGACATGTTCCACTAGAAATTAAATCACAACTTAAATGGAGAACAGCTGCATGTTAACACTTTGGGCCTCAGTCCAGATCTATACTGAGCAGTTTAATGACAAGTAAATGCCCACCAGAAGTCAGAACTCAGACAGAACTGATCAGTATCAGTGTCAATGCAGAAGTTTACTTTAAGCAAATGAAAAACATGAAGTTCATGATAAAGGATGCCAACTGAATATGATGATGATGATATTGATGTCTTAAAAGTAACAGGGGTCCGCTACAGTAAAACTACAGAACAAGCTCATCATACTTCGAGTTCCTGACACATCTATCATGTTCTATCAGTTACATCAAATAAGGCTAGTTACACAGCAACAGTTATGAACTAAATGTACATGTTGTAAATTCAGTAAAACTTTGTGGTGTTCGATCCTCTGATTCAAAGAGCTACTGGTTTCAACTAATGGACTGACTTGGAACACTCTGAAGTTAAAACACGATAAAAGGTCACTGTAATCAAACAATGCATATCAAATCTTTTGTCTCTCACCACAATAGAATATAAAACCAAGAAAGGAAACAGGCACGGCTATCGTCTAGAAATCTTTCAATCCAGGTAAAACTTACATGACACCTAGGAGGAAATCCATTTAAAAATATGCACAAAATTATTCTTCCTCAGAGTGACTTGGTCAAATGCTAACTTCTGAATAGACTCAGTTTTACTGTTATCTCAGTTAACACTGCCTTCTTTTACTATCAAAAAAAAGATGGCACGGCTTTTGTAACAACAATCACCTTTTGTGGAGCTCTGCTATCCACAGGTGATTCAAATCTATCATTGATTCCAAAGTACTGTGTAAGTTCTTTCCAGTGGTCTTCATTGGCCAACTGCTGACTACTAAAAAACCAAAAAATAAAACTCGTTAATATAACCAATTTGTTTCCCACAGCTTGTAATGTTCTTTTCAAAGCTAAAATAAACTCTCCTATTTGGCAGATGTGCTCTTTTCACCTGACATTTTTTAATGCAAGTTATTCCTTTTCCTCTGTAACCACAATGCCACTATCTTGAAAGCAAGCTTGTATGCAATTATACGACAAACACCAATAAGAATAACAATAAACTAATTTTAAGATGCATTAAATAATACTATTGTCATTTTAAAATCAAGCAATAAGCTATCATTAGAATTCAATTCAGTCTGTGTGACAGACATCAAACAACTTCAGTGCATATTTAACATGACAATATTCAAAGCCAATGTTTGGCTACACTTCTTACAAGTTTTGCTTGATACTAAAAACAGACCTCATAAAATCCCATTGACCAGATTATACCTCTTAGTCACTTCATTTTTGTCCTTTCCCAGTTTTTCTAGAAAAGAAAAAAAAGAATCCAGTGATGCCCTATTGCATCCAATAAAGTTAACAGATCACTAATAGAGTACATTCCCATTGAAAGACCGTTACAGGAGGATCTATACTGAATGATCATGGGGGATTTAAACTACTCTGCTGTGAGGCTTTTCATCTGAAGAACCTCCTACAATATCTGTCAAGAAGCCTTAATCAGAACAGACAAAATAATGTATGAAATAACGTACTGAAAACATGCCCAGCCATTTTAAGTCAGTACAGACTCAATAAATTCTACCCCCTCTCTAAAAAGAAGAGGAATGTTTTACTTGGACAGCAATTTACAGTCTAGGCCTAGAACACATGTGTAACAACTAGAAAAAGAAAATCCTAGATATCAGACGACACCTATTCAGGCATTCAATTATTGGTGAAAGCTAAAAATGTACTTCCAATGTACTTAATACTAATTTCATCTAGAAAAAATAAGATCTGGAATTGTGCAAAACACCTTTTCTGCGTCGCTTTCTTTTTCGGCCTTTGCTTCCCTGATTTGCTTCCATTTTCATTTCACGGTTTTTCTTCTGAAGCTCCAAAAACTTCTACAAGATTAAGAAAGAGCAAGGATCAGTATTTTTTAATTTTCTTTTTTTTTAAAAAAAGTTACATAGAACACTGAGAAATGCTGTCCCAATATCTCACTTATCCACCGTAGCTTCCTGTATCTATTACATTCAAACTTATGCACTGACAGCATCCAACCCTGATGGTGTTACAGTGGCATTGGCTCTAACACCTTATTATCAATATCACTAACTTTCTGCCCTCCCTAAGTCCCAGCACTATTCAAAATAGTTTTCTCAAGGAGCACGATGCTGAATATACCTATGTTGGTTGTGCACTCCTAGGCTACATACGGTTTGTTATTGCACCGACGGTAGTTTAGAATCCAAGATTACTGACAGTATATTCCTTGCACACCAGGCAAGTTTTTACATGCAACAAGAAAAATAAGGAGAAGTTATAAGCAGTTATGAGTCTGGATACCTGCACCTAACCCCTATACAAAGCAGAAAGGTACAGCTCTACTTCACAGGTATAAATCACCAGTACAGTAACTAACGTGCTTAGCTATAAACCCTTACTCACACAAAAATCAATTATGAGGAAGCTCAGAACCCATATACTACCACAAACACAAGTATTTGTGCAACTGAGTAGTTACCCAAACGCTTCCTTGCTGTGCTTTTAATGACTGCTGCACAAAAAAAATTAATGCAAGTTTTTCCTGTTTCTCCTCCCATTTAAATTCACGTTCACTCTACCTGAAGTAATCTAAGGTATATTATTGTGACAGCACTTTGACTGCATTTCATTTTGCATTGGTATACCTAAAATATCTAAATTTGAGCTGTTTAAATTTAAAAAAACAGCTGTTCAAGTAAGTAAGTAATATTTGGAGCCACGCTACGATACCCACATTCCATATATTTAAAGGAATTCCAGCAGGGCACGTTTCAGATGCATTTTCTCCATCTGCCACAGATATCAAAACTGGTTTGGTGATGGCATTACTTTCAGGTCCACTCTCCTGCAATTCAGGAAGCTGAACTCTTTCTGCGTCTTCCTTTATATCTTCTTCCTTCAAACAGGAAATACATGACTCCTCTTCATTCTCAGAGCTCAAGTCAACATCACTTTCATTCAGTCCTGGAGGTAACAGACCGCTCCACATCTTCCTCTTCATGCAAGGCCAAGGCACTGGGAGTCATTGCACAGACACGGGAGACATGTGAGCACACCTGTTCTGAGACAAAATCACAGTCAGCCAACAGAGTCAGAAACACGAGAATGTAATAACAGAAATATTTCTCCCGAGGCACTCTACACAAGCTCTTTATAAAGCTGTTAGTACCTACAACTTCAGAGGGGAGCTAAGAAGAGGACTTAAGTACACAGATTAAAGATAGCGCGACTTTTCTTTTTTTCTTCCCCTTCCTTATTCCTTAAAGTTTTCTCACTTCGGGTTTGTTTACAGTTGTTTCCCAGCTTTAAGCATGACACAGCAGCAACACCTCTCCGGGGCAGCAGAGGAGCACCCGCAGCCCTCCCACGGCACTGCCTAGCGGGCAGGGCCGAATCTCGAAAGCGGGAGGACGGGGAAAAGAGCCTGCTCCGGAAAGAAGACAGGAGGAGCGCAGCGCTGCTCCAGGGCAGAGAGACAAAAGGACTGGAGGTAAAAAAAAAAAAAAAAAAAAAGACGCCTCGCAGCATAGCCAGGACCCAAACAACCCAGCCGCCCTCACCACTACCCCAGCACCAGCTGCGGCAGCAGCCCGTGTTTACCTGGCCGCCATCTTGGCACCCTTGGAACACCCCGCCCGTTGATTGGACGTTGCCCCGCAGCCAATCAGCGGGCGCTTTGCTGCCCTGCTGCCGGCCCCCATGAGCTCCTTGACAGCAGGGCAGGGCGTGCAGTAGCGCAGCGCCATGCGATGCAGTGCAATGCTGCGGGGCTGTGCTGAGGTGATGGGGCAACCTCACTGCAGCCGGGACAGCTCCAGATTGGTCTCGTCTCCCCAGATATGCAATTTAGGTGTACTTCTCAGAACAACAGCCGTGCTCTCAAGAGAAAGACAAGTCACTTTCCAGTATTCCTGGTCGTGATAGAGGAGTATGGAAGGTATTCTGAGCTAAACCTTCTAATTTGTATCCCATATGTTTGGCATGGGACAGTGACTAGGGTCTGCAACCTTACTCTTCATGGATGAGAAAATCTTTTTAAAATTCCCTGAACTTTCTCATACTAATGTATTAAATGGAAAGCCTCAAACGACCTTATTCCAGCAAAGCTGGAATTTCCGTTAAACTGCACCAAGAATGTGAAAAAATATGCCTGTCTGCCTGGAAACCAATCACTGTGAACGGATTCACACCATGTGAAGTGTCTCAGAGGCAAACACTAACTCCCTGGAGAGCATTCAGTAAAGTACACAACTAATTTGGAAGTTTATCTTCTTTGTCCTTTCAGTGTATGTAGGTGAGACATGAAACAAATGCTTAGTAGAGGCCTGTATGTAGTTTGGCATGAAACCTCATGTGCAGGAGGTGACAGGAAAGGTGGCACAGAGAAATAACAAGAAAAGGATACAATGAAGATGAAGAGATCGCTGGCACTGAAATGTGTCTGAAAGAGAGGAGGGCTTGCAGCTGACCAGTTATCTCAGCCTTGTGCCCTCTGAGAAAGAAACTGCTGGCACCAAGACACAGCCTACTTGTGGACAAACATTCAGATGTGAGGGGAATGAGAAAGGGGCACGAATTCCAGTGTAATGAGGGATAAAGGTGGACAGCAGGAACTTTGGCTTTGAGTAGGATCACCTTGGATCACCAAGGTGAGTAGGATCCTGTGTGGTCACCTTCTGAGACTGGCTGTGCATGGAAGAAAAGACGAACACCTTTCTCACAGATGTAAAACAGATCTTCTAATTCATTTCCTTTCTATGCTATGATATTACATCCTCAGTTTCATTTCTGAAATCAATTAATTCCGTAAGTAATCACTTTTTCATGAACTACATGTAAATTTCACACTCAGCTTGCTAACTAGTTTTTCCTCTCATCTGGGAAATCAATTTTTAAGAGATTTATTTTATTTACATTTAATACTTGGTTGCACTTGGTATACAGATAAGTGGTAACTGATAAATATATTGCTATTGTATATTGATTTTAAAGGATACATTTTCAAAAAGCAAGTTTCATCTCATGTCACAATTTGTATCCAAAGGCTGTGATCTTGATTTAGTGTCCACAGTCTGTTTCTGGCACATGTTGGCACAGGTAGATCACACGAATGAAGTACTAAAATCATAGAATCATAGAATCCTTAGAGTTGGAAGTGACCTTTAAAGGCCTGTTCACCTGCAGTTGTTCTTATAATTTAAAAAGCTGAACAGATTCTGACTTCTCACAGAAGAAACAGAGAAAAAGCATTGATAGAGTTCTTCCTTTACTTTCAGTGTCCCAGAAGTACTTGCATTCAAAGGGTCGGTGACTGCTGAAGCTACGGTTGGTTACTTACAAGAATTTGCAGCTTACCCAGTTTGGGTTTTATTACTATTGCTGCTGCTGCTGTTGAAACAATGTGTGCAGAGTCCTTTTATGAGGGAAAACAAGCAACATTGTAACCTTGTAAACAACATTGACACTTCCCTAAGGCTGATTGTATCCAAAATTTGCTTCAGTGTTGAATTCTTCTCAAGCCAGTTTTCTGTTCCTCCTTTTACAAATATTCAAGTTATCTGATTTATTTCCTTTTGATTAACTGATCCAACTTCCCTTTTCACTTGAATTCCTGCTCTGGGGACCTGCCAGTAATGATTATTATGAATGAAACAAGTCATGCCTCTGAAAATCCTATGGAACATCAAACTAGTCTAACTCCTCGGTTTAGTATTTTTGATGCTATTATTAAAAATTACTTGAAGGAAGACCTATTGCAATTAAGTGTAACATCAAGTGTAATTTGACTGTTGGAAATGCAGCAGGAACCTCATGTTCCTGTTGTCTCAAGGTAATACATCTGACCATGTTGGAAACCAACTCTTACTGGGGAACCTCAACTATAAAACTCGAGACACAAAGCAGTGTTCGTAAATATTCAATACTAGAAAACAAATGTAAGAAGAGAGAATTTTTCACATGTTCTTTTGCAGCACTGAAGGGGAGTGTTTTGCTTGTTTCTGAGTAAAAAAATATTGATTGTGATCTACAAAAGTGGGTATTCCTTGGGTTCTTTTTGAAACACTCTCATGATTACTAACTTTAACAGCAGTGATCGAATTTGTCAAATATCAGAACAGCTGATGCCCATGTACATTCTAGTCCCCAGGGCAGGTTCTCAGGTTGGAATTCTCTCCATGAAACTGGCTGGAGCTCAGATCATTGGACTTCAGGATGTAGTGGAAGCCTAAACTATTTTCTCAGCTGCATGCTTGAAGCCATGATTAAGTAATCACAAGTAATCATATACATGCTTATTTCCACAAAATATATGCAAATGGTTTCCTAATACAGAAATAGAATCTGCTACAACATAAATTATGCACTATTAGCTGTTTCTTGTTTTTAGCAAGAAATGAGGACATCAGGACCTTTTCCTTAAGCATGGAAATATGCTGCATTTTATCCTTTTGAGGCAGTGTTTTGGAAATATGTCAAAATGATCAAGAACTGAATTCTTATTTAATCATAATAGGAAGGCCTTATTGTATTAGCAGATTACAGTCATTGTGTTAGTATACTATCTACCTTGTATTCATTTTTGCTAACATAATGAGAATTTTTTCCAGCATGATTATATTTTAATACAATAAAATAGTATTGGAAAGGAAAATTAATATGATTTTAAAGTGAGATGTAAAGACAATAAAATAACCTCTGTTTTTTTCCTAAACTTTTAATTCATTGCTAACTTAAAAATACTTTTTATTAATCCTTTAAAATAATTATATTCAAATGAGCATTTAAAGTCAGTTAAAAGGATTACAGAGTTATTTTTTTTTCACATACTGTGCCATATAAGAACCAAATTAATTCTTGCTAAACAAACATTACAAGAACCATCATAGAGAGAATTAATGGAAATCTCCAAAGAACGTTATCTAAGACAGTATATTAAAGTATATTAGTAAATATTCTACAGTATATATTGTAAGTAGCAATGATGTTTTGTAATATGAGCTCTCTTTACCTCCTTGAAAGTAAGACAGTAATCCAGGCAGGCTCTTTCCTGAGCCCTGGTCAAAAGCCCATTAAAGTCAGTGGAAAGATCTCCACTGGCTTCATTTGGTTTTGGATGAGGCCAGATATTTCTGAATTTCAGGTATTTCTAAATTTGCTTGTTTGAGAGCAGCGTATAACCAGACAATGGTGGAACAACTGCATGCTATCTTGAACGTAGCATACGTTTCTATGCGACCTGCACTCATATATTTCATCACAATGAAGATATCACCCTTGCTGTAAGGTCTTCTGTTCGTTACCCAGATGTATCAGTTCAGGTTTTGTTGTAATGGACGCAAACTCCATATGCTGTACTGGGGTCCTGGAGAAATTTGCTCTGCTCCAGCCAAAGAAGAGAAATACCTTTCTGCCATAGCACTACATGAAATATTTACAGCCCAAGGGAAGTCACAAAGCAGTTTCCCAAACATTTTGCAGAGTTTTTTTGTTGTGTATTGGTTTAGATGGCATTAAGAAGCGCCATAGTGAGAATTACAGCAAGGAGCTCCTTTCTGTGACCCGCAGATATGGCATTAGAGCAAGCCACTTCACCTTTTCTTATGTTAGTTTGTGAAGCAAACAACACTACTTTAGCTACTTAGCAGGGCTATTGATTACAAATCAATTAGTTTACTATTTGTACTTCAATAAAGGTCTATATAATTAGAAATCTTTTTGAGAATCTTTATCTTTTTGGTGTTATTTTGTATGGATTTTACAAGGAAGGGTTAGTTTTGCTACTGTGTACAGTATTTGAAACGTGCTATTGTTTCCTTTATATAAACAGCATCTGACTTTTCAAGCTATTGAAATGAATCTATATAGGCTCTATGTGTACCAATGCCCTCTACTGGTTTGAAACACAATTGCTCAGCGGAGGGTATTGCTGTTTTCCTTTACTGGGGAAACTGTCGTATTGAAATTGTTTTCTTTTCAGAGTAGCAGAATTGCAGCTGTGTATCCACACTCTCTGAAGGTCAGGTAGCTGTACCGTGGGCGAGCTGGCAGCTGAGCTGTGCTACACAGGTTGCCTTTTTGTTGCCTTCCTCATGCTTCATTTTCATGGGATTCGGAACACTTACCTTGAACACAGGCATCAGGGTAGCTGTCCTGTGAGGGAAAACACTTTCTTGAAACTTGTTGAGTACCAGGCTGCCAGTGCAGATGCTCAGTTAGCATGGCAGCCACATCTCTAAGGAGCATCTTTGCCCTTCGGACTGGCTGAGGGCCTACCTGGGAAGGCAGTGGGCAGTTGTGTTGCCAGGATATGGCACAAATAACCCTTGAGGCACAGGAGCCATCAAGCTAATGAAGCGCGTGAAGGGAAAAGTCTTAACTATCAAGGGGCAGATCCACTCCCCTGTGCCACAAACCACAGGTCACGTGCCTGAGGAATGTGTATCCAAAGATAATACTACCTTCAGAGAACTCTACTTACAGGTAAGTAACTCTTCTTTAAAGGAGGTATCTTTGTGTGGCAGACTGTTTATGGGAGCAATTTGAATTGAACTTTAAATGAAAAAGGCATATCTCTGTAAGTGGTAATAATTTTAGTCATCTCGCTGTGGCTAGGGGTTGTGGAATTCATTAGCACAGATTAACATATAAAGTGGGTGAGATATCTAATAGCAAACGTAGAGGTTTAGGGACCTTAATTCATCACTGAATGAACAGCGTGTACAGTATTAGGGACTATGAAATTTTTAATTTACACAAAGTGTCCAAGAATATAGGGAATAAATTTAAACCCAAAACAGATAATGGAGCTGTGCCCTGCCTAGCTGGCAAGTTGAATTGTTTTTACACTGAGTGAAGAAAGCTAATTATCCCAAGCACAAGGAGACTGCTAAAAATAATAAGATTATAAAGAATAATTTGCTGATATAATTACAACAAAATTGGGTACACACAATCGTCAGATACATGTATTGCTTGACCTGGGCGAGAAAGTGAAATAAATCCTTCCTCTATAGCCTTCGTAAATTTGTTTTTATCATCTCCAAGTGGTGTTTGCACAGGCAGCACAATTTGCATGTGTAATGTGGCTGTACAAATTGACAACAAGTAAATTATTCAAGGAAATAGGCTGGTCGTGGGTCTGAACTATCTCGCAAAGCCTATTCATTTTGAAGAATCACTGAGACGTGAAGCTCATACATCAACCATTTTCTGACAATCCTCAGACTTATTGTCTCCTAAAATGTCATTATGGCTATTATTTATGAAGCTAATTCATTTATTAATATATATTTAACTCTGACTTGTCATGCACCTTAGCAGGCATTCTGTGCACTGCATATTTTTGAATAGATGAAAGAGTTTTGCATGCTTTAATGATTACTGTAAGCTGCTATAGATTTATAGAATGCAGCTTTATTATCTACTTGCATTAATACCTTTTTGTAACTTTTTTTTTCCTTAAGGCCATCAAATATAAATGGCAAATGACATATCCAAGAGATTGTATAAAAAGAGATTTTCTCAGAGTTTGTTGAATTTTAGAACAAAATGAGGTAGCTAACTGCTAAGTCCTAATTCCTTTTTAAGAGTACGTAACAATTGTGTTCAGTTTTTGCCTGTTTTGCTAAAAATATAGAATGAAATACATGAAGGCAGATGTCTATTATACTTTTGTGGACAAGTGGCCACCTTTTGATTATACCAACAGGGGGAGTACCATTTAGAGGTGGGGGAAACGTAGCGGATGGAAAATAGACATATTTTTCTATGGTATACCTAGAATATAGATAATTTCACTCATATGGAACAGTCCTTAGCAAATGAACAGCACAGAGTATGGGTAATGAGGTTGCCTATGGGTCATGGATTTTTTCATCTTGATTCAGTTATCTTTAGGGCATATGAAGAGACATAGGGATCACAGTAACTCTCCTCTGACATTTGTACAGTATCAGGAAATTAAAAATTGCATTCTGCTCTGAAAAACATATTGGGGGTAGGCCTAAATTTTATTACACACACAGGATTGAGATTAAGCTTGTAATTATCATAACAAATTGACTAATTTAAATGCACAGTTATTAGGACTGTATGGTCAATTCGACTATTTACAAGTACCCATGATCACAATTTGAGATCACTGGCCAGTAGCGTAAGAACTTATTTAGAAGTAATGAAATCTTGCTTGTGTTACTGATACCACCCACAGATTTGGTAGGTCATATAGCCTTGGTTCCTCAGTCTTTCCTTCTGTAGGGTGGGGATAAAAAATTTGACATGCCTCCCAGTAGCATAAAGGAATAATCCACTGGGGTAAATGAGCTCTGGTCAGAGCTCTTCTTTAGTATTAAGATTAGGAACTGTGTTATTTTTCAGCTACTCCCAGGACATGCTAGATAGTAGCATAGTAATAATAGTACACTCTGGAATGGACATTCAGTGAATGACGAGGCATTTCTTACTGTGCCTCTCTACCTTAAAATCTCACACAGCTATTCTCTTCATGGTTGTCTAGAAAACTATTTCACTTTAAGCTGAAGGAGAGCACAAGGAAGTCCTCAATGCTCTTTTACAAAAGCAAGACCCACCACCTCCTTAGGTAGCATGGAAGTCTTTTGATAATGGTAAATACTACAGATTATCGTATTGGAAAACTCTCTATTTTGAATACTTCAACTTTTTTAGAACACTTATAACAACACAAAAGGAGCAGACTCAAGTGATAGAAACAAAGATATGGTGAGAAACAAATCTAAACAAGAGCAAAGAAACTATACATATGGTTCTGAGTATGTGTGGTGAATAACTAAGGCTTTTTTGTGTCTGAAATCAGTGAGAATAATAATATCCTGTGTTTTGGAAATAGAAGCTTATGTTTTCAAAAGTATGCCATCACTTTTGGTCCTTGCAATTTCATTTGCCTGCCTTGAGACATCTCAGAAGGCAAACTGAGATGTTCAGGATTTATTTTTGTTTAAACTGAGCCTATTAAAGTGATGTAAGTTTGCCCCACGCTTCCCCAGAATATTTTTCAATTGACAAAATACATTAGTGAGTACATACAACTTCAGCATCTTCTGCCACTTTGAAATCTTAGGGTATAAACATTGGTTGGTGTTTCGTATTTCTGAAGACAAATAGTCTTTGCAGTCAGACTATCAGCCATTCGGTAATCAGTGCCTTCATAACTTTTACATTTGCTCTCCAGTTTCCACTGGGAGAGGTGGATACATGAACTCCCTGCAGTTTTACTGAATGCAGGCACTTACACATAGAAGCAGAAATGAGTGTGACCACCGAATTTATGGTTGAAGACTGATTTCTAGCACATTTCATGTTAGTTTACAATTAATGATGCTATTTAGGTAATCACTAGATTACATGTTAAAAGAGAAAATTAATTGAGTGTTTCCCATTTGTATCTGAATGCATTAGGGATTTTCCAGCTACACTTTTCCCAATTAAAGCAGAATTTGAAGAAAAGATAGACAGGATTGTTTAAAAGGAGCTTTTATTTTCCTTTCCCAACAAGAGATTACAGACTTCTGCAAAGATACTCTATGGAATATCAAACTGTAGTTCATGCCATTGCTGCATATAGTGGTAGAACTACATTTTTATTTTATGAAGATCAAAATTATACCAACTATGTAAGATATTCATTCATCTTTATTCAGTAACCTGTATAAATTCAGAGTGTAGAGGGTGCAAATCTGCTTGATGATTCTGGACAAAATTTTTCAGCTGTGATATTCTGAGTGGTTCAGCTGTTCAGCTGCAGTATGATGTGCAAGGAAAGTGCCCCATCAGACTGCCTGTGCAGCTCTTGCTGCTGCTCCTGATGACAGTAATCCATATTCCACTTCTAAGTTGGCTGCTTCTCAGGGAAATGCTGCTGCTTCAACATCTTTTACTGCTGATCCAGCTTTACATTTTTGGAGCAACTCAGGAATTCTCTTTTCCCCTTTTATAACTAGAGAAAGTAAACACAAATTTACTGTTTCATAAAACAAAATTCTTAAGCCGTAGCATCATTATGAATTCTATCTGTAATGCCTTGCTCTGTGTTTAAGACGTCTTAGTGTATTCTGCAATAGTCTTTGTTGTAACAGGCCATACAGGTAGGCTGAGTGACCAGCTTGAATTCTTCCAATATCCTGGGACTCTGTAGCCACAAGTGTCGACCCATTTTACCCTAGGCAGTATATTAGGAACACACCAGGTGATACTCTGAGGACTGCCTATAGCCAGGTGCCTGATGATCCCCTAAAAGCTAAAATCAGTAAAAGAATAATGTGATGCTGTAGTTGCTGCAGCCAGGCTACCTACCCTTATTTCTTTGTGTTTAACTACATCAAATGAGTATTTTGGAGAGCATTTGAACTCTTAAAGACACCACACAATCATTTTGTAGCTTCTTTCATTTTGATGCTTGATAAAGCATTATCATTCATTATGCAGCCGAGGGACACTAAACATTCAAGATACCATGGGAATGCAATAGTAAGAGCTGGACTGTAAGCCTAGTGTTCAATCTTGACCAAATTCCAAGTTAGGCAATTTTGTTTGCCTGTAGACACATAAGCAACTCTTCACTTCTGTTTTAAACATTTGCACTATATTGGCAAGTACAGATGGTTTCAGAAATGATGGTTGCAGTGGAAGTTGACATGCCATGTTTTCAGTTAAATTTGCAAAGAACACTGAGATTCTTTGGAATAGATAAGGTAATCAGAGCGTGTATTGGGAGATGGAAGAGGCTACTGAATATTGTTAACAAGGTGCATTTAAAAAAATATCCTAACTGGTCTTTTATTAGAAATAAACACTTCATGAGAAAACACTACTTTAAATAAAACAGGAATTAATTGTTGCAAATCAAGATGGATTTTGGAAAAGTTTTCCTCTTGTTTGTACACAGAATGCATCAGGCAGATCATCATAACTTATCATATTTCAGCATAGTTTTATTGTATCTATCTCCTTATTTTTCAACAGCTTTGGTTTCGGAATGTTGCTAGAAAAAATAGATGTTCTACAATATGCAGAATCATGTTCCCTTCTCATTAAAAGTGACTTGCCTCTTTGCAGTTTACACTGAGTCATTTTTCAAGAGAAGGATATGGTTCAAGAGTTGGAGACATCAACTATATTTTCCCTTATCTATTAACAGTGAATATAGTTGAAGAGCCCAGTATATTTTCATCTCTTTTTTCTTTAAAGCTGTGCAACATGGGTCTGTTTCTTTTTTGCTGAGGAAATGAATGTTTTGATACGGCCTATTTGAATCGGTGCTGAGCACTCTAAATTCTAAATTTAGCGTTCCACTCTGTAAATTCTTACTGTATCTAGTTACATATGTTTCAAAGCGTACAAAATCTCTAATCACATACTTTCTTTATAGCGAACACTAGGTGCAGCACAGCTTTATATCTGATGTGGATTTCTCAGTGCTTGTTTTCAGGATTTGTACTTTCCTTGCTGCCCACGCTTTCATTATTGATAGATAAAGCAGAGTTGATTCTTCCAACCTGATTGTTTCGGTGTCTGAATAAAGCTGTCTGGTTTGCATCAGGCCCTTGATGAACCTCAGAAAACTGAAACTGGTTGGCCTGTCCATTTTAGGGTCCCAAATTGAATCCAGTGCTGTCAGTCAAGACCAAAGAATCAATGACTCTTTTGAGTTGCAGGCAGTACTTGGCAAATCAAGTATTGTTTTCTAAGAGTGCAAAGGTTTTGTTCAACTGGCTTCTGCATTCTGCAGATCAGAAGGGAGATCTATGCAGCTGTGCTTAGTTGGCAGACAAGTGTGTAATTTTTGCATTTGCAAGTTAACCATCAGCAATAGGAAAAGAAGGACCCAAGTACAACATTAAACTTGCTGTTTGCACTTTTTCTGCACATGCAATATAAAGTTCTTCTCCATATTGGATAGCTTGATTTCTACTCCTATACTTATTTCACACACAATTTCTTACAAGTAAAGACTTCCTAAAATATTTTATGTTTGAGGATATAGAGGTAATATTTAACATTTGGAAATAACTGAAAAAATTGAGTAGATGGGTCACATGAAATAAGAAGGGCAGGATGAAAGTAGTGCTGAGACAGTGAACTCCCATGGCATTCTGGGGTGCATTAAAAAGAGCATGGCCAGCAGGTCAAGGGAAGTGATCCTCCCCCTCTACTCTGCCCTGGTAAGGCCTCATCTGGAGTACTGTGTCCAGTTCCGGGATCCCCAGTACAAAAAAAGACAGGGATCTCTTGGAAAGAGTCCAGCGGAGGGCCACAAAGATGGTGAAGGGCCTGGAGCATCTCCCCTTTGAAAAAAGGCTGAGTGAACTGGGTCTGTTTAGCCTTGAGAAAAGAAGACTGAGGGGGGACCTGATTCAGGTCTATAAATATCTAAGGTGTGGGGGGCAAAGTGGCGAGGCCAGACTCTTTCCAGCAGTATGGATACAGGACAAGGGGAAACAGCCAGAAACTGGAGCATGGGAAGTTCCGCACCAATGTGCGCAAGAACTTCTTTATGGTGAGGGTGACAGAGCACTGGAACAGGCTGCCCAGGGAGGTTGTGGAGTCTCCTTCTCTGGAGATATTCAAGACCTGCCTGGACACCCACCTGTGCGACCTGGTGTAGGGAACCTGCTTTGGCAGGGGGGTTGGACTCAATGATCGCTGGAGGTCCCTTCCAACCCCTACGATTCTGCGATCCTGTTTCTCTTTAAATGAGAAACAATCCATCTGCATCTAAAAAACACATGTGAAATTTTCTGGGGTTGGGCAAGGAATTTTATTTCTTTATTCCCTTTAAGATTATCTTTGAATTCTTCATACTTTCATCGATCCGAACTGATGAGGAAAGAAAGGCAAAAAGAATGAACTGACAGGGCCTGGGCTTTTTCACTTTCTTACATAACAAAATGAGATGTGATTAAAAAAATTCTAGGTACAGAGCAGTTCTCTGGGCAAGTTTGCAGATAAAACCATATCTCTGAGGTGCTCTGCAAGACCTATAATTCTCCATTTAAGGTAGTGTCATACTGCACTGACTTTGGTTGTGCCTTAAAAAAGACAAAATTCAAAAGGCAAAGTAATTTTGTAAAATAAATGGATTGCGTAAAGATTAATTACAAAAGTCTCCTGCAAACTTCAGTTCCCAAGAATGGTCTATGTAATAAATGTGACAGTTCATAAGGCTTGCAGAATAGTAGCTGAGATTCAGCCCACAGTGAGCCATAGATGTTGATCTGTTGTAGGAACTCCTCTTAGAACAGAGAAGTGCCTGGTCTTCTGAAGCATTTGTATTCATACTGAAGCTTATTTGTTGGAACTCATTATAGCTTTTTGGTACTTTAAATGAGAAGAATATAAACAGGAAAGAAAGTTAGAGGAAAAAACTAATTATCTGTGCAGAAGTCCACACTTCAGAATAAAAGCAGTTATCCACGTCTTCCTCAAAACAGCAGTCACTCTTGGAAGCCGTATGCACTATATTTTTTCTTCCTGAAAGTTACAAATATACTTTCTTGTGATACTGAAATAAATGTATGTGCTAGGAGCAAGATGGATTAGGGAGAAGTGATCTATTTAACAGCCTTCTTCTCTGAATAATCCATTCTCCTTTACCATACACTTGGCTTTGAGTAATTCACATAGGAGGTGTTTGGAGATGGTTGCTAAACTCAACCCTGCTTCATATATTATTATTGCAGGACTGTGGTATTGGGCCTACTAATCTCAATAATATGTATGTATATATTTTCTTAAACTTCCAGAATCATGTTTCTAAGCATTTGAAGCATAGATCCCATAGGATTATCTAAATCTGACATTTATCTGGGTAAAAGCTAACACATAAGATGTCATAGCTAATCACATGTTTTTTATACTTTCACTTGGAAAAAGAAAGAATACTGGAAGTGACACTAACAAATAATACATAATCTGTACACGTGAAGTAATCTTTACTGCTTTGTTACTTTTTAAATATGCTACACGCACCACTCACAAATACAGTTATCTTTGTAGTTTAGAACTGTGATATTTATTGTAAGTAATACAATAAGTAATTGATCCCTGAAATTTTGACTTGGGAGAAATTACCTGTTTAAAATTCCAAGGCAAGCTGTTAGATTTTTAGTCATATGATTGGACAAATCTCTGACAAAACTCTTGTTAGTCACAGAATGTGGAAGTTAGAAGAGTTATTCTGCTATGCACAATATGCTAAAATGAGCATTTGCTTGCTTTTAATTTCTTCTATTACATTTAAGAATATACATAATCATGAGAATACAAGAGAAGTCAGACACTGCAGTTCTTCTTTTACATACCTTCATAAAATCTGAGGTCTAGAGGGAACTAGGAGTTTATCTTGTTGATCTTCTCTGACCCACGGGAAGTTTTAGCTGTGTCACCTTCACCTTCTGCACTGCTCTTAAAGATCTTCAACATTTCACAGCAGTCAGGCAACCTATTCCCCTACCTCACTGTTAATATTCAAAAGCTATCCTTAACTATTTCACTAAAATCCTTTAAATTAGCAACTGAACCTGTTCTCTCTACCTAAAATTGAATCATAAAACATTCTAGCTCTCCTTTTGCCAAGACAAAACACAAACAAGAGTGTTTGTGGATATTTGTGTTTTCTACTTACTGTAGAAGTCAGATTCTGACATGAAACACCCCATTCAAATTTTACTGGGAAAAAATATAGAACCGTAACAATAGATAATAAGATCTATTTCTTCTGCTACAGCTGTGCAGGATATTTGAGACTTCAAAATAATCAAATACAATATTGTTTCAGGCACGTTTCAGTACACATTCTAATCAGATATTCTTCAAGTGTTGCAAGATTATCTAGCTTCCTAAATGAGTGTTAAAATAGCCCTTACCTTGCTTGCACACAGAGAAGTCCAACTACATGTACTATTAGTGTATAGTTATCATAAAAATAAATTAGCCAGTCTGCATTTTCAGGTTAATCTTCAGTTCCATAATTGAATCAGTAATTACTATAAGTTAATATAATTAGGTGCTAACACTTAATTGAGAATTATTTATTCAGGAATCTTCACTATTGTAACACTTCTTACAGCTCCAAATCGTTTTGAGTAATATACTGCATCAAATAAGCTTAACCAGAAAATGGATGGACAGTACTTGGGAAACTACAGCTTAGTAATAAAAGTCAGCCTTAAAATCCTGAAGTTATTGCTGAAACAAGAGGAGGAAGGGTTTTCTTGGCAGTCCTTTGGATTCTGCTCATAGAAGAAGTTCTACCTGAATATTTTCAAAGGACTGCACTTAATTACATTAGAAAAAATTCTGTTGTCTCCAGTGGCTGTTGATGTGGGTCCCAAAAGGAGGCTTTACTTCTAAATCTCTCTCAGAAGAATTGATTAAGAGAAGCGAATGGCAGTTCCTGATCAGTGTCTGGTCACTGCATGCACACTCCTCATATCATAACATGAATTTATAATCCCATTGTTTCAGAAAGAGTCTTGGAGCTATGTTACTGCATATCAGTGTTTTGTTAAATTGCATAGGTGCTGTGGTTAGTGTACTTGAAAAGACAGCAGTGCAGATCAAAAACTCTCAAAGATCAGATTTGCTTCAAATTAATGTCTGTACTAATTTACTGCAGATGAACAAGTTAGGCTTTGTGGCTTTGTCTCCCTTAGCTGTGCTTGAGTATAGAGGCTTACCTTTTCTGTGCAGTCTGAAAAAGGTTGGATTTCTTCTACCCGCAGGAGAAAGTACTGAGTTTGTATCAATCCATCTCTTCATCTGCTGTGCTGGTTGGTTCACTTCAGAGTCAACACATAGGCTGTGAGGTCATTTAGGGAGTTTGGATTTGAGACTGATCACAAGTAGAAAGCTAACATGACCATAAGTAACACCACGGAAAGCACAACAAAGACAGCAGAGCAGCAAGATCCCTGGCTGCAGCAAATGAGAACTCACTCAAATGCAACAACAGCAGGTGCAAAAATAAGGGAAAGAAGCTGCTTACCTTTAGAAGGCTTCAGGTATGCAGGGAACTCCAGTAAAAGGCCCTCACCTGCATTGCCAACCCTTAAGTCAGGTCTGGAAGGGGTGGATCCTGGCTCCAGCCCTTCCAGTCACTCAGGTACATTGCATGCACCTGAGCTCCCCTGGGTTGGCCCTGCCTTCCACCAGGTGCTCAATCACTGTTTTAGGCTGTGACAGCGTTTCTACTACACCATATTTCAAGACAACATGTCTGTTCTTTTCAAACTCAATTTACCAAGCTAAAAGAGATACAGAATAATTGGAAAAGTCTTCTGACCTTTTGACTTCAGTCAGGTCAGAAGAAGAAAGTGTGGTAAAGCATGTAAAGCAACTTATATGATACATCCAAATTTTTCATTGCTGATTGAATGTAAATTCAACATCTGATCAAGGTGTATCACACTGATCAGTCACAGTGGTTTCATTTGTTGATTTGGAAGAGAGAACAGGCATTTTTCAAAGTGATGTGAGTGTTAAACTCTCTGACTCCCAGGAAAGTCAACATTAATTGTGCTGTTTGATCTTATTCCTGTTTTATAAAGTAACAATGAAGTGCAGTAAGTTCAACAGAACTTCAGAATTACTTTGATAAATCTGTCAGAGGAAAAAATATTAAAATCGGTGTACTGAATATTTGCTTCTTTTCTTGAAATATAAATTAATTATGACTATATAAAAACCTTTTACCATAGCTAATTAATCAGAATCTCCTCATAAACTATGTGTCGACAGCACTGTATGCCTAATTATCTTTTCACTTCAGAATTGTGCGGTTGAATAATGAAGAAAACATTACCTGATGAATTCTTTTATTTTATGATGATATCTCTAGAGACAGAAAAGACAGAGCAGCTTAAATGCCATCTTAAATTACATCTTGGCCTTGGCAAGCTTTCAGCTGGTTTTGATTTGCATGGAAACCATTTTTGTAAGACTCATATTCTCTGAAAAACAGAACTTAAAGCTATAACTAGAATAAATTATCTATAGCTATTTATGGCTCTATTAAATCTAGATGCTAGGCACCCTTTTCACATGCAGAATGCAACGGAACGGCTTTTAATACCCTGTCAACCTGTTCTGTGAAAAGTCGATTGGGCAGGGAAGGTTTGATTTGGCTGGTTTTATTAAAATATCTTTCTCCTCCTTATACCATCATGAACCACTCAGCCTAATTTAAACCAGGTAAATTCACCAATCCGTCTTGCATGTCTACAGAAACAGCTTTTATTTTTTTTAAAGTGATGACATCTACCCATAACTATTGGCATGCAAGCTCAAGGCAGTTATCCATACACTGCTGATAGGGATTTGATCTCTATATGATATACCAATATGAGAAGCACATTCGTGGATTATATGCACCCATGCCTTTCTCTTTTGATTGCATCCTCCTCACTGAAACTAGGGAACAATTTTGCCCAGGACACAATAGGAGGGCCAAATCAAGTAGTGTTAGACTATGCATCTCATTAATCAAGCTTTTAAATTTGTTATGCTTTTATAATTTAGAATATGTCCACCTGCAGCACCACTGCGGAATGTAATTACCATCGCATCGCACAGAGTTTCATAAGAATGCCTGCTAGTACAGTAAAATTATGATCTGATCTAGTCTTATTAATTATTTAGTTTAGAGCTTAATTTGATCTAACGCCTGGCTTCAATGCTTGTTTATTCTTCTGCAGACCAGCTAAAAGTAAGGGAGCTTCAGCTGAGTACGGATGAGGAAAAGGAAGACAGTAATGAATGTCTTGAAAGCAAATACTCATACAATTTGAAAGAAAAGTTTCAAAAAAATTAAAAAGAGTTTTACTCCCTGTTTCACCTCCTGTACTTCCTGGAAACATTAATCTAGATCATGCTTTAAAAATAGGAATGTTGAGCATTGCACTTCCATCTGCCAAGTATCTACTCCGCAAGTTATTGGGAAAATCTTCAATAATAGAAAGCACTTTTTTTTTTGAAGCACTTAGAGGGAAAATAGCCTTAAGACAAGACTAATTCTAGCTTCAAAGTACTGACACTGGCTCCTATCTCTGTGAAAAGACTAAAGAAACCTATGAGAATCATATAACTTGTATACATCCAAATAAGCAATCTGAAAATATGTACCTTAAATTCAGATATAGAGCATGTTAGAGAGTCAGCTATTCTGACCTCCATGGTTAATGAATTCCATAAGGAGAGAGCAAACACTAAAAATGCCCTGTAGCTCAATGTCTTCAGCCAAAAAGAACTAATCCAATTGACTGAGACCAAAGAAAACGACTGAGGATGTATGGTTCCAGAATGTCTCTGAGGTATTCAAAACCAAGTCAATTTAAGGACTTGTAAGTTAATAACTAGGACTTTACACATAATCCTGTACTTTACAGGTAGCCAGAGAAGGTTTTTTACAACCAGGGTAATGTGATTTTCATGCATAGTGTCAGTCAAAATTTCAGCAGCTGAGTTCCAGACTAACTGAAGTTTCTTCATCAGTGCAATAGCAAGACCTCAAAATGCCAATGTGAAATTGCCTTACCTGGTTCTAGAGCGGATACAGGCATGCGAACTTGTACTAGCAAGAGCAGATACCATGCTTTTAAACTATGTCTCAAAACAAGTGGAAATAAAATACTTAATAACTAACAATTTAAAGGTAGAAAACTTCAGTTATTGTATGCCATTTTATCCTAAGTTCTCACTACTAAAGTGCATGGCAAAACAGTATATTATGGAGCTTTAAACTAGATAGGTTGGGAGTCCATATTAGGACGAATGCATGACAATTATTAGTACACGTTTGTTAGCTGTAGTGGACAGGTATTGATGGAAAAGGTGGGAAAAGATTTTCTGACAGAAAAAAATGTCTGTGATAAAAGATTGTTTTTTCCTTTTTATGTTCAACAAAGTTTAAACGATATTTCCAGACACTGGATCCCTGTTTAGAATTGACAGAGTGAAGGATCCTGTTTTCGTCTTCAGTGGTTGTTGTAATGATGAGCTGTTTGTACCTTAGCAGATGATAAATATATACACAGACATTTAAGCACAGGGCCACCTGAGTTCATCTTTATACTTGCCTTGCCAGATGAAACTTGCTTTTCAATAGCTATCCTTAGATATATTGCTGAAAGTTAAGATATGAGAATCAATCATTAGGGATGAAAGCGCCGGGTATTTATAGGAGAAAGAGTTATTAAAAGAAGATCAGCAATGGTTTTACCAAGAATAAATCCTGTCAGACAGAATACGACTGATTTCTTTGAAGGAATGACAAAAGAAATAAATGATGGGAACGTGGTGGACATAATTTATGTAGACTTCAGTCAGGGGTGTAGCCAGCAATTTGAAGTTTGTACACATCCTGGCTGATCCCGTGCCCCCTGCCTGCAATATCCCCATAATCTCCCACAGCAGACAGGCCATTGCGTATGATCACTAATGCAGCAGGCACACATAGATGTAGATTTGTATCAGAGCAATGCTTTCAGAGCCCAGAAAAAAAAGCTGGCCCCGGGAAAAAAAAGATTGTATTTTGCATGTGCTGCTTAAACTGACAGTTTTAGAAAACGTTTTTGGTAAGACAAAATCAGAAATACAGGTATCAGCATTATAATGGCAAAATAGCCTCAGTCAATTAGAAATGTATTTCCGTTGGAGGTTGAGTAATATTTCTTTGAACATCTTTTCTCTGTTATTTGAAGACTTGAAAACCAAATGTCAATCTTGGGAATTTACCTTTTTTTTTTCCCTAAGATTTTAGAGCTGTCAGAGCTCACTCTCTTTTTTTTCCCATTTCCATCACCAAGCCCATGGTAAGATTCTCTTTCCAAAGGCCTCCTCCTCTCTGAATACACTGCTGTACGCCAAACGCAGAGGCTTTTAGTATTTTTTGCAAGTATTGCAAATCCAGTGAGTCTGAAAATCTGTCAACCTTTGTTCTGTCTGCTCTGAAAAACAGAGTGATAATTATACAAGACTTCAACCACCATCCCTATACTATTTCCTAAGGTAAGGCCAGTTTTCGTATCACTTCCATAGGTGCTAGACATACAGTGGTTACTTGTAATCTTTTCTGACTGCACCTGCAAAAAGTCTATTCTTTCTTCAACTTATCTCATATAATCTGTGATATATTACTGAGTGTTATTGCCTTCGATAATAACAAGTCCCTGGTCCATATTACTTCCATTCTCCATTACATTTAATTAATTAGATGTCATTCTTCCGCATTTACCTATATTCCAAAATTCTCTTTTTCTTACAACTCTTCCCAATTCCTCTGGCAAGCTTAGTCTTTTAATTATCATTTCTTCTTTTTAATAATGTTGCAGCTAAGCTTGAATTAAATCTCTGGATTTGAAGAATCATGCACTTACAATTTTAGTTTAGTTTCAAATCTGAACTCTGTGGGTAGGAAACCCTTCTACACTGAGATACTGAGTCCTGAAACTTTACATCTGGTTTTGTATAGCTCACCTTCATTTCTGAATGATACTCTATTAGGCATATATTGTTTCTTTACAAAATTATCTGTAACTGAGTCAAAGAAGAGAATAGGTTTCTTTGAAGCTGGATGTAGGTTTATAAAATCTGAGCTGCATGCTTTTCCTAGATTTTTGCCAGTCATCTCATGCTACTAAGATCTGCCACCGGGGATATGACTGAATGTAAACATAGAGTACATTGGGTTGCTTTGGTAACACATAGCATGCAGAAGATCCATTAATTTTGCCCTCAAGTAACCAAACACGTGCTTTTGATGCAAAAGGAGTTCTACTCTTGTTGTTTGTAACTTGTTTCAAATCTAACATAAGAAGTAATTTACCTCCAAGAACTTGATCTGCCCTTTACCACTAGTTCTGCTTTTTTATCTAGAGCTTTAATATTTGCGAAAATTTGAACAACTTAATTTTTTTCCTAAAGCATATTGAGGTATGAAAGATTGGAACAACATGGGGAAAAGGCTTTCATAATAATCATTGTTTTTCTTTTTCAGACATCATATTTGTTTGTCTTGTTCCATTTGTACTAATGCTCACTGCTAGACAGCCAGGGAGATTTGTTCAAGTAAGCATGTAATCACGTCCTCTAAGAAGTGGTGAACCAGATTATCACAAGGCATGCAAATGTTTGACAGATTATTACTTGCTGCGTGCTTGCATACAGGAGTCAGACCAATCTGTTCTATTTTCTGTGCTATGTAGGTTCAAATACTGGCTGCATTGCTCTTTGTGTCTTATTATGTAGGCTACCCTGAATAGAATGTAATGATATATGGTGGTCTCTCCACCTAAACTCAAGCATTGACATGTACTGAATGTTCACAGCGAATAGCAGCAGCTGGGATTTTGTAGCGAGTTCATCTTTCTACCAGTTCTATCCTTCAGGGTGTCATTATCAAAGTAGAACATACTTCTCAACCTCAAACAGTGTGAGTCTTGTGGAAAAAAAAATATACAAGCAGAAAGATATGTGAAATTCTCATTGAATTAATGGGTCTCTTTGATTTTTGCCCAGGAGAATACAAAAATCAAAAATTTTTTAAGCCAAAAAAATCTGGCGTCTCCTGGGTAAAATGTGAGAGTTGAGGAGTATGACATAAGCATTAGTAGCCTTTGTGCCTCTTGATAGCTCCGCTGAATCTCCCAAGACTCTAGAAGTTGATTTGTCAGCTTAACATTAGCTTCAGCCTTAGCTGCAGCAGTAGCTGTTGTTTCACCTTTATCAGCATAAATGGTACAGCTACTGGAGGGACTGATGTGGTAAATCTTTCTGTGACACCATTTTGTTTTTGCCACTATCTCTAATTGGCTTGCTTGTGCACTCTGCATCCCAAGCTAGATAGACTGAAAGCTTCATCACACTTTAATTAGAAAAGAGCTATTTTGAAGTTACAGAGTTGACTAATTTTATTTGCCATGTCTCTAAGGGTCACATTTTTAAACTGGACCACTTAAAAATGCAATTGTTAATATTTTGCACAGGCTGAAATCACAAAATTGCATTGTAAGCATCATAATTTGACACACTGAAAGAAATGAATGTAAGTCTGCTGATACCAACAAAACAATATGGTTTTTGTAAAAGTTAGAGATGCCAGTTAAGATTTACTCTTTAGTTCTTCCACAACTGCCTACAATTTCCTTAAGCCTGACAGGTGTGGATGTCCAGAGTTGAGTGGTTAGATATATACTCGCTTGTTGGTATGACTCCTTCTTTCTTCTTTTTTCTTTTTTCTTTTTTCTTCTTCTTTTCTCATTACATTGACTGAAATAAAAATACTGGTTTGTGCTATAAAGACAGGCAATATCTTAATACACTATAGAGATGTGTGAAAAATTCTAGGGAACGTCAGGGCTGTGTCATGACAAAAGCAAAGCTTTTTTTTTGATGATACTGGACTTTCTGGGCACACGGTTTCCTTTCCGTGTGTCAGCATGTGGGAGGGAAAGATCAAGGGGATCAGCAGAGGTGAACTGCTCAATTTGGTCCTTGCAATATTGCAATAACCTTGCCCCATCTTGTGAGACTACAGGACAGACACCTGTATCTCTCACCTGCAAATCACTTCCTGGTTACGTTATGCTAAGAAACATCTCTTGCTGCAGAAGGATTCAGATGTTTGTGGACTTTCTCAAGTGAGCAGTATCATAACTTTCGCATTCCCCAGAACAGTTTCTATGCTTCTGTGAGAAGTGATTTTTAGTTTGTTCAAACATATTGGAATTCTGCATCCTGACTTACGGGTCTCTGATGCAGACTGTTCATTCTGTATTTAGCTTATTTTTTCTTCCAAATATAATGTATTTCCTTTATACATTCTAGTACCAGCACAACTTCAGGGACAACTCCAGCTCAGTATTCCAGGTAGGCAGTAGGGCACAAAGAGCAACATTACCAATGAAAAACCTAACTTATTCAGATATGTTAAATGCCAACTTTCCAAAATCATGGCCTTGCACTTTTCTACCCTCAGGTGAAATAATAACTGTAGCATCGAACTCTATAATCCAGTGTTTTGAAAATGAAGCTCTCTGGCCACATATCCCCACTGCTGATGTAAGGTGGTGATAGTAGGAAGCCACTGTTGACATGCTCAAAAGAGTGAGAGTTCTGTGATCTATCTGCAACAAGGGAGTCAGCTCTTTATTAGTCCTTTTGTGTTTGTGTAGAGCTGCAACATTAAATTGCCCTTTGATTTTTAAAGCCTTCGATTTGTTTGTTTCTTTGGCACAAAGAAACTTCTTAAGCAACAGTTAATATAATCTCTTTTTCTTATTAAGGTTTTAGATGCTATCAATCACAGTATCATTCTTCTTGTATAAGGATAGGGAGAGGAGCAGGAAATCTATCCTCACTTGATAATCAGCAGAGAGGGATTCACCTTGGTTAAATGCGAACTTGTATTTCCCACATCATTTTTCCCATCTCTCTTTGTAAGGCTTAGTGTTAACTGAATCTGGGGCATCATGAGTTATTCAAGCAATTTGTATGACAGTTGAGGCTTTTTAAAATCTTGTTTTGCTTTAAGGCTGTGTCTGCACATTCTTTACAACCTCTAATTTCTGTCTGTATTTTTTTCTCCATTATTTCCTCCCCCCTCTCTTCCAAAATATGCAGCACTGTAGAAAATACTTTGCAACGTACTGTTGAAGCAGCATCTTTACTAAGTCCTGTTATGCTAAAGTGTATGCACAAAAAATCTTCAATTTATAGTAAGAGACAGTTTTGGTGCTCCAGGCACATGTGTAACCTAGAAGGATGGACTACCAGGAAAGATAGATTGGAGAGTACCAAAATGGCACACAGTTAGCTGGATTAATAAGCATGTAGTTATTTCAGATCTTGAAAATGAGGAAAGTAATTCTATTGGAAGAACTTTTGTCTAACTACATAGATCTATTTGAGAGGAGCAAACTGGTCAGCAACAGGACACTTTTATCTGCCAAAAAAACAACTGTATTGAAAGCTTGGATGATGCTCGAAGGTCGATTAAACACAAAACACGACCATATGCATCCTTCCAGCCTCTGAAACTCATTTTCAATCACAAAATGTAGGCTTCTGTGTTTCTTCTGTGAACCTGTGGACACATCCTTGTGACAACTTCTTTAGTGGTTATGGAATCTAAGTAATGTTGGGTAATAGCAACATAGTACTGAATTTACCTCAGGTGGAGGGAAGAGGGAATTTGTTTTATTACCGGAATTGATTAATAAACAGAAACACTCAAAATAATTCATTATTTAATCTGAATATATGCTACTTTCATTTGACTCTCTGAAATCTAGGTACAGCGGGGAATTACAGTGTCTAAGATTCAGCCAGTTCTCTGGTATTGATGGCTGGCTGGATTGAAATGAAGCACAAATTATTTAGGTTGTTTTGGACTGTAATGACAGCTTCTAGAGTAGCTTACTTATTTGATGAGCCTCTTAGAATCAAGGGATTCCTGTAGAGGAGCAGAAGACAGCAACCCAAGCTTCCAGTTAGATGATGGCAAAGGATATAGTTCAGTAACGAAGGCTCTAACTTGTGTTTTGGAAGTCTTGGGTTCTATCTGCAGTATATCTTCAAAATAGCCTAGATAGTCAGTGGTAGTAAAATGAAGTTCAAACATATTTGAAAATCCAGGCCTTGGAGTCTTAGGTAAGTACATTGATTACATGTAAATGCTAATTATTATCTGAAATGTAAAGAACAAATTGTACTTTGAGACACATGTGCTTCCAGGAGCGTAGATCACCATGTTCAGCATACCAATAGTAGTTAGCTTGGAACTCCTGGCTTTTACCATTTATAAAACACATCCAGGACTCACCAAACTTCATTAGATGAGTAATGATTGGTGTACGGACAGACATGCAGTAGTACACTGCTGAGAAACTCTCGTCAAGATACATTCACAGTTTTTCCATTGAGAAAAAAAGAGTAGGTATATACAATCTGGATGTAAGAAGAATAAAAATTCATCTTGAATATTTTATTATGCTAGACATTAATGTTTTTCATATATATTTGTTACAATATTACATGAGTGTAGATATGTATACATGAATAAATAAATATTTATCTTGTACATATTTAATACTTGTGAGGTTCTTGGATATGCATGAATGAAATGGAAATAGTGGCAATATATATTAAACAAACACTGACATTTCTGAAGAGTAAAACTAATAGATTATAGTAAAAGTCTTCGAAAAACAACAAGTCCCCTGTCTTGTGTATCTTTCAGACACCAGTGCTGCCCTGGTTACAGCCATGGAGGGGGGAGCTGAACCCTTGCATTTCTGAACAAAATTTTGTATATTTCCTTCCAAGTACAGCTTTCTCATACACCCTGGAGAAATAATGTATATGATCTAAATTAAGAATGGGAAAATAACACTGTCTATATTTAAAAATATTCTTGCTAATTAAATTTAGTCTTTTATATCTGAGCAAAAACCTGAGCCAGACCAAGAACCGTTAGAGTACCAAAAACACATCTTGAACTGGTTCTAATTTCCACTGAATCTATCATCTGGATGTATAGAAATACTTTGACTGAATCTGGCCAAGTACTGTTGCTGTGGTTTCCCATATTAGAACATTCCATTCTTACTCCCCTTTCTGCTGTACAATGTAATGCCTTCTGTTTGGATGGAAGCTACATGATCAGAAAGCAATCCATATTGTGGGTGACATGTGAAACACAGCTCTGCATAATGCATTTGGATAACCATTGATTCCTGAGTTTTGGAGATAATTCTTTACTAAAATTCAGAAACCTTAAAAAAGATTCTTCTTCCATATCATTAAAAAAAAAAAAAAAATGAAGAAGAAGAAGAAAAAGAAGAAAGCAAAAAAATTTTTTTAAAAAAAAAAGCAGAAAAAGAGTTTTTATTAAAATCAGATTTTTGTATTTTGGAAATACAACTGCATCTGCTTAGGAAAGAAATACTAGCAATTTTTATCCATCATCAAAATGCTAAAAAATATTTTTTCTCATCCTGTCTTTTAGCTTTCTTTGAAGTCACAATATTAAACCTCCTTAAAAATATTTATGTGTATTTAGTTAACAAAAGCTCCTGTAAGTTGAATCCATGCTGGCAAAAGGTTCAGGTAAGCTCTCTATATAAGCTTACAGACAATTGTGTAAATCTTCAGCCATTAAAGAGAAAGGAGAAAAAAGCCATCCTCATTACACTGCTGTCATTTACTCTTCATCTCCTGTCCTCTTTAGCAGCATTAAGATGGGATGTAAATTTGCCAGTTAATGCTGTTAGAAAATGGATGGTTCAAGAAGGGCAGGAATTAGAGATCAGTATTAGGTGCAGATAAGCTCCTTTTCCTCCGCAGTGGCGGCTGTTTAACATTCATGGGAAAATCATCATCAAACAGCGTTATCACAGCTCTGTTGATGGCTGAGGAACTTCATCACTATGATAATTTTTTTTTATAGCTGTGAGCCAAAAAGCTGCCTTTTATTTCTGCTGTCTATAACTGTGATAGAAGCTTGTTTGTATGGGTAGGGTATTGCAAACTCATAGCTCTTCAGCCAGGTTTGATTTCTTTCCACCATCACTTCCCCCCTCAGCCCCTTGTGTGTGTTGCACTAAACAGTGATGCTGATAAAAAATAATAAAAAAAAAGAGTGCTCAAACAATCCTTCAAAGAATAACTGATATTTTTATGATCAGTAATTCAAAGTTTGACAAGTGATGCCATTCTGTAATGACACTGTCATCCATTTTGCTGTAAGAAAAGAGCAGAGGCTGTAAAGGAAGCAAGCAGGGAAGAAGTGAATATCTAATGTCATGTTAACTTGATCGGGAAATGGCTTAAGGATCATAATATTTTTTTCCAGTAAGAGACAGGTTTTTTTGCTTCTTTCATCATCAGGTGAAGAGGTTCACAGCCTGTTACATCTTTTTATCACATCCCACCCTAGAAGAAAACTATACTTTTCTGTATATTCTCAAATCTCTTTCAACTTAAAGACATTTTCATTCATTTGTAGTTATTTTGCAACAACTTACAGCGTCTGATTTTAAACTCAACAAATTTGCTTAAGGACTCATCTGGAAATGATATTTCCACTACATACTCAGCCATCTTCAAATGTATCTGAGATGCAGATTGAGGCCATTCTTTGCCTTGTACTTGGGAGAGGGGAAGATACACAGTTCCAGACTGCATGCATTCTTCCAAGGGAGATAAGGTGCTATTCAAGGAAATTTTTTAATTTATTAAGGTTCTCAGCTTATGCTTCTTTGCAGCTTTGCCCTCATTTTTTTTTGTAGTTTATCTGCTCTAAATGACATTTCTCATTTTGAATATAGCTGGAAAACATTGTGCTAAACAGCAATTTTATAGCCTCCGCAGCACCACCTGATAATTTTGATATTTCCACTTTGAATTCAGTATTGATTTGATTACGTAGGTAATTTACTTTTGACACAAGCTCATTCCTTGTCTTTTCCTGAGCAGGGACTTCCAATCATGCCATGTTGTGCTGAATTATGTTTGGAGTTTGCAGATAAGGACTTTTGTCTACTCAAGACTGAGCTTAGGCCACCAAACTCATTTCCCATAGGAGGAGAGTTTGAATCCAGTCAGGAACCTAGAGGTGAAAGGCTAGTGCTTTGTAATTTACATATTACCATATAAACATAAGTTTAAGACAGATATCGTGTGGTTGGGGGAATACTAGAGTTATTTTGAGTGGAATTTCAAGAAGTTCCTCCCTAAAGAAGAAAAGAAGCCCCCAAATCTGCTGACTTTCAAAGATCGTTGTTGTCCCCAAGGTCTCCTTGATTCTGAGCCAGGCTGCCGGGCCCCTTCTCAGGCTGTCACCTGCAGGAACAGCACCAGCAGATCCCTCTTGGGATGCTGCCCCAGCCCATCTCTGTGTTACCAGGCCTCTGCCAGAGCAGGGGATTTCAGAGAGCACTGGACAAAGCTGGCCTTTCTTTGCTGAGCTGCAAGGCAAGGGGACCCTCAGCATTGCCAGTGTGGGGTGGTGGTCCAAGGCATTATTATAGTCTTGCCTGACATTATTGTACTTGCTCATGATCACGCAAAGATGTAGTAAAAATAAAAAGGCATTCTGTCACTAGACAAGAAGATATAGCTGCTCTGTAAATCCAGCTAACACAACAGTGCTTTCTGTCAATGGACTTGAAGGTTGGCTTTGCTCTTCTTCAGAGAGAACATCTTCTGAGTTTCTGAAAAGAATGATCACAATATTATTAAAAGAATTTCTCAGGAACCATGACAAGTTCTGAGACAATGAAAGCGTTGTGAAGTGTTGTTTAATTTTTCGTTTGTTTAACAGGGTAGAAAGGATTGTTACAGAGACTTTATCAGTATTGAGCAAGGTCTTTTTGGAGCTGTTCTGTCATCATTACATGCTTCTGCTACTTACGCTTTGTTTTTATAAGTAGGTAACCCCATCTAGTTTCATCAGCAAGGAGTGTAAAAAATGAATTTTGCTAGTTTCGTATTACTGAGCTGGATTGGGTTTTATCTTGCAGTAGTCATACAATTTTCTTTTCAGAAGAAGCTTGTGTTACTGTAAAAATGACCTTAAGATACTGTGGTATTGTTTAAAAGACACATTTCTAGCCTTTTCCAGGCTGTGGAAGCCTATGAAGCAGGCAAATATATTGGGGTATTTCAGTAACAGTTCAAGAGGCCTTCGTGACCCATTTATGTGTCCTATGTTATATTCAGTTTTTCCCAGGACATCATAGTTTCTTGTATGGTTCATTTTAAAATAACTTGACTTAAAAAAAAAAAAGAAGAAAGAAAGAAAGAAAGAAAAAGCCTTGGGTTCATAAGAACAAAAGGCAATGATTGTAATTTGCCTCTGCCCTTTAGCAAAGCAATCAGCAATTTTCTAGTATTTTACAGTCATCCATCTAGCTATCTATTCATCTTGTAATACCCTTAGTTTTTCTTGGAAATATTCAAATGTATTAACCTTTTATTAACTGGTAACCATTAAAATCCTTTCCTGTATTTATAATTAGAGAATTTGTCTCTTTACATCTTTGCATGTTAATTCTCCTTCCTTTTTCTGTAAACAAAAATATTGTTGTTTTTGCCATCTGAACTACTTTGACTACCACATTTGAAGGATGGTACACATTACCTATTGTTAGAGCAGCTAATAATGAGGTAACTGTAGTTCCTATTCCTATTAATCTCCAGCAAAGTTCTTTGTTTGAATAGTCACATTAGTCTCATTAAGAGACTTTAAGCTTTGAGAGGGTTTGGAACTGAAAAGTGAGATTGTTTAGCTTCCCTGTCCTGAGCTATATAATCTATATATCCCTGGCATGCAAGGTACTTTTTAAAACCACAGTTCATCATTCTACATTTTCTGAAGTATTGTGCAAAGATATCTGATCAAATTCTGTGTGGTCTGTCTTGGAGTCTGGTAGGAACACATCTACAGCAACAGAATGCTTTGCTGACTAGTTAACCCTGGTCTAGCTCAATACTGCAGTGTTGGGCAGGCATAATCAATAGTCTTAAATCTGATAATTTCAAAAATCTAGCATTTCTGTTTTGAAAAGAGAGAGATATGTTATGTGTCATTTATTGCTATTTGCCCCATACATACTACAAACGTATTGACCGCTCTTGACTGGATCTTGAAAAACTGAAGTGCAGATTCAAAAGTGGGCCAGACTGTATCAGAAAGAGCAATTTCAGTAAAACTAAGCTCCTAGTTGTATAAACTGTAAAACCAGGCACTGATCAGAGTTGTGTAGAGAGCAGAACCTCAAGGAGTTGGGGATTGATGGTTGATGTGAGTATGGACCATGCAGCATGGAAAATGTAGATCTCTGTCAAATTAAGAGCTAAGTTCTCACCAGAAGTGTCAACAACTCATCTGAATTCCAGGAAGGTGACCTTATTTGAATTGCATCCAACTTTGATCTTAAATCATTAGCTGATTTTTTGATTCCCACTGAAAGTTGCTGACTCCACCAAGACAGTTTCTCCTAGCGCATAGGCTCTCCCAGGATGACATTGCCCATTGATGCTCAGCATTGTCACAAAGCCCTGAAACTCTTCTCACACCAGCCCTTTTTCAGGCATAAACTTCCTTTTTACCAGGTATGGTTCCTCTTTGGAAGTGTTTAAATTTACTAATCTTTGTGACTTGAATTGATGCTGCAGCCTGTGGACTTGTATGGGTTTGTTTGCACTTCATTTATGCACTAGGGCTAAAAAATGCAGATAGGTAATGCACAGCTCTGCTGAGCTTTTCAGTGTAATACCTCTAGCAGTCCTCAGCCACTGTATTCTGCAGCACAGGGACTATGTGATATCTTGTGTCAGTGGCTTCTGTATATACTAGGATAACCAGAAGCTAAGCAAATTTTGGACATTTATCTGTAACCTTTAATAATTTGCTATGCGTATCCACTCATTCTTTTGTTATATTATCAATATTCTGCAGTGCTACTGGTTTTAATAAGAAGCCTTTTCACTGGTTTTCTTTGTTCTAGTCATCTAATCTCCTAATGGAAGTTTCTAATTAAATTCCTACAGCCATTTTCAAACTGTGTTTTGAATAACAAAGTCTTGCAAACGCTCAAAGTATGTCTCTCCCCTTGGCTGGAATGCCCTACCTTCCAAATTGCTGTGGTGAAGTGATGCAAGTCACTGTGCAGGAGTGTTGCTGAGAACCTGTCTCAGCTGAACAAGAGGTATATAAATGGCACATTCCCCATACAGGGAATAATGCAGCGAATTTGAGCAAAGCTTTCCAGGGCCTCGCTCATAGTCTGAACAAACATTGGATGGATGAGGAAAGAATACATTGTTTTCACGGAGCAAGGAGCACTTTCCTGATAGACCTGGTGCCCCATAAATGTTGAGAAACCAGAGTCAGTGGTGAATTCTATTGTTTCTCCATTCAAAACACTTTGATCTCAATTTGAACTTTACCCACGGGGAGCAGCAAAGGATTGAATTACAGTAATTAATATCTCATCTGCATTTTTCACCCACCAATGAAGCAGAAAAAAAAGAAAAAAAAATTTAAAAGAAAAAGAAATGTCACAGAATCACCTCAAAATAGAATATGTTAAAGACTTTGCTTGTCTTTTATTAATCCCAATCTGCAACTGGCTTGAGCCACCATTTCCAGATGGAATGGCAGCAGCGTGCAGAGATCTAACTAGCAAGCTGTGCTTCTCAGTTTGCACACCTGCAAGTGGTTCCCAGAAATTTCTGCACACAAATCTGGTCATCCTTTGGCACACAGCTGAATGTTCTTTGCCTGCAGACTTGATGTGAAGGCCTCAGCCAAAGCTACCACTTTCTCCCTTTACTCTAAAGCACTGTTGCATTTCTACTTCTGCACACCTGGAGAGGATATTGTTTTGGTAAAAATAAGATGAGCACAGGTAGTAACATAATGCACATGGCATCTAGATTTAACACCTGCTTCACTTAGGGCCTAGGAGATTTAATCTGTTTTATTCATGTTTTCAGCACTTTCTTTTTCTATTTATTTATTTTTTTTTTAAAGCAGTTCAATTAGTGGACAGAGCAACAGAAAGTTTATGTAGTGGTAATTCAGGTAATTTGTAGTCAGGGGCGCTGTGCTTCAGAAGTGATGGCTCTTTTTGCAAAAGTATAAGTGCATAAATGAAAAGGTTCACACGTTTTACAGGTATTTATAAATTCAGCTTTTCATGTTGGAGGTAATACCCAAGTCGTCTACGGCTATCCTTATCTGAAAATCACAAGGCCAGCTTGGTTTCCACACAGAATTGATTTTAGGGGTAAAGCATTTAAACACATGAGCCTTTCTCCAGCCTTTGGGATGACCTCTAGATGAAGTGAGGTAGAAATGCCTGATACCCACAGAGTAGGCAGCATGGGTTTATGTCTTTGCATCTCATGTACGGACAGGTTCCAGATTTGCTACACTTGGCCCTTTGTTGCAAACATACAACATCACTCTTGTCAAAATTAAATTCTATGTAAAATCATGAAAAATGGGATTCACTTTCATAACATTACTCAGAGAAAGCATGCCTGCATCTCTGCTCCCTCAAAATTCACCACTGATGCTTCTGTCCAGCACAACACCCAAGCAGCTCCACTTTTGTTTGTTTGTTTAACAATTCAGTAGGCTCTTTAAAAGTGAATTTTATAACCTACTAGGAAAAAAATAAGCCTTCTAGGAGCGCTAGTTGGAAAACATTGTGAGTCTATGAGTCTTTTTTGTTCTATTTAACTCGTGTGACCATTAGTCTGGAATACTTTTTCTGAACTTGAAACTTGTATTTCCAGACAATTTTAAGAAGAAGACTTAGAAAATGCCATATTTTTTTGAAAGGAAGGAAAGACAGAAAAGCTTACCATTCTCCAGTATGTGTGTGAATAATTTTTCTTACCAATTTTCTAAATAAAAGGAACAATTATCTCAGTGGAGGAGACTCCCCACTACAGAAAACTGACTGCCTCAGAGGCTGTGTAGATTTCAGGTCAGACAGTACTTTGCCTGTAAACTTGAAGCTCAGATGACAGATGGAAACCAGATAAGGTGAGTGTGCTGATCACTACGGAGAAAAGGGTCTCTGTAATCTGCATCTTGTCTTCCAATAACATTTGCTCCATTACTGCCTTCCTATTTATCTGAGCTTTAAGCATAGTTAAGGTAGGCCTGAACTTACATGATCTTTATTTTTTCAAGTGCAATACTTCTGTTTAGCTGCATTTTAATTCTATGCTTAACCAAATACCAACACTTCAGGAAAGATGTGCATACAGTTTTTCTCTCTTAAATTTCCCCACTGAGTCTTCTGTCCAGCATAGCACCCTAGCATCTGTACTTTTACTTTTTAATATCGTAAAACCTCAAGTTTTTCATATGTCACTTGGATGACACCACTCTAAACCATGCTCTTAGAAATAGCTTCTCTTTCCTGAAGTCCTGGGCAACTTTCTAGGTACTTAGCCTGTTCTCCTTGAAAAAGAAGCCTGTGGGGCTCAGAGTCTTTCTGAAGAGGCCACGTGCCCCAGGCACTACAGGGCTAGATTGACATTAGCTAGCCTGATCAAATATTTACTTGCATCTTTGCTATTTTTAAATTGTCTGTCTTGTTTACTCTCTTTTGTCCCTACCTATCACGTTTCTGTCCTCCCTGTTCTATTATTGTGTAATCTTTCTATTCTATGTCCTATAATAAAGCATATTTGTGATTAATTATCAGAAAGACTCTTTGAAAATAAACATAAATAACATTGCTAGTGCATAGGTGTGTAAGTATTATTCATATGAGATGACCACCACACAATATAAAACATTCTCTATAGCCAAAGGCTCTTGCAACTGGGCATTGAGACGCCAATGTACAGCTGACCTCAGGTTGTAGATGTAGATCGTTTCCTTATGTAAAGATTTACAGAAGTGAAAGACAAGGAAGCTAAAGGAGAGACAGCTATGAAAATCTGATTTTCATTTCTTACATATTATCTTCACTGGGTTGCTGTGAAATTCAGCTGAGCAGGAGATGATCTTGACTTTTATACAGTGTAAATGGTATTGGATACTTGTGGTGTTGTACATGGCAGCAAAATAGTGATTGAAATGCTTCATTACAAACCCGTTCTGGTCAGCTGAAAGAATGTTTATTTGCATGTGGTCTTTAAACAGGTTTCTTTAAATTAGAATAAGTTACTATTGAGGACCTTGCATTTTTCCCTTTCTTCTTGAATGCAAAACATTTCATATTAAAAAAAGCTTCACTTGATTATAAGCGAAAGACATTCGTCACCTGTGGACTTGAGATCTTATGCCTCTAAGGAGGAGAACAGAGAAAACTGGTTTCAGCTAATAGGTCTATGATCTTATGGTGCATCTTACACTCAACCTCTATCTGTACAATTAACAGAAAGTGCAAAAAATCTCAACCTTTCTGTGAGGAAGTGAAACCTCTTGTCTTGGGGATCTTTACAATCTAGTATATTAATCAGCTAGTACACTTTCCCATATGCCAAGGAAAAAACACGTTTTGGTACTTATACAAGCTACCTAGCACTAAACTCAGCTCAAAATTGAAGCCTTTTTTCAGTGGCAATTAATGAGAATCATTATCTAGAAATTAAAATGGTAATGATCTTTTCACATGACAGTAAACTAACAAAATCAATAGAAAAAAGCTCATAAAGGCAAGAAAAAGCATTTGTGGGTCTCCAAGTCACATCGCCCACCTAATACATAAGCAGGTATTCACCTAGGCAGGAATGAGCCACGTTGATTCATTTAATTTTGAACAAATGTGCTAAAGCACCAAAGCACTCATGTTTCCATGAACCTCATAATCTTGTGTTCTTCTTATCAGTGGCTTTGTTAATTTGTCATCAATAAATCAGTATATTCATTTTGTCTTTGTTTGCACATGCTTATTACTTTTTCAAATGCACCAGTACAGCAATGACTTAAGAACCCAAAGAAGAGCCAGCGTAGTTTAAATCTATAGAAAACAATGTATTTTTTATGCATCTTGAGTCATACTTGTAGCAATGTAGGTGAGATTCAACATAATTTCTCCAAATTAAAAACTATGCACAAAGTATATTTGTTTTCATCTTTCCCTGTCTCAGTGAGTGCTAACAATAGTAATACCATTTAAAGAGAGAATTAAACTCATTTTTCTCAAGTAACCCAGTTGTTTTTTTTAATGATTGTGTGACACTTTACAAGTCTTACAAATGCCCAAGAGTAACAATAAAGCTTCTCTCTGTCAAAGACACCTAAGAACATACAAGACTTTGGTAGGCTTTTAAACTTGGTCTGATAAGCAATTCATGAATATTGTATCTAGAGTATGCTCCTCACCCTTAGCTGAGTTGATTTGTTGAACAGATGTCCAGTTTTATGCATCTGAATTGAAAGTAAACTTCATTTGTTTGGGAAGAGGGAAGAAAGCGTCATTCAGAAGAAGAGACACTGGTTTTTGAAATCATTCTCTTTCTTTTAACGTATACAGAACATTCATTTATTTGAAGTCTGGTTCCCGAATATAACAGGTTTTATCTCAGAGGCAAGAAAAAACATGGTAATTTAAAATAAATAAATAAATAAAACACATAAAAACTGAACAACCAAAAGAAAATACATTTTAAACTGTTTCCAAGTGTTTTGAGCTGTTTGGGCATAGGCGGTACCTACATTTGGGGTCTAAAGGAGAGTCAAGTATATTTACACTGTATCTTTTCTTCTTCTCTGGTTTTGTTTTATGAGCGTAATTTGTATCTGCCTCACAAAACAGACATATATTCTCACAAACACGTTCCTTTTGCGTTTCATGGCTGTAGCTTATCACTCTTCTTATTTGCTGGCTCACTAATTCATTGACTTCTTAAAAAGTTGGAAAAGTTTGAATAAAAAATAAAGTCTTGCTCTCATCAAACAACTTTGAGAAACTCAGCGGGAATTTTCAAAAGTGTTGGTACAAGAAAGTTGCCCAATTTGCATTATATGTCTAAGGGTTTTGTGAGATTAACTTTCTTATTCAGCTTTCAAAATCCTACCTTGCAGACTCAATCTCCCAGTCCAGTATGACAGAGAGGAAGACAGTCAAAGATTCCCACGTCCAAGATTTGGATGGTAGCTGTATCATCCATGGTCGGGCACCTTGAGATGGCTGTTGGAACAGATCTCACAGAATTGCTGTGTTCCTGAAGCCACTCAGAGTAATGCACTAACAGCACAGCAGGGCAGTTTGCTCCTAAACCTTTTACTGAGGCTGATCTCTTGCTGAATGTGGGGCTTTATAAATAGCAAATTTTTGAGTTTATTGGACATGGATGGCTCTTTTTCTCACCTATACTTGCAGCTCTCTGCAACTCAAATTTTGGTGTATTTTGTTCTACCTGATGGGTAAAAGAAAACAACCCTTAGAAGGCCTGTACTGCAATCCTGCCTATGAGAAGCTACTTGTGAGAATAAGGTTTTCAGGCAGGGAAGGGGGGAGGCAAAGACAAACTCTTCCAAACAGGTTTACAAAAGAGATACAGTGCACCATATTATCTAACAACGCTCTGCCTTTTCACTCAAGTAGACAGACGTTAAGGTGCATTAGTCCTATCATTTGTATGTCTGTAAATATCAATAAAGTATGTTATTTGGCATTCACGTTTACACAATGAGGATGAGGACTATCCTTTTCAGGAAATTTCACTGAGCCATTCACAAACAAAAGCTCCGTAATTTAATCTTTCAAAAGCTCAATAATGCTAAGTTCAAAATTGCAGGTTTTAAACTAATGTACCCGATAAGTAATGATGACAGAATTTAAAAGGTCCATTATTTGGTAATCTAATATTCCCAATCCCAGTTATCTGTCAAAGAGAATACTCTCCCTTAAACAGCGCTAATGTGTTCACATCTACATTAATCTCTTAGGGAGAAAAGAAGCATTCTTTACAGGCTTTATCTGTTTCCAAATGTCTGACTCCACAAGGAGCCATTTCGCACTGCTGATGAGGCTATGTAAATGACTCAAATGTCTTTGTACGATAGGTGCTATTTCTTACGGATACACGCGATGCCAAGAGGCACTCCCCAGCCAGCCAACCTTCCGTGCTCGTTTGCTTGCTGTGCCAGGTGCCTTTGAATCCTCTGCTGCTTCTCCACTCCAAAACAAACATTACTAGTTTGCTCCTCACCTGCTTTTCATGCACAGTACGCTGTTTTTCTATGCAGCACAACTCTCTTCTTTTGTTGTATCATCTCCCAGCCATGCTGCAAAGATCCCTAAGGCTGTGGAATGAGTGTGACTAGTTCACAAGGGGAAAGCATATAGGCAACACACCTTTGTTTCTGGGAAATTGCTGTGGCAGTGTATGCAATAGTTAGGGTGCCTAAGGTGGCACTGGGAAATGAGGTCACTGCGTGTTTTCCTTGTTCTTCTAGGCAAGGTTCCTTCCTTCCCTCTAGAAATTTCTCAGCTTACAACTCAGATCTTTACACTTCATTTCTAGAGAAGGCTCTGGCCTCAGTAAGCCTGATTCTGGCCTCCATTCTAGATTCTACTCCATTCTAATTCAAGACTTTCTGACATGTGTGTGCAATAGAATAGACACAGTGTGTGCGATAGAATAGACACAATTTCAAGAACATTGTACTTTTTCCTGGCTGAGATTTTCAAAACACTTGCCTAAATGGAATACAGATTTCTTTTTGAGGTTTCTGCTATGCTTTGACCCTTTAGAACCAGGCAGTGCTAAATTCCCACCTGACATGTTGTATTTGATTGCCACAAGTAAATTGATTCTTATCTACGAAAAGAAATATGCTAGCATGAGAATGTCTTCCTAGGAAATGTCTAAAAGAACACATATTGAAGAGCCTTTGTAATATCAGTAATTACAAGAAAATGTGTCAGACACTTTGTTAGGAACTTTCAATTCAAAATACTACCCAACAATTAATTTCTGCCTTTAATTACGTTATTGATTTAAGGTTTCCTTTCTGTATATTTTTTTCGCTCCTTCTTTGGGTGCTTTTTAAAAGCTCTTTTCAATATATTTGCTTTGATTCATTTTGTCATGAAATATCAGACCTTGCTCCAGTTTAGTTCAGCTAACCATGAACTCAGACATACATATGCTATCATATTTTACGCTGACATTTCTATCATTTTAACTGATGATAACCAGTATCCAAAACTCAGTCAAAATTTGTTCCAGGCCTGCCCAAAAACTCTGGATTTCTCCTCAAGAGAAATAAAGCTTGTGAATTTTCCCCTTTCCTTTCTTTTTTCCTTTGAATTTGCTCTACAGGCCTTTAGCTCCAGCTAGTGGCTCACTCCAAAATGCAAATTTTGACCAGTTTAAAAGAAAACAGAAAGCTGGAGTTTACTTGTAATTCTTACAGTGTTCTGAAGTGCGTGTTGTGAAGGAGAATTATTCAGAGGCATTTGTCCTTCTTGGCTAATTTAAGTTAACCCACAAATTCTTCAAAATGTAATAAATACACTCCGTTTTCAGATTACAAGCTCCAGTGTTATCACACTGGGCCAAATTCTGCCCTCAAGTGTAGACTTCTATAGCTCTTCTGGACTTCAAAGGGAGCTGCATATATGTGTCTTAAAGCAAAAAACTGATGTTTTATCAAATAAAATGTTTTACCTTAGCTCCTACTTTGACTCCGCACCCTTCTTATTGAGTGTTGGAGCCTTTCTATGATGTCCAAAAGCAAAACTAGAAAGCCTTCATTTTTAAATATAGTTTGAGATTTGCAACCTGAAACACGGGAGACAAGTTCCCATTCATTTTCACAAGAAAAAAAGGTATTCCTGTTCTTCGGAAGTAAAGCTTCAGACTGAGCCTCTGTGCAGCAATCACCAGAAACAAGGTGCTGTGTATGTTCTGTGATTCTTAATTGGCCATTTATGTATATGTGCATGCATTCTTCCCTACTGAAACGTTATCTCAGCATAAATTAGAAATTATTAGGTCATTAAAAAATATTTCTCCCTGGTCCCTTTCATTTTTCATTCAGAGGAGATAAATGTGTTCACACGAAGAATCATTTAGTCTTAAGAAAAATTATCTAGAGCTGAGGAAGGAACATGGCATGTAACCTTTGGTTGCATCCTGTTTCTCTCAGGACTCTGTGGTGCACACAGATCCCCTCTACAATCTGTCTTATTTCTGTCAGACTGGGCTCCTGTTCTGACAGAAAGCCCTCTTGAGGTAACGCTGCTCTTGTATGATACCCATGGCAAATTTTCCTGAGCAGGATCATGAGAGAACAGCCTTTGGGGTTTCCATGAGAAAGGGGGATGAGCATCCCACTGAAATCTGTGTTGTAGATGAATTCGGGCTATGGTTATGCAGATGCATGTCCTGCTTTGGTATCTACAGACAAAGCCAGGCAGTGTTTGAGGCAACATCTGTACAGAGACAGAGGGAAGCAGGTTATTTCACTGTAAGGAAGGGGGTAAGATTCTCCAGTCACAAATTGTTGTGCCATATCTAAAATGCCCAAATCTTCACAGTATTGATTTTAAATAATAAAAACAAAATGCAGCTTAAATTAAAATTCCACACATACATTTTTCTTCTGTTTTCAGTCGGAAGTTTGACTTAAAATGTTATTAAAAGAGGTATAATTTAAAACTCTCTTCTTTCCCTCACCCCTTCCCCTCACCCCAAGAAGAAGAATGTAGTCTTTCCAATACTCTGTGAAATGAAAGCATATGGGTGGGCACAAATCAAGCTTTGTTAGGTGACTTTCAACACTGGCACCAGCATAGATATGGCTGCTTTGGCAGCACTGTAGGAAACCCATTTGAGTTCTCCAATCCTCTTGTTTAAACCCAAAGACTCAAATGTCTGTTTTTGTTCAAAGACTTTTATTGTTTCCATTTCATTATTTGGAGAACTGGATACAGAGACAGGTGTGACTACAGTCTGTTCATATTGACTGTCCATCTAAGACACCAGATAACACGATAATGCGTTCCTGGGTTTCACAAACTTTGTCACTTCTGCTATAAAACCCTGACACCAAGTGTAAATAAATATATCTGAAATACAGTAAATTCAATCCAGGTCTCTCTCAAAGGGCAGTAATCTGTTCCTGAAAGCCTAGCCTTCGTCATCAGTCAGAAATTGTGTGAGTTCTACACTATTGATTCAATTCTTTCTTGAAGGGGAATAAAGCGCTGGGGTACTTTAAGGGTACTTTTATGTCAACAACTCAAATCTAGCTTTTGCCATAGAGTCTGGAAACTAAACTTCCTATAGGTACTGTGCAACACAAAGAATACCTGCATATGTTCTGCCATAATACAGATATAGCTGTACCTCTGCTTTGTCTGTTCATATACCTATCCTCAAACTCACGCATGCACACAATTTATGCATGTTTATATGAATTTATTTAAAAAATATGCATCTGCATGCCGTCTTCAGCTAGTTGGTTGGATTCCTTATCTCTCACAAACACTTTATTTCCAATATAAATGTTCAGAGAGTGGCAGAACAAGTAGAATTGGTAAGTGCTTCCCAAGGTTCTGTTGTCAGAGAATGCAATGTTATACCAACTCAAAAAAATAACATATTAGTGCTGTAATTTTCTACCAAGTGCACCAAGAACACACTTGGGACCCATGCATAAGTCTGTTGATCCATTAGGTCAGGGACCTTAAAATATTTGAAATTGTTCTTTAGAAAAATAAAATAACCCACACTTTTTTTTGAATTACTGTGGTCTTTCAAAGTCCATATAAAGTATTACGCAAGGAGACAAAGCTGTTTTACCAGGCAGGCAGATATTCCAAATTACTGGTTCTTAACAAGCATGGTAATACATCAGTCAAAAGCAATAAATTTAAACTTAATGAAATCTCAATTTGCCTACAGTGCATTTCACTTTGACATTTTCTACATTGCCACGGTGCTTTGATAAAGTTTTTTAAAATGCAAAGAAAGTGTCTGTAAGGCTAAAGAGCAGACTTGGTGCCATTGTGCCCAATGGAACATTACAGTACTTAAGTTCCATCACTATATGCCCTGTGGCAGACTAAGCCTGAGTGCTAACATAGGTTCAGTTTTCATTATCATCATGTGATTATCCATTTTACTGCATTTAACTGATAATACAACTACCAGCTCACCTTAAAAGAATTAGCTTGGAGGTTTCATTGCTTTCCAAATGGAATTCATTTGACAAACAAATGACAATTAGCCCAGTCTCCCTGTTCTGTGTCAGGATGGTTTTTGATTGAACCTAGACCAATTTACAATTTTTAAATGAGTTTAGACATTTACATTTAAAATGTCTAGAGGAAATTAGCCTTGGGACATCTAACAGCCAAAATGCTTTTTGAAGTTGATTATTATTTGATCTAGTACCCTCTACCTGTACATTTTGTTCTGACTTCAAAGTTTTGGAATGAAAATGCCACCTACACCTCAAAGCATAGGGAAAAAACTTAAAAGCAGTTTTACTCATTATGTTATGCAAAGAAACCTATATTTTAATATTCGTTTAATATGGTTAGTTAGCTTTAATGACACCAGTTTGACAGTGTCATAGTTTTCGTATATAAGACATTGATTGAAGTTTCCTGTGCTTGCTGGGTTTTTTTTTGTAGAGAGAAAGAATATCTTTTGAAGGTGAGATTCATATGCCCCACACTACCATTCTGCCACAGATATAAATGTAATAATTTACAGATGAATGAATGTCTTTGTACAGAGTCAAAAATGTGTTGTCATTTCTATATTATTCTGTGTATCGAAATCCTTATTAATGTTTGTTTTTCTGCATAGTAAATTTGTCTAGCTATATTTATGTTGGTCTTAAAGCAAGAGAATCTCCTTGTGAAAAAAGGGTTGTCAGTAATTTCATTATAAATATGCAGGCTCTGATAACACAGCCATGAAAATTGGGCTGAAATTAGGCACATAGTATCTCAGCCTTGAGGTAATTTGGGTCATACTATTTTTATTTTGTATTATTAATTTATGCATTTTTTGTAAAGTTAGGAAACTGTACACTTGGCCAATAAGAAATTATAAGCATAAATATAAAAGATGTTTCTTTTCTGGGTTCTGAGTACTCAAAACTCCATTTGAAACCAATGGGAATCTTATGACTTTAAGAAATAGATCTGTTTTATTCCAACAAAATCACTGTTTGGGTTTCAAACAGTAATGATTGCTTGAGAAGAATGTCTTAAAGATGTTTCATACATTTCTGATACATGTATTTTCTATTAGCAAACAGTGTTATCCACCAAGTATGCTCTTTTACCATGAATCAATATAATTATATTATAAAAGTTCTTACAAACCATATTCAATGGGGTTAGAGACTTCCAGAGCCTGAATTTGTGCCCAATCATAGCTGAAAGCAAATGAGATTCTGGGATAGGTATTTTTGGAAATCTAACTCTGAACCAGTAGCACTAGTGTTACGCTTGCAGAATCCAGGGGACCAAATTTTCTTGAGGGAAATAATCTTGTACCAAAATATCACTATTGCCTAAATTCCATGTAAGGTCAGCTTGTGTTGGTGCCAATGTGTCAATTGCCTGTCCTCAAATAATTCTGCTTTACTGTGTGCACAGAATAGTGATTTCTGCCAGATCTCAGCTAATATCCTGCTAGGATCCACAAGTTAGGTGATTCTTCACCTTTGATGTCTAACAGAATCGATCCAGTAGACCAAATGTCAAGTCAGGTCCATACAAACGTAATCAGTGCTGCTGATTTTAGAAGGAGCAAGATGGTAAGGACAGCCTGCTCTTACCTGCTTAGAGCAGTCTTCCCAGGATGAAGCAGTGATTGCATCAATTTCTCCAGTAGTCATGGCAAAGTGTCCTTCTCCCTTGGCATGGGAAGGATTTAGGATAAACTCAGGCCTCTTCTGCCAACTCTGGGGGCTTGCTGTTTTTGTACATTCCCACCATAAGGCATGCAATTTCATTTATGCTTCGGATACAAAGCCTAAATACCTATTTTAGGTTTCCAGGTTTTCCATGATTAAAAAATAAGTGCATGTATCTTAGGCAAGTTACTAACAAAGGATCTTTCTGGATTTGAATATTGTCTTCTGTGACTCAGTGGAGCTCAGAATCTTTTCCCTGCATGAAGATTTCTTGGGAATAGACAAAATGCAAATCTAAAGAATGACCTGGGAAGGGCTCTTGGACAGACTACGTCAGGCCTGCAATGACAGCAGTTTGAATATATGAACAAATTTCAACAGATCCAAGTCTGTTTCAAAATGTATCGTTACCATCAGTTCAAGTTGATGCTGCCACACTCTTTCAGAAATAACTATTTATGTAAGGAAAAACATAAATGTATATATTTTCTGTGTCTGCTGTACTCTAAAATATGTGCAAGTGAGATAAATATACTTCAGGTGTGCTTAGTAAGCAAAAAAACACCCCAGGGCATGGAGGTCAGAGACCAGCTCTCCTGGGAAATTTTAACTATTAAATTCAAAGTCTGTGATTTTCTACAGTCTAAAAAGGACATCCTTAAAAGTAGATACCAAAATCTTCAAGTACTCAACAGTGAGTCTCTAAAATCTTTGTGACTACTCCCTCTGGTATCACCATTTGGAAAAATACTGGTTTTGCATTCAAACTAAGGGAACAATTGGATTTTTCAGTTGGGAACACTTTTGCTTGTAGTGCATGCAATAAATTCTGATGAATGTTAACAATTTCTTCCCTTCAGTTCCGAAGGGAGAGCTTGGAGATATTTAGATCCGTTGGCCTTCATGGGCACAAGGGCACATTACTGGTTCAAAGTCATCTTCCTCCAGCTCGCCATATCAGCCTGGTCTCACACAGGAGCACACAAACCTCCGGGGGAGAGAGAGAGAGACAGAGAGAGAAAGACTGTATTTCTAGAAAAAGTTGGAATTCATTTATTATTTATAAATTTCATTTTGTACATATCTTAAGGGACATTAAGAGATTAGTAGTCATGCAGTTTGTTCTGAGCATTAATGCTAATCCTCAAAGATAGGTGAAGGGTAATTTCATTAGTTTTTATGAAGATTTGGAAGAAAACTAACCATTCAGTCAACAGTTTGAAGGGAGACATTTAGTGCTGTGCTCTCTGCTATCCCAACAGGCTCTGCCTTTTGCAGCAATGTGTCAGCACAGACAGGCAATATCAGCAGTACAGGCACATTCCTCAGACATTGTTTTATGTAAAATAGGTGGGTCTCTCCTTCCTAAATATGTCAAATAAAATCATTGTCTCTAGCATGACATCCAGTAGTTCAGGAAGGGAAGCTAATCTAGGAAATAAAGGGATACAGACTATTGATGCCAAAATCAGCAATTACATTGTATGAGATCTCATGAATAATTCCTGAGCTGCGATTTAACATTAATCTGAGTGTTTAGTACAAAGCTGGGCCGACACCAATAAAATGCTGACTGATTTGTTTTAAAACACTGCTCCTTCAGGCTTCACTTCACTGCTTTGAAATGAACGCTTTTAGGTAAAACCTCAAGCTTGCCTCTATAAAACACAGATAGATGCAATCACATCACTTCATGTTCAGACTCTACTGTTAGGTTTCTCCTCTTCATTTTGGACTGAAAAATTTTCTGTCTGCGTTATTTAATAATAGCCATATTTTAGGCTGTGTGCATCATAACCTAGAGCTTCTCTCGTCACAGGGAAAATCTTCTCAAAACAGAACTGCTCTGTACTGGATGTTGATATTTGCTAGGTACGTGTATTTCAGGTGCAAAGATATGGAGACTGTGGTGAAGAAAGGAGGGAATTACCACGTCTAACATTAGAAGGGTTCAGTGTGTTACAATTGCTTCTGCATCGTTAAATACTGCCTCTTTCCAATGAACATCAAATGATGGTAAACAAATAGGTGAATGAAACAGTGATGACCACCTCAAGGGACTCAACACATTTATTCTGAAGCACTCCCACCCGTGCCCAGGGAATGCTGTGCTTATACATATCTCCCATCTCATCTTCTGCCTCTGTAATAATGTCTCCGCCACTTAATAATAGTAAAACATTAAGTAAATATGTTCTTCTTGGCCATTAGCACAGCATATCTGCTCAATAGAAAACCTAAACCTGGAATGCTCACACACACCTCCTATAAGCTCTTGTTAAGGTGTTAAAACAAAAGGTTGTTCAGTATAGAACTACAGCTAGAATTAAAGCAGCTGTTCTAGGGACCGCTAACAGTGCCACAGTGGCAGCATGTGGCTCAGCGTAGGCCATAATCCAAGGAAGGTGGAGGAATATTTCATGATGCTGCAACACTAATAAAGGAAATCATTTAAAGCAATTAAACTCCATAGGAAGCACACCACATCAGAACATTCAAGATGTAATGGACTTAATGCATAGCTGTATGTCCTTTTTAGCTTCATTAGGAAAACTATGCTAGGAATAGATGAGAGTGCCTGGAGAGATTGTTGGACCTTCATTATTGAAGATTCCTTTTCAAAGAAAAACAAGCAAAACAAGCATTTGTGCAATTTCTGTTTAATTTCTGCACTGTGATGAGCACTACGTCTCATAAAGTTCCTCAGTGTGGAGATCATGAATCACCAAATTAACTCGGTGGCTGCAGTGAAATTTGAGAGTAACAAGAAGGACCACAATGTTCTGACCTCAAAAGGAGAATTTTTTGCAAGCATTCTAATGAATGTTCTGGCATTAGTGTTTTATTTTGTCTGACACTTAAAAAAAATCCTCAGTATCATTGCTAAATTTGACTTTGGCTTCAATAGACCAGACAAAATATGAATCTTTTCAGAAAGAGTAGGCTTTCCAACTTAAATACCCTTTCACTACTCTGTATTATCTAGTTTTGGTCTTCTGATGCTAATTACGCACAAGGATAAACAACAGGTATGGAACAGGATTTTAGTCTAAATATCTTGGATTTAGTTCATGTGTTTTTTTATAGAACTGCCCAGACAGAATCATAGAGTGAATTAGGTTGGAGAAGACCTTAAAGACCATCCAGTTTCTACCCGCCTGACACAAGCAGGGCTGCCAACCACTAGATCAGGTTGCCCAGGATCCCAACCAGCGATGGAGCTGGTTGCTTGAATGCCTCCAGCAATGGAGCATCCACAACCTCCCTGGGCAACCTGTTCCAGTGCCTCACCACTCACTAAGAAAAAGATTTCTTCCTAATACCTTACTTCCCTCTTTTAGTTCAAAGCTATTCCCCCTTGTTCTATCACCATAAGACTGTGTAAAAAGTCAGTCCCCCTCCTGCTTGTAAGTTCCCTTCAAGTACTGGAAGACCACAATGAGGTCTCCCCAGAGCCTTCTCTTCTCCAAGTTAAACAAGCCCAACTCCTTCAATCTGTCTTCGTAGAAGAGGTGTTCCAGCCCTTTGGTTGCCTTCATGGTCCTCCTCTGGACCCGCTTCAGCAGTTCTACATCCCCACTGTGCTATTGGCCCCAGGCCTGGACACAGTACTCTAGATGGAGTCTCACAAGGGCGGAACAAAGGGTGACAAATCACCTCCTTCTCCCTGCTGGCCACTCTTCTTTTGATGCAACCCAGGATGCAGTTTGCCTTCCAGGCTAAAAGTGTACATTGCTGGCTCCCATCCAGCTTTTCATCCACTAGGACCCCAAAGTCCTTCTTGGCAGGGCTGCTCTCAGAATTGTTCTCCCAGTCTGCACTCATATCTAGGATTGCCCCAACCCAAGTGCCAACACCTTGCACTTGGCCTTATTAAACCTCATTAAATTCTTGTGTGCCCACTTTTCAAGCATATTCAGGTCCCTCTGGATGGCATCCCTTCCTTTTGTGTCAACTATACCACTGAGTTTGGTGCCATCAGCAAACTTGCTCAGGGTACATTCAGTCCCAGTGTCTATGTTGTTGATAAAGATGTTGAAGAGCATCACTCCCAAGGCAGACCCCTGGGGGACACCACTCATGACCAGCCTCCACCTGGACATAAAACCATTGACAATAAGCCATGACTAGGTATCCTAGAACCAACAGCGTGAGGCAATATTAATTCAGTCTATCCATATATAATGTTAGTATTTATGTGATGATACACGCAGTGCTTTGTATTTCTATTGATGTAGACACAATGAGGGATGATTTCCATGCTTTATTTCCTTGCAGCTTATTTCCAATTTTGCAACCTGCTGCTTCACCCTTTACTTGCACAAAGTGATCCTGCCCCTCTGAGACTTGCAACAGAATGATCATGGTTCTGAAGGCAGATGACAGGCACAGATTGCTCTGTTCCTGAACATCCCTTCTCCACCTGGTATGACATGCTTGGAGGGCATTCTGCTCAGGAGGTATTTCAGGGCTCTCAAGAGCTGCATCCTACACCAGCAGAGACAAATCTCCTTTCGCAAACATTTGCCAATTTTTTTTTAATAGGCAAGCAAGAGCTTGGGAGAACGTGGCTTAGCAGTGGCCAAATGCAAGATACTGATGGGGCTGAAAGTAATTAAATTCTTATGGATAATCCAACCATGGAGAAGGCACTAGAGTTTGTGGTTTTGTCTTGAGGTCTTTTCAGAACTCTTCAGGAATATCTCTCAAGATTGAAGAGTCCTTTTTACTATTATTATTTCTTTTCCCCATTCTTGACTCATGATGCAAAGCAGTCTCAAGACTACTCCAACTTTGATCTCTTGATACAGTTTCATGGAGCTCTGTTACATGAGGAGTATCATAATAAAGAGAATCCTAAATATTTCACTATTTCAACCTTCACCAAGGACATGCCCAGGCATTTGGGAATGTCCCTGGACTAATAATCTTGTGGTCCAGATGCGCAAAGTCAAGCTGTCTAATCCAGGACAGGAAAGAGAGAAGTATACAGTTGTCAGTACTTAGACTTAAAACTCTTCAAACAGTAGAAGTTTGTAGTTGAAAAAGGCAGTTGAATAAATGCAGAGACTGTTACTCAGGGAAAAGTTTAGACATTAAAATTAATGAACAAATGTATGTTTGTAGTTTGCAAAATGAAAGAATATATGGTGCCAGAAGAGGTTTTATCTTCTGTATATATATTTTTAAAAATTTAATAAATACAAAGCAAATAACATTGGTTTATCCAGGGGAATATTGAAATCCATTAGGAATCCACTTGGAGTAATCTGACTCAACAAGTCAGTATATTCCTCTCAAAAACATAATATCTGTACTACATTGTGCGAGATGAAGGTTAGATTACATTTCTTGCCAGTGCAGTAATTCCCACATCATAAATTCTGATGAAATTATATCAATATATAAAGCAAATGGATGTCTGACCCACCATCATTTTCTAGCTCTCAGATGCAGTAGCTGACATACAAGTAAATCCCCAGCTGCTTTGTGCAATACTATTACAACAGTGCCATTGCCTGGGAACTGTTATTAGCTATCTTGACCAAGAGTGGCAGTTAGAGTTTGTGGTTTCTGCTCTGAATATTAAACTTTGGCATACAAGAGTCCTTATTGTGGGGAGCACTTGGAAATGGTAATACTAAATTGCTTTGTATTTGCAGGATTTGATTGCTTTAGATGATACAGGTCTAGCTGGTGGGCCTCTCTCACTGCTTGTATTTCCAGATGATAAACCATTCCTTTGACAGGGTATCTGCCATAACCAGTTCTCAGTTTCCGTAGTATCCTTCTTTATATTACAGCTGGCAACCGGCCTGCTGGGCCATTCAGATGAAATGTACTTTTTGCAAGATTTATAAGAATAAAGAAAAAAATGAAATTTTTGTATGTATTCTAATATTTTCTTCAAATGTCATTGAATATATGAAACTAAGGTATGGGGTATGGATTTTGAAAGAATGCATGCTGATTTCCCAGTAGTATTGTGCACTACTATCCATGCTATGACCAAGCTCCTGTATTAATGATTGAACTTGAAGGACCCTATAAATCGTCAATGAGTACTTAGGACAAAACAGAACTCCTATATTATTAGGAGCACTGTCCTTGACAACATAACACCAAAAGCAGAATAGAAGCTTCCTATTTCTTACAGCAGAATAGAAACTTACAGTTGATCTTGTAGGTCAGCTTGGGGTACAAAGTTTGGACAGCATTTAAAGTGCGTGACAAAGGGTTATAGTCACTCAGGACATTTTCTTAAAACCATATTAATTATTCTCAGAAATAGAAAGAAAAATCATTAGAGTTATACTTCCCTGGTCCTTGAAGAACAGTGATGTTAAATTGGAAAAATTAATCAAAAATAATTATTTTTCATGATCTCATAGTTAAAATTTAAACTATAAACTATTAAATACAATTTCACAGTTTTTAATCACTGCTAATGCAGAGTGTCAGTAACTTTCTGCTGTCTCATTAAGCCTTTATTAGATTAAGACCTCAATAATGTTTCACCCACCATCATACAAAAAGTGACTTGGTAGGTCTTTAAGAAATATACATGATATTTTGAAACTTCTCAGGTTGTTTTTTTGTGTTGTTTTTCTTTTTCACCAAATGCTTTTCATTAACCTGTCATGTGAGGAAACTTAAGGAAATTTCTGAATGCTCAATTATTACGTCAGAAATCGTGATTGCTTCCCAGGAAGTTGTGGGAGCAAAGATGTAATAAAGAGATAAATACTCAGATGTAAAACAAACAAAGAATGGTAAATAAAAACATTTCAACATAAACATTTCCAAATATTTCCAGTGAAAATGACTTTTTTTATATGAAGATTTTTCATTTTAAATTTTTGTTTTTCAAAAGTTGTGTGAATAAAGATGTGAATAGATGTCAATAAATATCTGAAAGATGGATTTAAACTATAAACAGAACTTTTTTACAAGAAAAAATCTTTACGTTTTCTTTTGAACTTGAACTGAAATTATCTTTATTGTCAAATTACATTTTGAAGCTAATCAAATATTGGTTAGCCTATAAAATAAAACAGCAATGTTCTGCACTTGAAAATAATAGTTTACCTTCAAATAAAGGTTTACATAGATTTGAAATGAATTCTGTCCTAGGCCACCCAAAGGCAGACACAGTAGGCATCTGACTTATAAGATTGTTAACTGTGTGCTGATTTTGTGCTGTGAAAGGCAAAGGGGAAAAAACATTAACCCACACACTCCATAATTCAGCACACAAACACCAGTACACTCCTCCCAAATCTAAGCAAAGGTATAAAAGTGAAATACGAGATCTCATGTTACTAGGATGTAGTGTTTTCTGAAATACACTGCAGAGCATTGACTAGAATGCCTAGAAGTTTAATTAGATATCAAATAAACTACATTGGTTACTTTTGAAGAAAAGCATATTTTGGGATTCAGTTGGTTTTTCAGTATGCTTGTCTTGAGGAATTGTGAAATTCCTGTCTGCTCTTTAATAGGCAGTGTTAACCCAAGACAAGTGAGCATAATATTGATATCAGAAAGCTCAAGATGGTGCTGATTTTGACAATGTGATAAAGTGCTCACTAAGCCTAAGTGGTTCATAGAGCAGGCAGCTTTTCTAATATGTAAGAGCTGTGCTTGTCTGTCTGCTACATCTTGGAGGCATATCTCCATCTTATCACCTATTTCTTTGTACGACATAATGTGCCTGATTTTACAACCATTACTGACTGGCATAAATATTAACATATATATCACGCAGAACCATTCAACCAGTAAATGCCATTTGCATCGATGCCAGTCATGATCAGCAAGGCCATTGGTTCATCCCTGTACAGCATGTCATGATCACATGCTAATACCTACCTCCATTCATCAGCAAAGTTGCATCTGGCCCATGCTTTCACTTTAGAGGAAGATGGAATTTACCTACCTATATCTTCCATCTGAGAATTTACAGACTACCATGTCACCAACAGCTGCAGGCAGAGACATAACAATTTTTAAGCTAGGAACATTATTATGTATCCTATGAGATTCAAATGCCATGCTGTAAAAGATAAATATTGTCATGGGACCATGGCAGTTATTTATCCAAAATGTGATTTTCCTTGGACTCTATGACCCAGCTGCTTGCTTATTCCAACACTGCAGAAGATATTAACTGCAAATCAGAATTCTGCTTTATATAAGTGCTGTTTATTTCCCAAAAGCTCACTACACAACGAACAACATATAGCAGCAGTGAGGTAGACTTCTGTACTATAGAAATTTTTCTCAGTTAATTTTCAGAGAGAGATTTATAGATATGGTTTATATATCAATATATTTTGGGTCCATTCTGGATTCATAGACCAATAAGAAGAGATGAAGTCCAAAGTATCACAACAGTAATACAGAGTAATATCACTGGCGGTGATACTACAACTAAAAGCTACTATAGTGGCTCCCTCTCTTTTATCAATTTTCCTCAAAAGCTTCTTGTATAATGATGATGTAGGCTTGGGAGAGGACAAATAGAAAATACATGTAGTTCTGAAGACCTTTAAATAAGTAACTGGTGAGGAATCACAACCTAGTTGGCTAGGAAGCATTGGAAAATGTGTGGATCTTTAAATTCCTTAGACGCATGTGAAAATACAAATTGTATGCTCAAGTAAGGTCACAGTCTTGACTTTGACTTTCTCCTCGTGGGTGGGAACTGTGTGCAAACAAAATCTTCAGCCTTTTTGGAGTTCATAAATAGTTTCAACCAGTTTCTCGGTACCAGTTTCTTCATCTGAAAACCTGAGCTGTGGGGTTTCCTAAAACTAATTAATGGTCATGCACTCCTAACTTGAGGCTTCTCGCAGGGACCTGCTGGGAAGAGAGGTGGACATTCAGCAATTCCTCTGTCTCCTTAAGCAGGACACCCTTCAAATTGCTCTTCACTAAACCTAAAAGGCTGCTTATACCTATTTAATATTTATGCAGTTTGCTTGCATAAAAGCCAGCCTGTATATGGAAGGTATTACTGCTTTTATTCGAAGGCTGTCACTGGAGATGTGCACGCCAGGAAGTAAAAAAAACACCCGCTAAAAAGCCATTTGATTCCTCTATAGAAAATCCTGTGCATCTTACTTGTAACTGAGCTGTCCCATCCCTCCCTCCAAAGCATTTATTCCCCAGCGCTTTACCCCTGCCATGACCTTATTTTGATACTCCAGGAGCACTATTTGGATCCCTGCATTCCTGCCAGTCCTGTCTGGGTGAGCTGTCACTAGCTAAACTTGGCAGCTCTGCACTGCCTGTAGCTTACATTATAAAACATTTTGTTTTTTAAATGCATGGGATGCATTGGATCTCTTTAGAGGAGCAGGAAATTTTGTCCTTTACATCTGGTTAAGCAGAAGTAAAAAATGATGTTTGTTCATTCGCAACAAATATAGGCCATGAAAATGCTCCTGTACCACATGACTTACAGTAAGCTCATAATAAACCTTGTGGAAGATGTTAATATTGCAGGAATTTAATTTTGTTTATCTGGGGCAGAATATGCACTAATTGCCTATTTAATCATGTTTATAATTAAACTCGTTATAACAATGATTCACGCGTCAGCTTCTCTAATTACACAGACAGGACAGTATTTTTTCCTCCTTTCAGCTCTCTCAGGTAGGCTGGAGATGCTTGGTGTCACTGCCAGGCTGGTACTGCACATGAGCTGGTACACATGGATGGTGTGTTAAAGCTGTTTTCCTAGCAGGAGGAAGGAGGAAGACCCAGCTGTGCTTGACTCCATAAAGGCCATAGAGAGCTTCTGGCAGAGGGCAGTAGACAAGTGTCGCATTGAAGTGCCACATTGGAGTGCCAGGTGCATCTTGATTTAGTACAGGACACCATGTGTGCTACAAAGGGTCCAACACATCTGAATTTAGTTGTTTTTTTTTTTTTGTTAAACAGGATTACCTCATTTACATCAACTAGAAGCATTGGGTCTTACTCTGGCTCTGCTTTCAAGTAGCTTGCAAATGAATCTGGCATCATTATTCCCAGTTTGCAAACCAGTATGGTGAGGTTTAGACAGGAAATATGCCTCAGTCAAACAATGAGATGTAAGTCTCTAGATCCATCAGGTACTTTTTCCACTCAGCAACACACTCAAAATAAGAATAATTGTTTTGTCATTTAATCTGCCTTAAAAAATGAAATACAAAGAATGAGGCAGCGCAATGTAGTTCATCCTTTCACTTAGCACAAGGGGTTCACTTCTTGCAAGAGATAGGATGCAACTCCTGGGGATGCGTATGCGCACATATATAGCTATGGATACATAATTAGTATCCTGCAAAGTTACTTGCATGTCATAGTTTAAATTCTGCAAGATACACAGGAAAACTTGTCTTCAGCAGTCTAACAGTAGCACTGTCAAAAATTCACAGCAGGCTGGAAATATCTCAGCCCAGAAACTAATAAATTTAAAACTTTTTTCCTGGAAAAATCTTCTTTTCCCTCTAGGCTGAGTTAGAAGGTGTACAAGTGTATCTTGCTTTAAGACTACACCCTCCCCTTCCCTCATCTGCTATAACTGAAATACAGCCTCGTTGTTTAGTTGCAACAATTGCAGACAAATGGAATATCTGATGAGGATCAACCACTATTGGGATTTTGCAGAGTTTTTAAATTATTAAGGTCTAAGCTTTCAAAGCAGGTCTCACTGGGGTCTGGATGAATCCATCAATCAGTGCTCCAAAATGTTTTGGGTTTTTTTGTGTTTTTTTTTTTTTGCTCTGTGAATGAGACATTTGTGATTTCTCTTACAGAACTATGTACAGAGAGTAACTCCAGAGTATCAGATAAAGGGGTTTTCCTGACAATTTCTGATTATTCAATATTACAGTTGATCAGATCATTTGTGCTTTGGAGACAGCCCGGGGCAGGATCCAGGGCTGTCAGGAGAAAAAAACATATACAGTTGAGTGGTGTGAATTACCCCCTTTCCTCTGAAAAAAGTCACATTAAAGCTGTGACCCTTGGTGCCTTGCTCAGGAGCACCTTGAGCCCAGAAGCAGAGCTGCTCAGCCCAGTAGGTGCGCACTAACCGGTCTGTACTGAGGATGCTGCAGGGTGTTGTGCTGCCAGGGCATGCCATGCCAGCCCCTGGCACGCTCAGGTCACCTTGGCACAGCTAATGGGGGGCACCCAGGGCTCTGCTTGGACACTAGGCAGGGTCTGGGCTGCAGTGGCCTGGATCTCCCTGCAGCTGGGCTAACAAGCAGCTCTCTCATTAGAGAATGTTTCCCTGGAACAAAACTCAGAGCTGACTGCTTGTTCAGAAGATAAGCTCCTCTGTCAGCATGCTGAATAAAAGTGCTCAAACTATAAGAGCAGCAAGAAGCAACATGCCGAATTGCAACTGGAAAGCCCCTCTCTGCTGCAGAGTGCAGGAATCAACTGCATGCAGCCACAGATATTGTTTGCTGGCACTAAAGCGCTACTTACCTTTCATTTGGCCCAACAATGTGTCATAGCATCGTGCCAGTTCTGCTATCTAGTGGCTACTTTTGTACAATGCATCCCCTGCCACACAGTCTGAAAAATACCCTGCTTTCCTCTCCTCCTTTATCATATAACTTGTTCAATTATATTGTCTTTTCTTCTCTTGATTCCTATCGGCAATTATACTTCCCCAAAGCAGCTATTGTATAACCTGTGGGTCTTGGATTAAGTTCACTACTCTAGGTGACCCTCAGGTTGACCTTCACTTAATTAAATAAAGGATTAAGCCCCAGAAGTATGCAACTCAAATCTCAGGTCAAAGCAGAGGGAGTTCAGCACACTGGCAGTGAGCTGACTACGCTCATGAATGAGCTCACCTGGCCTTGTAAAACACCAGAAGTGCCTGATGGAACTTGTTACTTTTGGCAAGGCAAGTGGGCTTAACTCTTTCCTGGTGAACCTTTCGGTCCCTACCAGCAGGTTCATACACGAGGCAGGCATAGCGCAGTGAGCGTTCACCCCTCTGACAAAAATCTGAACATGGTAACAGTGGGGAAGATAAACAAAATTTAATCAACAGTTTTGAGAAAAATTTGATGCCACAGATGCTTAGCACATGGCTTTCTCCTCCAGTCTGCCACTGCCAGCTCAGACACAGCAGATTAGCAGTATTTCTTTGGAGCTTACACAGGGGTATGGATCATCATTTTTGCCATCAAATCATCAGTCTTGGCCTGGTTAAGGCTAAAGTCAGGTTTTTGGCTGTGCTTGCTCTAACATTATAAATCAGCATTAAAAGGACATCTAATAGCTAAAACAAGGTGTATAAAGCATTTTTTTTCTTGTGTAACCACAAGAATGAGTACTGTTATATTTAAAAAAAGAGATCTCATGTAGGTATAATCTTGGAAAGACAGCATTCATTCTTAACTGAAATGAAACAGAATCAACAGAACAAGAGCCCCAGCTGTAACACACATTTCTCAGCAGCCAGACACCATCTTGTGTCATCTGAAGTTGTATTACAAGGCATTGCAAGGCAGGGGCTTTAACTCACTTCTCAGCATAGCTGACTTTTTCTAGACCTGCATACTCTAGTACAAAAAGGACATTATAAAGTTTGAAAGCTTATTGCTCCAGCTTGGATGTTAGCACTGTCTCCATCAAACCATATGGGTGAAGAATAGGCATGCACTAGCCATTCCTTCTTTTTCCAGCTGAAGTGGGAAACTAGGAGTGCAAGAATATCTTTGGAGCTGGTACTAGCATTTGATAATTTTTAACCATTACATATCTCCATTGCCACTATGGCTGAATAAACAACTTACTTAGAATCACAAAGATTAGAAAAGACGACTGAGAACATCTAGTCCAATCCATCCCAACTAAAGCATATTCATAGTGCCACGCTTACCCTTTCCTTGAACACCTCTACAAACAGTGACTTCACCACCTCCCAGAGCAACCTCTTAAACTGTGAACTTTATCAAAGGTGTCTTCCAGAACCTAATTTACCCAAATCAATTGCTTTTTATATACTCCTAAATTAGAGGGGCGGGGAAAAAAACAATGCTGTGCTGCACCAGAACTTCAGATGGTGCAGAGCAAAGAAAAAAATGGGCTGGCCCTGATTACTACCAGCTGATCTTTTAATCTCAGGCACATGAAAACTGCCTGTTAAATTTCATGGAACAAACATAAGCCTTATAAATCATGGGGATGATACAAAAGTAAAACATGGTGTTTCCCATCATATCTGTCCATGAATGTTAATTGCAAAAAATGATCAGTTATTTCCACTAAAGGATTTTTTGTGAATAGACCGTATATGATATCAAGCTTAATTGAGTTTTAAGGCACAGGCAGGAAATCCTGCTGTACTCTAACAGTAGAGCACGGGGTTGAAATCTGGGAACTGTGAGGATGTGAAGCCCTAGCCTGCAAAATCTTTTGTTTCAAGCAAGTGGGTAGCTCTTGAAAACGGAATGTCCACTTAAATGTTTTCCAGTTTCTGTCTAAATTTCTCATATTTGTTACTCCAAAGCAAAATGGAGGGAAAAATAAAAATAGGAAGATTACTGTACAGAAATGAGTTCAGTGCACATTGCCCAATACTTGGCAGTATTATGCCAGAGTGTATGAGTGAGGACCAGCTTACTTTCCATTTCTGTATTGGATTTTTTTCCTCTGAGGCAGCATGAGACAAACACTGAGCTTATGTATTATGAAGTCACTGAAAAATTGTTCACCGCTTTTCTAAGTGTCATGCTGCAATCTATTCACCCATGAAAGCAACCCAGTGGGGCCAAACCCCCGGGTGGTGGGCTGCATCTCTGAAGAGGACTCAGCAAATGTGATGGCAAGTGTAAGAACAATTGCAAACACGTTATTTGGGGTGTCTTGTACAATCTCTATACTGTGTATTGACATTTTCTTGACTCTATCTGCTCTACAAATGTCATGTCACACGGAATGAAATGAAGAGCGGTACCAGGAAACCATGCAATCTGGCTGGGTCAGGGACTGAGCTCCCAGAGAACCCACAGGAGAAGTCTCAGCCTGAACTCTGGCAGGGAATTAGCATTTGGGTACTTCAGGCTTCTAAATCCTTTGCATTAGCTGAAGAGCATTTGTCTAAGATGTCCATTACGGGTGAGAAAGAGTTTGTTTGTTTTCAAAATCTGCTTTAAATCTAATGGGCTACTGAATCTCCCCAAACTCCATTTGACAGTATTATTTTTTCAGATTAATTTTTTTAAGAACAAAGAAGCTTGACACCCCATATAGTGTGGAATAAAAACTTTGAAAATGAATAAAAAGCAACCCCGTGACTAATACATTCACTATGTGAAGGAGCAATGGCTTAGCGGATCTGCTATTTCATAGGCAAAAATGCAGAGATTGCCTCTTTTGTCAGTTCATAGATAAAATCCTATTCTTTGTAATCCCTGAAGAAACAAATCAAATAAGCTATGGCTGAGCTAACCATTTTCAATCCATCAAAGCAATCAAATTCTGTTTACCTGAATCAGAATGATTTCTAAAATGTTATTAAAAAGTAAAATGGAGTTTAACTATTCCAAAAAACTGAAAATGATGTGCAAACACAAAAGGGATAAGATTTCAGTAATTATGTAGACACAAAGTCGGTGCCATCATTTGTACCACAATACAATGTAGCTATGGCATATAAAGATAAAGCTTCCTTTGTCTAACATTACCGCTGCAAGTGATGCATAAACATAATTAATGTAAGAAGTCTTCAAAGGAGCGAATATTCATTTTGTCAGTTAGTTTTATTGCTCTTTCAAGCAAACAAAGGTTTTATAATGTAATAAACCAATTAACTGATTATATATTTCACCCAAAATATTTGTATATCACACATTACTATCTTTCCACAAATCATCATCGTTTCTCACGAAGCAGAGCCGGCGTGTGGTGCTCCAGTTCAAGCGCTGCGTTTAATATTCATTTAGCTTGCCCATTATTTTGGAGGGAATACCTTCAGTGCATCGTGCCTCACTGCATCTCCTAAACATAGTGGCAGGTTTCACACAAATCCTGTCCTGTGGTAGCTTTGGAATGAGATCATTAGGCTGGTCCTCTGCCATGACGCCTGAACCGATCTGCATGAGGAACTACGTCATCTCAAAGGCAGCACTCTGTGCATTCTCCACCCTTACAGAGCTGTTTTTCCTAGTCAGCAGTGCAACGTGTGGATGACTCCAGATGCAGCAAACATTGCTGCAGTGCATCCCAGCAGGGGTGCTCGCTTGCTCAGTGACAGCTCATGGGGTTTCCCTTTGTGTGCATTACAATAAACGAAAACAAAAAAACACCACAAAAACATTGTGCAGATTTTCTCCAAGCTTGACGTCTTAAGGAGCCAGTTAAAGTTTGATGCAGCAATTTTTTTAATACAAAATAAATAGAAAAAGAATCTGCACAGAGAAAACAGTATTCTTTTTTATTTTTTTATTTTTTTAGTATATACATTTTGAAGTCTGTATACTGAGATTTTACATTTACCATTCACTTTAAAATAACCTTGCTTCTCTACTTGCTGAGACAAATCCTGTCTGTGACAACTGCAATTGCTTTTCTGTGTCCTGTCAAAACATAGTCCTAAATTTGTCAAAGCTATAACACAAAAATCACATCCTCTCTCAGTCTGAAGCAAAACTTCAACTGCTTGTTATGTCATTGCATAATAAAAGGATGCATAGGCCAATATTAGGCAAGAGACCGAGAGCAGGGACTCATCCATCTGTTCCCAGCTCAACCAGTGCCGCGGTGTTTCATGCCTCAATTTCTCAGGCTAAATTTGGAATAATGATGTTCTTCCTCTTTTTAGAATCTGGCAGGCATTCATGCTGCACTAACAAGGCCATTGAGGAGCAGAAAGGACACATGCACCAAGTCTGTGTTAATAGGGTTTGAGCAAAGCAAATTACACAGCCTCATGATACAGCCCCACTATCAATCCCATGTAATACTGGAGCTATTGGGTGATTTTCCATGGGATTCAGTGGGAGAAGTATCTAGGTGGTGTTGTCATAGAGGTGGCTGTTGAACCATTACTTCTGGGTGTATGAAAGTTAGCACAAAGTTGTTCTTCCTAAATTTGTCTTTTCATCCTGAGAAGCAAGCCAGAAACTTGGAAGTCCACAAGGCATCTCTAGACCCTCCAGAGGCAAGTTGAGCCCCTCACTGCCTCCACTTCTCTTCAAGGCTTCCTTGTGCTTCAGCGTGAGTGGAGAAACCAAAAAGTATACTGCCCAGTTTTCTATCTGCTTCTCTGTGTACGTTATTCTTTAAAGATATAAAAACTTTCCTCAATCATTGGCACTAAGAGTATTAAGCAGTTATATACAGAAAAAAAGAAATATTTCTTTAAGCTTTGCTTTCGCAACTGCCAGTCTTTTACATTTCACTTTCCCCGTGCAGCACGATGCTCATCTGCGCTGGTAAATATTAAGTAATGAGGAATATACCAAAATGTGCAGTCCTTTCCTTCTCATGTACACATGCACAACCACGCGCGCACACACATACACACAAAATACTCAGAACATTAAAGAAAGCTGTTAAACTAATCTGGTGCATCTAAATGGGCAATATATATTGAATCCATGCTCCATTGATCATAATTATTGCAGTGCCCTTTATCAAGTAACCATCTTAAACTATTATTTAGAGATCATTTTGCTTTCCATTACTGTCACTGTATTGCAGAATTCACTAGGAATTGGCCGCTGTGTGATAGAGGGGTGCGCAGCTGTATTAGCCTGGAATCTGCTCGTGTTATCCAACAATGTTTCTAAAATGAGAGACTTAGAGTGGATTCACATAACTTTTGGACAGCCTTTAACTTCATTCTGGAGGGACAAATCACTCACGTCAGCTTTGTTTTCTATGTAACTCTTTCTCACCTCAAATTCTTTGCGTATTCTCCTTAAAAGCGGTCTTTATGTGTAGGTGCAAACTACATGCACTGAAAAGCTTTTCTTGTCTCGAAGTATAACTGAGAATTATTAATGGCTACACTGCCAGTCTCAGAGGGTACTCAAAATGATTTACGAACCTTCACAAAGTCCTTATTACTCTCTGGGGCATGCAAAAGGGAAAAAGTATTTTGTTCTCATCTGGCCCTCTTCAGCTATGCATCATGCAAACAATATGGTAATTTCACAAGTCAGTACATAAACATCTGGACCTGAATTCAACATATAGTATTCTCACAAGTACTCAGAAAACACCTGGCTTGTTTGCCTTGTAAGAAGATTAGAGGAACACGGTGAGAAAGAGGAAAACATGGTTCTTAATGAGAGCAGCATCATTTTAGACTGAATCCCTATCGCAAGCCTCTTGAAGAAATGCACCTGCCATGTGCTGCATGCTGTGATATTAACAGATGTAATGGAAACGCAGGTGCTTAAGCTGATATTTGCCAGTTTAACCAGGTGGTAAGGAGATTTGAACGTCGCCAAAAAATAAGAGGATGGAAAAACAGAAGTTTCAGACACTCATCATCAGTGTTAGACTATGAAATAGTGCTAAGCATGTTGGATATAACTAAGCATTAATCTTCTGACTTATAGCTAGGGGCTCAGGATATTATAAGTTCACTTTTAAAGTTTCACTTTGGCTCTTGATCAGTTTCTTCCAGGCCTTAGCACCAAGTATAGGAGTCCTTATGAATAGCCTTGACACTGAGGAACCCTTTGTGTATCACAACCTCAGTGACCTCTGGAAAAAAATCACTTAACCTTTCACAACCTTTCTCTTCCTATCTCTAAAATGAAGATAATAACCCTTCCCAATCTCAGAAGTTGTGCGACTTTAATTGATTATTAGCATTTGTATAATCATTTTGAACTCCAGAGAGTACATATGCACTGCGCATGTAGTATAACAGACAGAAATATCTTGCTTAGCCATGAAGACTCTCATCAGACTTTATCTCATTGGGGCTTAAGGTCAAAGACATAGAGAAGGCACTGGAATCTGATAAGGGCTTAAGTGGTACAGGGGAATTACTTATGTTCTGAAGAAGCCACCAGTATCACTTTCTCCTTGACTCTAATCCACTCTCAGATGCTGTGCCTGCTATCAGGCCAACATCTGTATCTTTCTCCATGCCAGAGGCAGAGAGCATATTGACTAAAACTGGAGAGGAAAACCAAAGGAGGAATGCTCAGTGTCTTCAGAGGCAATAGCAGCTGCAAGTTTGTTTAGTCTTTTACTCTGTAAAACTCTTTCTAGCCTCCTTAATCCATTGGAACTCCAACCAGTGGCAAAATAAAGAGAAAGAATGAGACTAGTTTGATTGGTCAAACTGAAATGTCATTCAGAGAGCAGGTAAGCTGATTTTGTGTTCAGACCATTCATGAACATTTGGCATCCCTCCCTTTCTATGCCTGAGAGAAGAACATGAAATTCATGTTTACATTTCTTCTTCCATTTTTAGAAGATAATGTTCTTGAAAATATCAAGGAGCTCAAAAAGGCAAACCCATTTTTACCATTCCAGTGTGAATCTGCTGTCTTGTTCTCCAAAAACCCTGCTGTGATTCTCCAGTGTGGCTTGACGACTTCAAAACAGTTTTGCAAGCAAAATAATGATATTTTTCTCAGAGATTCCTGGTTTTTAAGTGCCCCTCAGACGTCTTGTAGTCATATCCAGATTTGCTGCATCTATAAAAGCATCATGTCTATAAAAGTATAGTGTGAGAGTTTCTGTGCACATCTGTCTCAACTCCTTAACCACCCTACAATGACAGAATGATCAGAGAATTTACTTGAAGGATAGGGAGCAATCTGAAAACTAATCATGGATTTTGCAAGCATAACTCTAAAAATATGCTGCATCTGGGCAGCCTGCCTTGACTGTTTTTCTTTTTGATCTTCCTTGAGGCTAACACTAAAATTCAAATTAAGGTCCTGATTCTGCCCCAAGATTGGTGTCTGCAGATTACTGCTGCTCACGTTACATCAGCTACTGCTCTCCTGTGCCAGGCAGCAGATTCTACTAGGTGCAGCATTGATGGATGAACAGCCCCTTGAGGCTCAGCTCATGTGAGTCATTAGAGAAAGATTTATTTCTCCTTCACTTAAACAACAAAGAGGTTTCCCACATGCAATTTCAGAAGTGTTTACATTGAATGCATTGACTGTTTGATTAAATAATGGAAGTCACATAATTAATACCATTAAGGACAATAAATGATTTCTTGAAAAGATACAAAAATTGATGTCTTCTCAAATAAGTTACATATGTAAGTAAAAATAAATGAATGTAATCAATATCACAGGTAAAGGAAAGTGGAAGAGAAAGTGACAGTAGGCTTTCCAGCAAATACATGGCTTGTATTTTTAAATTCTTCTCTAGAGCTAAGCTTTTTCTTCTCGTCAGACTATAAGTCAATTATGCTGTAGCACAAAAAGAAATCTGCAGTATTTTACTGTCATTGTTGGTAATTTGTCCCTTAGGGTGTTAGTATTCATACATAATTGCACATTGTCTCTCCCTGTAACATTTTCTACTTTCTTTCTCTGTTAGAACAACATAAGAATTATTGCATCCATGGGCTTTAGCAAATTATCTAGCTAACTTGATTTACATTCTATTCACAAACAGAATTACAGAAGGGAAAAATACATTGGCTTGGTTTTTTTTTCCTTAGCTTTCTCTTGGCCCTGAAAGCTTAGAGTTTGTTCAATTTTTTTTGTTTGTGTGTGTGAGCATTTCTTAAAATTATAAACAAAAAATAAAGAAATGCAATTATGTATGATATAGAAATCACTAAAAGAATCTCTTATGAAAGACCAGATGCACTCTGCAGAAAATTGCGTTGTAAGAAGCGTTCATAATTTGTAAAAGCAATAACCCAAAGCAATCATTATGAAGGTAAAGGCTTAATGTTGAACTTCTTGGAATCCTTGTAAGGAAAAAACTCCTCAAAGTACTGAAAAGACTTCTTCCTATAAGCGCTGCAGGCTCTGAAGTGAACTGTTCACAGTCACAAATCTAAATACTGGAGATGACAGAACCATCCAAAATTCCCAGTCACTTACATATGGATACTTCAGTGAATGTGCTACCCTAAGCTTTGGCAGATTTCTAAGCTGGCCTAACTTCAGGACTTACAGAGCCAGAAGTGTCTTCAGGGTTGCTTGATCATAATTCAAAGGGCTCCTTTCTTCCCTGACCAAGTTAGAGTGTGTCGAGACACTCTAGTCTAGTGACTGTGCTGCTGCAGCCACTATCAGCAAACAAAAAGCAATTCTGTCTCAACGAAGTCTGCTGAAGACACTTAACTTATTCAAGACAGTAAAGATGCAGGTTGGCTGTGAGAAGCTGTAGAAGCTTAGCAGTCTGTAAAGTGAAAAGGCAAGAGAAGGGAATCTGAATTTCAACGTAGGTAAATGCAATACAATGAAGATGGAAAAAATGCTGAATTTTGTGCATATTTAAATGTAATCTTGGTTGTCTACAAGCATAAGGAACAGAGAGCTGGGATTATAATGAGATATCAGATTAGCGCCAGATAAAAGTAAAAACAAATAGAAAGGTTGATATTACTAGGAAAGAAATAGAGATCAGAGGAAGCAGTTGTTTTCTTTTACAAATTCAGGATGAAATCTTGAGAATGATGTAAAGGTAGAGTCCTCTTGTGTCAAGGGAAGTATGTAGGCGTGGAGAAAGCACGAGCAAGGCACCATGCACGGTCAGAGCTTTGCAATAGTTCCTGCTTGAATAGATGGTGAATTCAGCCTGGAGAGGCATCGGATGAGAAGGAATATAATATCCCCAAAAGAGTAGAACAGAATGTGATTGTCCAGTGTCTGCTACAATTTAGGCATCAGGATGCACACTTAGAGAGACAAACTGTGAGCTGGAAAGATGCAAAGAGCCACATCTTCATTAAATTTGTGCAAAACTGATGTCACTGCGCTACAAGATGCAATGAGTGCCAAAGACAGGGCTCTAGACAAAGCTTGTCCTGCTCTTACTCTCTTCCCAGCCAGGCACTGGCTCTTGTGTGACCATGTATGGCCATGTGTTTATCACCTTCACAGGTCTTCTGCCCATCCTGTGGTTGGGATATCACATAGAAAACTTAGAGGGAATAGACTTTGGTATGAATGCAAACCCAGTGACCCAAAATGAGCAGAGAGCTGCTTGGCACGACTGCTGCTGCTGAACTGACAAGCAGAGAGAGGAGCCTGTCCATAATTAACAAAGCAGCTTAGCTACAAAACCTCTGTAATGTCCCTCATATTTTAGATGAAAGGCTCAATTGGTAATTTGAAATGAGAACAAACACACTGAAAGGATGGCTACTGTGAGAAAAAGGAGTACATGGAAACAGCAGTTTATCCAAAACAGCTTGAGTGCAGAAGATGTAGGACTCCTTAGTGTGACCCCTTGCCTCCCACTTAAGATGATGTTCCAGGAATACAGTCCAACCATCCTGCATGATGGTCAGTCTGAATAATGCATAGGTCCCTACTGTTTGGGTTGCTTCCTCACCCTGAGCCCTGCTGGTGTGACTGCATACAAATTGACCTTTTCTGAAAAGGAATTGACACTTGGCAGAAAAGGTACTGCCAGATCTCGCTGAATTAGATGAAGTAAAACTGATGATTACCAGCTGACGATGTGACACATTTCCACTTTCTCTTTAGTTATTATTCTTTGAACACGATAAGACTAGGGAATATTCCTTCATGAACTCTTGCTTTATACATAGAAAAAGAAATGTTTTCATGCATCACAGACACGGACTTTTTGGGGGATAATACGTCAATCTTCTAACTCTACAGTATGGTAACACTGACTCCAACTCTGTGGGTGCTTTTGGACACAATTAATTTATAGCTAAACCAGAAAACAGTGTTATCTGAGGTAGAAAAGCAGCAAGCCTGGATCTGACAGATAATTCCTTCCCAGATTGGTTTCTTTTAAGGTACCTTTTGCTTTGTTTTTGAAATTCAGATGATGATTCTTCCTCCATTTCTTTTTTCTCTCATAGAGTTCCTACTTTCATGGCTTAGTGGCTCTTTGTATTCATTGCCCATCAAGCATGGGCTATGTTTGCTTTGCTCTCCTCCTTCATCTCTCATGAATAACAAAACCAGAGGAAGAGGCTGAGTGTATCTGGAATCATTCAGGTAGCAGATGAACTTTTCATGTTGACTTTTTCACCCTCACAGGCATTGTCCATTTACTTTCTTCTCATAACCCCACTCTAATTTGTACAAAGCTACTTGTGATTAGCTGCCATTTATAAACATATTGATTTTTTTATTATTTTATAAAGAGTTCAAACAAATAGTGGTAGCCAATTCTAGCAGTAATCCCCCAAGAGGCAAGGAAAGACACAGTAAAAGCTACACTAGCTATAGGCAGTGCACTGTGCATTAGGGAGTCAGATTTCAGATGCCTCTGCAAACACTCACAATAATGCTTTGTCTATCTGCACATTAAAGCTGGTAAGTACAGATGTCAGGAGAATATTTTCAGTGAAGGTACTATTTAAAATGAATCAAAGTCATATAAAAAGCTGCACAGTCATTCATTAAGTGTGTGCTGTCAGGTGTCAAAGGACCCCTCCTGAGCTTATGCACCTTTCGAGAAAAAGAGCTCAGTTTAAATCCCACTAAATGCCAAACACCACAGGCAGAAACAGAATAGTTAATTTACTGCCTTAGCCTAGAATGAGGGAAGCAGTCTAATGGCAGCCTCATCCTTACTCAAGGCTGTTCAGGGGCAGAGGGGAATGCCAAAAAGAAGTTCGTTTCACCTCAAAAGTGTGGAGGTACTGGACCATTTCTGCTAGGGGATGCATACCCCGGGGGTGAGGCAAGTTTCAATGCAGAAAACTTCTATAGAGGAGTAGCTAGGGCAGTTAACATCGGTGTTACTATAATACACTTTGCTTTACTCTTGAGGTATGGCAAGGTTTCTTTCTCTACATACATTAAGTTTTTCTTCGCTTGTGAGTAGTGATAAGCGGTGAAGAGGTCATGTTGCAGCTCGGTCAGTTTTTTTTCCAGCAGAACTCATTTCATTGAAAGGGGTAGTTAGATTAACTGGATGTTCCAGAAGAAAAATCTTCTGTTTTCCTTGAAAATACCCACGCCTACCTTTTAATGGAAATAAGTAGTGTTTCAAACTGCTCTGCCAGTACTACTGGTAGTATGTTAACCTCAATGGTGACTATAGCAAAGTTCTGACATGAAACAAGGATCATCCCACGTCTCAGTGCAGCAGCCCTGGGATGAAATTCCAGCCAGCTGGTAAAGGAAAGCACTTCATTATTCCTAGTCTTTACCTTCCACTCTCATCTGAAGGGCTGATAAATTAAGAGCATTGATACAGCGTAGGGGTTTCTAATGCAATAAAATGCCCTGTGAATACAGGAGCAGAACGCCTGCAAAGGACTGCAGGAATCTAAGTAAAATAAAAACGACCATCAGATAGTCTGTGATGGTGTGTTATAGACTGTTATTAGCCAATGAGTCCAACAGTCCTGGTGGTATTTAGAATCCTCTGGCATTTCAGTGACCTTTTATAAGGTGTACAGCATTGAACTATTAATTTATTTCATGGCCATCTCATTGTATCCAAGAAAAAATGCTAGTCAAAAACAGGTGTCCTGATCTGAGTCCTGTATTGCATTTCAAAACCCATTGAGCAGAAGCTAATTTCAACAATTTGCATGAGAGCCTTATGCTATCACTTCTATCATAGTATCAGTGTCAGCTCAATTTTCAGAGCAGCTGTAGCTCAAACACTGACCTGCTGCCTATTACAGTAGTGTAATGAAATGCAATGGACTAGTAATTATTCTACATTACCGTAGATCAAGTAACATGCAGCCCTTGGTTATCACAATGGAATCCCAGTTCTTGCTCAAAATGAGAAAACTGACCATGAAGTTGATTTAAGGGTGTCATCAAAAATTACTTTCAGAGCCTGGAAATATACTATTATTTCCCAGATAGCATCTGACATTGCTGTGCTAATGTCCTAGAGTCACTGCATACTTGAATAAACTAGTTTCAAATAACAAAATGAAGAGTTGTATCTGAGAGGAAGAAGTAAATTGAGATGGGATGTTCCTAAAATTTCGAGTAATGAAATTACATTAGGCAAATTATTTCAGTGTCTCCTTTCTAACACCATCTGTGAAACATCCTAAAAACTTATTCAGGAAATCGTATGCTTTTTTTCTGTTGCTGCATAGGAAATATTGAGCATTATGTATTTGACTTGAAAGCATGGCAAATCGCTCTCTACCTGCCTGTACAATAATGACTTCAGCCTGTACAGATCATATTACTTCCAAACAATAAGCCAAGATTGTCATCAGCTGCATACTAAGATCTACTCCTTCCTCAACCCTCTTGACACAACTGTCTCAAAGCCTGTGTTTAACCCTGTCCTTTGGAGGGTAGAAGCCTCACAACATCACCCAGCATACTGTGGGGGGCAACCACTTCATAGACGCCAGGTTTTATCACAATTACTGACACACTCCCTCAGGGAGAGCTCCTCATAAGAAATCTGCATTTTCTGGGTAGAGAAAGGGAAGGGTGAGTTTGGATGGGAGCTGTACGATTTTATTTTGCAATTTTTTTCTTAACTGTCTATTACCAGTAGGCACTTAAAATTGTTGAGTTGCTGACAATAGAGGTAATGATTTACATTTCTAAAGCAAACTTTAAAAAAGTCTAATCAAAATCTTCATCAGTATCTGGCACAAAATTTTAGCTCTTCTCTACCAAATCTAAGACAATATTAAAATACATAGAAAAAGCAGACTGGAAAGTTTAATGGTCAAAAACAGTAACATTGTGTCCGAAGTAAAATCAAGTTCTAAAAAGGTAAACTAATCCATGCAAAACAATTTGTAAGAATCTGGGTTGGTTTGGGTGCTTTTTTTTCTGTTTGGTTTTTATTTTTTTTAGAGCGAGGGGACTGTGGCTTAGATTTTCATTTTCAGCCCACACAGAATTCACACATAATGATTCACGTCAGGTGAAGATGAATGTGCAAAGCAAGACGCACAGTGAGGAGTGCTCATGTTGTTTGGGACAGCAAGGGGGAAGTGGAAATCTACAAAGCAGGACATTCAGGAGGAAGCATAGGCTGTAGCACATCAGAGAAACAGCTTTGACTTTAGGCTACTGTTCATAGACAGATGGGTAGGTGACTGTCAAGATAAGAGCTAAGTATCACATTTGGGTGAGAGTTTCAGACTGCCTGCTGTATAAGCATGATGAACTCCAGCTTCTGAAGAACTGTGAAACTTAGGCTCCAAGTCTGGTATCTCAGTGTCGTACTTCCCTGGTCCCACTGATCCTACTCACAGGTCAAGGAAGCCACAAATGGATGGCAGCCATGGGATGAACCCAAGGGAAAACCATCTCTCAGATTTGCCCCTAAAGCACTAGTCTGTCTGCGTGTCCATCAGTTCCTGAGCTGAATGGCCCCACTCCATCACCTCAAAAGGGCCAGGCTACCCGCAGGCTAACATAGATACTTGCACATAGTAATGGAGAGAAATACCTGGGCAGATAGAATGGGGTTTTTTTTCTCCTTTTATAATCATCTATAAATCATCGCTGTCTGAATAGATTTTAGAACAGATTTTAAATAAAGAGTAGATCTTAAAGAGATATCCCAGTGTGTCCTCATAAAGCAATTGGAATGGGGTGGGAGGAAGCTTATTTATATGATTTCAAAATCTGGAACCTAGTTCTAGACATGATAAATCTTCAGTCAGAGGCACATCAATATGACAAGATCAAAGCTGAAAGCCAGAAGAATTTTCATAGCAAGACTTGGCTGTTTGCAGCAAATGACTCAATAACAAGCTGTAAGAGTTGATTCTAACAACTGCTGCAAAACTAGTCACAATGATAATAATCAGAACAGCTAATTTTGTATATTTCTGATAAAAGAAAGAAAATTATGTGAAGTTTTTTGCAAAGACACATTCACCAGCACTTCATATTTATTATTCATTGGTGCTAAATTATAATTTGAAATCATGAGGGTAACAAGGTGTTTTCTTGTATAAGATTTAGCTAAACCTCTGGAGTTTTTAATCTGTTTTCCTAACAAAGTTTACTCAGAAACATTGGCTCTGTTCTGACTGTCAAGAGACCTCAAGTCTCTCTGTGTAAATTGAAAGAGGCTCCCCATGCTGGCTCATGCTTTTATTATGGGAATCACACCAAATGCGATAATTTTAGTGAAGTGTATGTTTGCTGTTGCATCAACTTCTAATTGTGCTTTCCCAACATCCACAGAATATGAATGAAGAACACCAGTCTAACTTTGAGGCTATCCAACAAACACAGTAACAGTCCCATCAGATCACTAGCAGAAGATACTTTTAAAATGGGGTTAATTGCAATGAGTGGTTTTCGGCTGCTCATTTAAAGAGAATCATCTGTATCTTCTGCCTTCATCTCTTCACCAGCTGTTCTCTGGATATAAAAGCTATGTGCCCAAATTCAACATTCTGCTTTTATTTACATTGCAAAGTGTCACCAGTAATGCTTGTGAAAATGAGGCAGTTCTCATCAGCATTATGCCCACAGTAACTTAGCTGTGTATTTCAGTGGCTGCCAGGATAAGCATAAGGTTTATGTCTAGGAGGGCTGTAGGTAGGAGTCAACTTCAGCAATGTGTAGGAGCTCCACATCTTCTAGAGGACACGTATGGAGAGAGAGGGGACTGAAAGGACAGTATGACCTTTAGATGTTCTGATGAATGCCTTTGCTGTGCAGATAGCTTAATTTGACATTCATCTATATAATATTAGGAGAGAGCACCAAAAAACATAGAGATACATTGTCCTTTTTATGTCAAGCTATGTGTTTCTATTGACTTGAATCTGCTAATTCCTATCTGCAAAAAATTTGGCTCACGAACAAGACATATTTAAAATGCAAATCTCTGATGCAAACAACCGGATCTGATTGGGAATCTTTTATCAGGATGATAAATAAAATACATTAAAAAATGTTAAATCACTTAATGATATATTTCTGCTGGTGAGTTTCCCCATGATTCTGTGCCACAAAACAGTAGCAGTTCAGCATCCAGAGTTAAAGACTGCTGGCATCCATTAGCCTGACATTCAGAGTTACTCACAACAACATGATCCAGAACATAGACTTCACATAGATGTGAAATAAGGGGAGTGACAGCCACTCATTGCCCCACTGCACAAACCCACACAGGGCACTATTGCCCTGATTGCCAAGGTGACTGTAAGCCAATGTGCTGATCTTTCCCTAACTTGGATTGATATACATCAGGGAATCACTGGACTTGGAGGCATCATAGAGGCTGTGGCCTGACTAGGATATCTGGGCTGTAGGGAAGAAGATCTCAGCTATGGTTTCATCATAGCAGTGCCTGGCTGTTGTATGCTTCAGGGAAATAGATTTTTGATGGCAGGACAATTGGAGTCATATCGGTAACTGAAGGAGGAAAAATAATTCCAAAACTGCTGAAAGTTTCTGTTAGAAGAACGTCCAAATGAATGTTTGTCATTTCCTAACTGGAAATTACATGCAGTTTCCATCCTACAACAAAAAAAAAGTCTGCATCTCACTTTTTAATCCTGTTTTAAGTGGAGAGAAAGGCTGAAATGTCAACATTACTCCTGGGATAGAAATGCTGTACTTGCTCTGGTCTGTAAACAATTTCAGATAGGAAACTGTTTCAATGGAGATCACATTCTCAAATGCATGATTTATGGGCTTGCTGTAGTATTAAGCAAAAACTGTAAAGATCTGACATGACACCAACTATTTCTTCCTTTGAGTGAGCAAACTGGCTACAACTTGAATGTGGTGTCATTCTCCCTCCTTGCTGTTGCATATTCCCCTCTAGTGGCTAGTAAAAGATTTATGGGATGAATTTCCTCTGAGAGCTAGAACCATGTTAATTTCAGGGAAATCAAGAGGAATTTAGGCATGGAAATACTTCACACAACCTACGCAAGGGGTCTTTACATCATGCAGTGACAAAATTCACCCTGAGCGTGCTGCAGGTAAAAATCAAATAGCTCTTTTGGCCAGACCAAGGCTGATTACAACTAGAAATGAAAGGCTGAACAGCATGGTTAGTGCAGTTTGCTGTGGGAATGACGATAGGGTTGAGAAATCTGAAAAAATATTTCGGTTAAGTTAGAAAACTTATTGCATTTTTTTGTCCTCATTTGTTCTGATTTTAAAATTATTACATTTTATTCTTAATATGGATGAGTAGCTTCATGGTAGCTGCTATTTTGCTTTCAAGTTATTGTTTTTGTGTGCGTGTCTGTGTGTACACCCTTCTTGCTGAGGTGCTCTGGGTTTCATCTCCATCTGTGTCTCCTGGATTTGGGGATTGGGGTCTGGAGTGTGTTTGCTCTGGTTCTGAGTAAAATTACAGTGTGTTTGCTCTGAGCACACTTGGTTCTTTTGTTGATTGATGTGGTGCACATTCCCAAACTGGGGAAAGGAGCAAACAGGCAGAAGTCACAAACACGTTGCGTGACTGTCTGCCTGCATACTGAAGAGAGGCCCTGAGTGTCCATCAGGCTCTGTTGGAGACTTTAAGGATCACTGTTACTTTCTGAAAGGATACTGGCACCCTGTAGACCTGAAGTTCGAATTTACCCCAGCACACATGAACCAGGTGGTCAACCTGCTCTAGGTGTCCCTGCTTGAGCAGGAGGTTGGACCAGATGGCCTCGAGAGGTCCCTTCCCACCTCAGCGACTACGATTCTGAGCTAGGCTGCAGGTGCTCCTTGGCCATGCTCCCACTGCCTTCTCCTCAGGACCAGCTCCAGTGCTGGCTGGAGCTGCAATGAGCTGCTTCTAGTGCAGCCCTCCTTCACCTATGGAGGACCTCAGCTCAGTGCATGACGATCACAGAACAAGTCTGACTCCCATGGCCCATCTTTAGCACACTGCTGCTCTAAGAGTCAGGCTCAGCTACCTGCTAAACATGTGGGGCTTCTTTATGACTTATTTGTATTGATTGAAATGGGCCATAACCCACCTTATAGAATCATAGAATCATTAACTTTGGAAAGTCCAGTAAGATCATCTAGTCCAACCATCATCCAATGCCTGTGACTGCCTTGAAACACCTTAAATTTATCAGTTTTGCTGGAGAAAAAAAATAAATATCTTGTTATAAATGATCATATAACTCCTGTTAATGCAAGACTAGCAATGTTTTCTGCCAGCAGCCAGAACATATGTTAAGTAGCAAGGCAGCTTTCAGTAATTCCTCTTACAGTACCAGGAGTGAACCAGCCTCATCAGTAGGCGAGTGTGTCCCTACCACCTTCTGACTGTGTTTTCAAACAACATTTGGGAATGATTTGTGCTGCGTTATGTCTTTGGTACCATCTGCTCATCATCATAAGTATAAATGAAGTGATAATGAAGAAAATGTTCTAAGCAGCTAACAAGATGATTACACTATAATAACATAATTTTGGTATAATTTAGATCTTCAACAATCTACAAGCACTTCATTTCAAAATCTAAAGGTTTGGAGCCTTATTTGAGCTACACAGAATTCTCTTCTTACTTAATATCAGGGAAAGAACAAAATTAGTCATGAAAAGCGTCAGAAGTCCTGCTCCACCTGTCTGCTGACTGACACCTTCTCATTCACAACATCTGCTGTTCTTCAGATTCCTGATTCATTTCCTTGCCTGACCTTCAGAATTTTGGAAAATTTTCTTTGAGCAGACACAGTATCTCCCCAGGGCAGGAACTCATTTTCCTGCCAGAGATTTCCACCTGATCTAGTCTTTTCTTAAGGGAAAACAGTAGGAGATGCCCTTACAACTTCTATCAGGACCCTTCAATTTTTTTCAGTAGAGAATAAGTTGGAAGATCTGAGAAAATCCAAAGTAGGAATGATTTTGCATTGAATTCAGTTCAGTTTCAGGAAAAAAAAAAAAAAAAAAAAAACAAAAAACAGCAGCCATCCAGTTGGACTTCACTTAGCTGATGACATGATCAGTGTTCAAAGAGTAACAAGAAAGAGGAAAGATCTTTATGCTGCAATGTTTTTTTCTTGTATTTTCATCTACAGGAAGAAAAGAAAGCAACCACATGAAAAGGTGTAGTACTAAACGGCACTTGTGCAATCAAGTGATGTAACTGCCCTGAGGATTGGCACACAATGGGCATGACTCATGGAACAGTTATTCCTGCACCAGGTGGTTAAAACTCAGTAATGACAGGTTTACAAGGAAATCATCCTTTATTTTCGTTACCATGTGTGTGAATCAATAGATCTGCAAGAGGAATCATGATTCTCAGATAAGTTATGTTGAGAATTCTAGGTCTGCTGGAAAGTAATTCATCCCCTTCTCCAAGCAAAGGCATTGCAGAAGACTGCCAGAGCCTGCTCTAGTATCAGAATGGCACTGAAGATACACCCTGCCCAAAGCACAAGCTTGCTCTGGGGAATTCCATGAATGCTATGCTGTTTTTCATCTGCTCAGAAGATTGAAAATAAATATATAGACCAAACAATTAAAAAAAAAAAAGGAAAACCTTCCTTGAAATTTCTGTGTGGAAGCAGAGGGCCAAAGATAAGCAACTTACCAAAAAAGAATGGAATGAAGAATTAGCTGATTCTTCTCAGTGATTTAACGAGGCAGAAAAGTAAATTAATGAGGGCCTACATGCTGTAAGAAATCTGTAAAAAAAAAAATCACAAAGCAAAACAAACAAGCTGCTGGTGGTTTTGTACAAATATCTTTCCTGATTTATTTTTAATTGTGAGAAGGAAATGAGGGGGAGAAAGGGACTAACAGCTTTTGCCAAGTGTTCAGTGATTCTCATATACCTGATTCCCAGCTGCATCTTGCTCATTATCACTCTTGTGAGCATAACACTTCTCTGTAAATGCTCCAGCCACTTAGATTTTTGAAGAGGGTTTTTCAACAAGGATGGAATGTGATAAATGCAATTTAAACAAGCCACTTAATAAACTTATTTATATTAGATAACAATATAAGCAGAGAGATGATTGACTCTTTCACACAGAAGCACACAGCAAAGCCTCTCTGGAAAAGAAAACATCCCAAGATCCTTCACATGCAGACACCCTCAAAATATTTCTCTGCTGGATGATGGGCCTTGTGTCCCCTTGCCCAGAATGGGAGCTCATGGCTTTGGGATTCACGCTGTCACCAGGTTTGGTGCCTCAACCCTTTTAGATTCCAAAGATCTGGCAACACTTGTGCATGAGCTTTCACAGACCCCACCCCTCACCCCTCACCCCATACCACCATTTGGTAGGACTCTGCTGAATTTGCCTTACTGATTTCAGCAGACCGTTCATCCGCTCAAAACCATGGCTTTACTTTTCTGGGAGAACAAGCAAGTGGAGTCTGGAAAAAAGAAAACCACTGAGGCCAATGGGCCTCGGGAAAATGTTCAAGGAAGAAATCTATGCAGGCAAGCTTCTGAAAATTCCAGTGAATAAAGCTAGCTTTTAAAATTAGTTTTTCAGATCAGCAATAGGAGATGATCCTCACGTTAGGTGAGGAAGAGCAAAATAGAGGCAGATTTTTATATTATTATTCATCTTATTAATCTGAGAATTTAAGTTTATCCTCATTTTACAGAAGCTTGTGGAATCCCTAATTTGTGATAAGGTCTGAGCAGGGATCAGAGACCCCAAGCAGAGAAGACGACTGATAGAATTTTAAGCTGACAGAAGTTTAAAAGAAACAAATGGGCTTTGCCATTCTGAGAATGTAAGCAAAGACCACAGATCTGGAGGGAAAACAAGACAAAGTCATAGTAAAATGATTCATAAACCACAGACTCCACTTCAGGAAATGCAACCTTTGCCACCTTCAGAGGCAAAGGTGAAATTACAAGAAGAAACAGGGCACAACTAGAGTGACTTTTGAAGAGGCATATTCTGAAAGTGTACAGTTAAGAAGAAACCAGAAAAACTTTGGAAGTGTTTTTCGTCTGTATAAAGTTATACCATTGTAATGACTTCAGGTACTCAGAGATAAACAAAATATACATAATTTGCCCAGACAAGAAGGATTTGTAGGAAATGTTAAACAGATAGCTGTACACAGTGACTGTGTATTAATGGAGCACTTTTCGTCATCTTTTGAACACCAGTGCACAAGTCCCTAGGAGAATGGAAGTTACCTTAGAAATCTTAAAAAGTCAAATTAGTATTGTTGAAAACAAGAATGTAGGCCCTTGCTGGAATCCCCGGGAATTTGAGAGCTAAGCAGGGAAAGAATGTATCTTTCAACAACAGAATCCTCCAAGATACACAATAGAACGGGATATGACAATTAAGGCCCAGGAGCTCCTTTGAAGACTTGCAAGACAAAGAGAAGCAGTTCAAACTGATACACGCCTTTCAGTGTGCCTGTTGCATGGTCTCTTCTTTATATATCTTTATAATGAAGGAGAGGTAAGTGAAATTAGACTTTTATAAGATTTGGGATGAAAAATAGCACTTCCTGCAGCATTGGAGCTAGGAATGAATGTTAAAGCAAGCTGGTGAGCAGTCTGCAGAAAAAGTACAGACCAAACATACAGACCTTCCATCTCTATCCCAAGAGACTTCTCTTGAACACATGCTCCACCAAGGAGGACATTTTTGCATTGCAGCTCATGTTTTTCCTGTGTAGGTGTGCAGGGACATGGCTCTAGCAGCATAACTCTCTCCTCATTCCCCCGGAGACCAGCACAGACCTACCCCTCACCCTGTGAGCGTGGCTCACGCATTATCAGTGGCCTTAATGACACTCAGGTTTGGCCCTAAATTCAGCCTTTCAAGGCTGCCACATTGGCCTTACACACAATATTTACATTTATACAGCAGCAACAGCTGTCAGCCACTGATGGCAGGATCCCAAGTCTCAACCAGGTCTACAGTTTCAGAGCAACACGCGCACTTGCCATATGGACAGTTCTGCAGCAATGTCTCTGAGACTATCCTGGGCTGAAGCTGGAAGTTCATATGGAAATATTTTTTTAATGTGTGAGCTGGTTTTGCCAAACGTCCTGTTTTAATTATTCATCTCTCCTCATGAATAAATGAAAAAGGGAAACATCAAAAGTCGCCAAACACTCTGTGCTGGTCACAAACACTGAAGGTTTCTTTTTAATGTACAATCAGAAAGTTGGATTAAGATTCAATCCTTTGATATGCAGCTGATTATTTTTTATATATATAAAAAAGAGAGAAATTCCTGTTTCCTGCAATTAACTGTATTTTTTTTGAAGCGCAACAGGCATAGAGAAATCACATATCTGTGGCGACTCCTTTCAAAGAAAACAATTAGCATCCATATCAAAAAGCTAATTCAGAGAAATTAAAGAACACATACATCAGTAAAATATAATATTTCCTCTTTAGCACATCTCATTGTGTACAGTGTGTCACTGTAAAATTGTTAGGCTTAGAGATAATGAAGAGTGACAGTTGAAGGGTTCAGGGCTCCATATAAGACTTTTGGGTATGTAAAGATTTTAATTGCACATAATTATGAATGTGAAAGTGGAACGATTTAATTTTTTAGCTTTCATGCTATTAGAAGGCTAATAGAACCAATATCAAACTGAGTTAGTTACAGCAGAATTACTAGAAGAAGCTATTTTTTCATTCAGCAATTTAAATTAAATCAAAACAAACAAAAAAAAAGCTCATGTTTCTCTCTTCTTTTAAATTTATGTATTGGTAGAAAGATAAGTGGTGTATGCCATTAACAGAGATGAAGAAAATAATTCCAGTAAGATTAGAGTATCCTGGAACAGTGGGAATGGATAGTGGGAGTCACAGAAGAAAAAGGACAGCTATGAATCACAGAAGCACAGGATGGCTTATGCTGGAAGGGACCTTAAAGATCATCGAGCTCCAATCCACTGCCGTGGGCTGGGTATCCCCCACCAGATCAGCTGCCCAGAACCCCATCCAACCTGGACTTGAGTGCCACCAGGGATGGGGCATCCACAGCTGCTCCAGGCAATGGTAGGGTTAAAGTAATAGAGATCTGTTAGTTTTGAGACACTGTTGATACTGACACTAAGACAGCACTAGGATGCTTTCCATGAAAGCACAGGGTGGGATAAAACAAGCTTCCCGCAGGGTTCAGAGCTCTCCCTGCCTCCTTAGCAAACACCCAGGCTGGGGGAGCCTGGACTTTCCCTCCCCTGCTTTTCATTCCAGTGCCTGTCCACCCCCTTGCAGCTGGAACACAGCCTGCCCAGCACAGGGGACGGGGCAGGAAGAGCAGCTATCAGCAAAGACGAGTGAGAGGAAATAGTGTCCAGACACTCAGTGCGTGCTGTATCCATAACCAAGAGTAGCAGTTCTGGAGTGCTTTTGCATTCCCCGTATCATCCCATACAACAGAGAGAATGAATTTCTATCTACCGCTAAACCCTATTTAAGTCCATCTTTCAGCAGCAATTAGAAGTCTGTTGATGTTAGGATCTCTTTACAGATCTTGGACCTTTTCAATTAATTTTAATCAGGTTCATTAGCACTTTTTTAATGTGTAAGAAATGGGCAAATACATAACTGAAGAGCCACTTACCTTTTAATGAAGGTAACAAATACGCAATTAAAAAACCTCTGTCTTTCAGCAACTTTGCATTAAATTAAATTGTTTTGTCATTATTGTGCATGCAGAATGTCACTTGCTGTGGAGTTCTGACATAAAATTCTTTATCGCTGGCAGAATTAGCAAGTAACATTAAGAACTAGGAAACGACAATTAGTTCACGAATTAGGTGGGATATACAACGTGTTAATTACAGAGGGACCAAACTTCATGCAATTAAAATTTTAAATCAAGATAAGAACAATGTCTTATTAGGCATCTGAGTGTTTAATGAAGTTGCAAATGATTACAAAAAATTATAAATTAATTCTAAGTTTCCTTGACTATTCTTAGATACTTTGGTGCCTTGGGACTTACAACGGGTTACAGTTGCTTGCTAGCAGAATAATAACAAATCTCTGAAATAAATAAGGAGCTTTGAATTTTATCAGCTGTATGTATACCTGAAGAAATATTTAATAACTGCCCTGCTACATATCATATATCTATACACTTCTTCACCACAATCTTCCTTTCAAAGCTGCATTTGACATATCCCCTATCCAAAAGTTTCTTGCAGTGTGTACTGGTAAGCTGTGTGTGCTACAAGCTGCTGGAAGTTCACTCTTCACTGTAGGCTCAAGCAAAGGCTCCTTAAAATGAATGGGCGTCTGCCCAAGCAGGCCACATTCTGCCCTTGCCACGTTCATGTAAACACAGAGCAAAAGCAAACAGCAGCTGGCTGCTGGCAGCAGTGGGGCTTGGATCTCATCCATAATGCTGCTTGAGACCTGATCCAGAGGCTGCAGGTGGAAGCTGGAAAAGTCCTGAAGTTAGACTGGCAAGTCATCGCTTCCCTGTGAACAGCCAGCCCTGTATTGTCCCAAGAAACCGAACAGTGAAACAACAGGTCCTAAAGAGGGATCATTTTTCACCACATATTTCTGGGTCATGGTGATTTCCTAAGTCAACTACAATTGCTATCTATCTGCTGAGAATAGAGATGTCTACCTAGGCAGCTTTCAGATGCCATCAGGAAGAGAACACATCCATGGAAGGTCAGAGAATGGGGAGAGGAGAAGCTCATGCAGGGCTGAACTGGGGCTGTTCTTCCTATCTTCAACCTGACAGACCAGCAGCCCTCATGCAGAAAAGCAGCCTCTATCCTGACTGCACCACTGAACAGGTTGCACTCATTTCTTACCTTTTAGAAATGATTTTTTAAGGACCACATGGCCCTGATGTTGGCATGCATCGCATCAAGCCACTGCTCCAAAGCACACTGTGTGTTCCTTGTCAGACCAGCACTGAAAGCAATGCAGCATGCAGCACTGATTCCACATGCAGCCCACAAACAAGGCTCTGTGTAAACCGTCATATTTATTTCACTATCCTTTCCCCCATTCACCAGGCAAATTATCACATGTGTATTCAGTTTCAATAAGATAAAAAACTGCCTAATAAAATATTTACTCAGCCTTTGTCCCTGTAAGTGTAAACTCGTGTAATTACAGAGTACTCCAGAACCAGTGGCTATAAATCGCTAGAAATAAAATCCTCAGCACATTGATAGAATAAGGCTCCCACTTACTATGAAAATGGGAAGCTAGTCCATGCCAAGCTGTTAGATTAACTTAATATGCTCCTACTCACGCTTCTTCTCTCTCATCAGTCTTTAGGGAAGGATGCTTATCTCTTCCCACTGCCTCGTGACGGCTGTCATTGTCCCGCTGTCATAGGCTGGAAAAGTGATGATTCCACCTTTCTCACTGAAATCATTGTCTCTCAGCCAGCAGTGGCTCTTGTCACTGGCTGCCACAGGGGCTGCGGCCAGTGGTGCCTGGGACATGTCATTACCAGAATTAGGCACAGAGAGAAGATAACAGGACTTCGGGTGCTGAGAGAGGCACAAACTGGGCAGCACAAGTGACGGGTGGTGGGAGCTTCAGAAATGTGAGCGAGGTCATACTTAGGGTAACCAGGAGCTGTGTTTAATAAGGCGATGGGTACAGATGCACTCAGAAAATTCAAAGCATGCTGGTAACAAGGCGGCTTTCATTATCTCAGCTACAAGTAAGTAGCTGATAGATATTAAAGCTCTCTAACCTGATTTTCCACAAGCAGCTTTCCACAGGAAATACTGTCAGCAGAAACGTGGTGTGACAAAGTTGCTGTTTCCAGAAAAACATTCGTGAGACTTCAGGGCTGAACCTCTACAGGGAGTGGGAAACCTCTGCCAGAGGAGGCAGCTGGCAGAAGACAAACAGTTAGTGATAATCTGCTCGTTAGATGGGCAGATGAGAAGAGAGGCTATTATTTCTTCTTTTAACTAATGTTTACATTGGGACTTTAGTGCGGAGGGATCAGTGGAGAAAGAAGCACAAAGAATAACAATATCTTTTGTACCTGTCACTTTAATATATGCCTGCTCCCACTTTGGCGCAGCACCAGAGTTTTTGAAACACAGTAGCTTGGAGCAGTAGGGAGTATATTTTGAAGGAACTTTTAATTAAGTCTGCCCTTGGGCTCTGGAGCAGAGAAAGGTACGGGCTCCGGTGGTTGTTTCTAAAGGGTTCCTCTATAAAGGCATTTTTTTTTCCCAGGCTATCAAAAAAAGAAAAAAAAAGCAGGTAACCTCTCCATCTCAGCAGGTAACCTAACCCACCTGCCCCTGAAAAAGCACAGTTCCGTAGGCTTTTTACTTCCCAAACTAATTACTTGAAAAAAAACACTGCTTGGACACAAACCAGGTATCAACATTACTGTTCAGCACCGTCACTCCAAGCCACAGCAGCAGGCAAACAGACAATAGGAGAAAGCAGCGAACAAGGAAGGAAAAAGTCCTTTGCTACCAGCCCTGTAGAAAGCCAGGGCAACTCAGAGAAAGTCCTCTGCAGAACTTGGCCAGTGACTCAAACCATCAATTAGTCACGACCTCAGGCTCCCCTTTGAAAACCAGCAGAATCTTCCTAAAGAAAAATCTGCATGCTTGCTTTATCTCCTTAGAGCACCATAAAACACAGGCTTTCCTTAGCCAGTACTTTTTCCCTTTGAAAATATTTTGTTAAAAGCATCCTCCCAGCAAGGTCTGCTAACAGCTTCTCCAGGAGAGACCTGAGTAAGTTAGCTATGCTAAAATAAGCTTTCTTTCCACATTTGGCAAATGTTGGCCTTGGAAATCATGGAGAGAACTCCATGGGTGGTGTGTGGCCAGGGTGAACTCTAGGCTGTCACACAACTTCACACAGCCTTGCTATAAAACTGAAGATCGGAACACAGACTTTCTGCTCCCACTGCTTTAGTCCAGCAATACTTACCATCACCACGGGGTGCTTTGCTCTGGTTGTCCAAGTTGTTTCATATTCTGCTGTATAAAAAAAGGAAAAGACATGTGTGTGCTTCCGCTTTGGTACTCCTTCATTCTCTCTTAAATCAAGTTCTCTCTCACTTTCTCTCCACCTCGGTGTCAGAATACAACTTCTTCCTTTCTAAGTATAACCCCAATGGGCTCTAATCAGGCTTGCTGCTCACCTTGCTCGCTCCATGCCCTGCCGCACTGCCCGGCTCTCCTGACCAAGTCGCATTGTGCCATAAGAGGCCTTCCCATCACCAACTACCCATCTACGTGGGTTTTGCTGTCTTTTTCCTAGCAGAGGAGAATCATAGAATCATAGAATCACTAAGGTTGGAAAAGACCCACAGGATCATCCAGTCCAACTTTCACCCATCACCAATGGTTCTCACTAAACCATGTCCCTCAACACAACATCCAAATGTTCCTTGAACACCTCCAGGGTCGGTGACTCCACCACCTCTCCGGGCAGCCCATTCCGCTGCCTGACCACCCTTTCAGAGTAAGAAGAGGGTTGAAAGTGTTTCTTCTGATGTTGTGGTATAAGACAGTTTCCAAGAAGGTGAAACAAGGTTGCATTCCTGAGAGCAAGTTTAGTCTCACTCTGCAAAAGTCCAGCAGACCTGCAGTTTCTCACAGCCTGCTCCACTTTATGTCTCTACTGGGAATGGTACACAGGAAAGGGCCAGAGCCCTGCCCTGGGCTGCGACACAGAGGGGAACATGGCCTCATATAGTCACTTCACAGCTTTTTTGCTTTAAAAAATTACTGTGGAGGCTAAAATAAGTGACTGAAGTGTTAATTTTCTTCCTGTTTCTGCCCAGCCTTAACAAAAAGCAAATAACCCTGTTGGGGAATTCTATTCAGGAAGGAAAAATAATTAAAAAAAAAAAATTGGAAGACACTGGAGCAGCGTCAACTTTCTGTGTCCATCAGACCTCAGTCTGTGACTGAGGAACTCTGCACCCAGCCTGGCTGGAGGTGAGGTCTCTGCTCAGCACCATAGCAGAGCTGGCCCCAAGGAGGGATGTGCACGGAGCCTGCTGCACACTGACACCCAGGGATGCTCCTGCACGTATCCCTGATGCAGACTACATTGGCTCTCACCCAGCCCTCTTTAATATACACAAAACATGGATGCAGAGATGCTTGGGTGTAATTATACACAACATATAGGGCCAATTCCCATATGGGGGCTGTTTGAACACTTTGATCCATCTCACCCATAAAGCTGGGCTTGGGAGGCCTGGTGCGGAGAGCAGGGTTGTGGGGGGGGGGGCTCCACCCCTTTCAGCAAAGGCCAGGGCTATGCCTGCATTTTCTCGTTTCCCATGCGTGTTTGGGAACAGGCTCTCCCTTCACAGCTGGAAGCAAGCAGGGAACAGCACTGGTGTCATCTCCAGCTGGCATGGGACCTCTGTGAGGTACTTGGTCTGGCAGCCAGTCTGCACCTCCAGCCCTAGCCTTCAAGCACGTGGAGCAGAAATCCTCTAAGGAGAAACCCCAGTGCTCCTCAAGGCCTGTGCCTCCTATCCCACAGCCCTTCCCTATGGCTGACAGCTTTGTTTGCATCGGTAATAGCATTGTAGGCACTGATGGGACAGGGCTGGCAAGCAGCTGCAACACTTCGTTTTTTCCATGGTTTCCACTGTTCCCTGACTGAAACTGTTTTATGAACTACAAACACTATATAGATGCAATTATTTCTTTTATATTTCACTTCTGGGGAAAAAAAAAAAAAAAAAAAAACATTCCATTTGCAAAAACAGCTAGAAACGTAGCTGTGTTTTACATGGCCTGGTGGGCTCTGGGTTCTGATTGCCCAGTCTGTTTGATTTCTGACTCAGCTGCTGAGCTGCAAGCAGCCTTGACCAAATCACCAACCAGTTATGTTTCCAAAAGCAAACTGCACCATTTATCTGATCCCACTTTGTTCACCAGCTAAAGCCAAGATGGAATACAAACCAAACCTCTGGCCAGTTCACATCTGGGCTTGCCAAAATGAGAGCTGAGGAGCCCCTGTGCCTCTGCCTGGTGCCCCAGGCTGCACCCACAAATCCCAGTGGGTGTTTATGCACTTGGGCTCATACCAGTTAAGTCCCCTGGAGCTGTTTTAGCAACAGGAGGGTAGAATAAACATGAGAGACAATAGCACCCTGCCTGCAGTTAGCAGCATTAACCTCCCTGGTGCACACGCCTTACTGCCAATAAATCCCCATAGCAGAGCAGGTACTTCTAAACTCTTCCCTTGCATCCTATGTGGATGATGCCGAGTTTTATTTAAACATTTCCCATATTTCTCAATCTTTTTCCAGGCTATCTGAGCCACAGAAATGGCCAACAGGCACAGCTGGGAAACACACTGCAGCACAAAGAAAAATAATAAGGACTGGGAGGAGTTTTTTTTTTTTTTTCTTTTTCCAAACTATAGAACTGTAATTGGGGCTCTTTTTTTAAGCTCAACTGGGATATGAACTCCTTAATGTTAGCCTGGCTTATGGGAAAGGGAGGGCATTAGCATACTTATAAAAATTTACCTTGTTCTGAAACTGTAGACATGCTTCACCTTTTAATTTCATGATTAGTGACATTTCATCATAGGGGAAAAGCCACTTTTTCTATCCAGCGGCACAAAATGAATACAAATCAAACACATGCTTTCTGGAATTATTCACACAATGTTCTCAAAAATCGACATAGTTCAATAGTTGAGCAATAAATTTTCTTACTAATGAGACACTAAAAAATGTTTTTGATGTTACGCCCAGGGAGAACTAGTTACTGCAGATTTATAGGCAATCTGTGCAAAGACTGTCCTTTGCTTCCAATGAGTTTCTAATTTTGATTTGATGATATCCAGCTGCAGATATTTGGCCATGATATTGTATAACTTGTGATATCACATCTCTACAGTACTTACTTCACCCTCAGCAACTGGCCTTTCCATACACACACTGGACTGTAACATCCCTTGTCTTCCCTGTGCAGACTCCTCCACAAAGCATACATAGTCACAGTAAGTGCGTCTTATAACTCTCTAAATTACACAGGGCAACCTTAAATTTTGCTGAAAACACAGCTTTACCAATCAGCTCCTCCTGCACTCTCTTTGTTGCTGGGAGCTGTAGGCAAAAGTAGGTGGAAACGCATGCAGCAATGCACCAAAGGCCTTACAGACAGCATTTTCCCCTTGTTCCAAGCACCTCTTCCAGCAAGGAAGCCTAACAGCCTCATACCGCTTAGAGTCAGGCACCACATCAAGAGTTGGAGTTGCTGCAACCTGCCCTGCACACAGGGAGATTTGAGGGCTGCTGTTAAATCCTGCCACTGGGGCCTGAGCTACGCCCACGGCTTTCATAATAGCATCCATGAGTTCTCAAAATGATAGGCTGCATGAAAGTAACCCCTCCTACCACCATTACAGAGACGAAGAGCCTGAGGGGCAAGGTTACTCAAGCTGAGCAAGGAGTATTTTGCCCTCTTAGCAAAGGCAGAGCAGTGCATTACTACCAGTGGCCCAGGGTAGAAGTTGATTCCCGTGACTGCACCAGATCCCACCAAAGACAAGTACAGATCTTCCCTAGGGACATTTTTAATCTGAAACAAACAGAGCGGTGCCGTATTGATACTGCTGGCAGGCCCCCTTCCATCAGAAATGAGGGAATGTGGTATCTCTCAGAGGGTAATAACAAGGCTCCTTGCCTGGATACAAGAACGATGAGTGCTTCAGAAGTGCTGATGATTAAGGCCCATGGAGACCGCTTTTTCCAAACGTCCTAAACAAAACGAAGCAGCCATCAGCCAGTTCTCTCTGCTGCTTGCCTTCCTTCCACCCACATGGCTGCCTTGTGGGCAGCCTGCAGACAGGCTCTGCGATCACGTCTGGCAGCCGGCTCCCGCGCCACGTGTGCCTCAACACGCAGGGGCTGCCTGGGCCGCCACGTGCTCCTGCTCGGCAATGCCATGCCTTGCAGCCCTACTGCCTGCACCCTGGTGCTTTGGGCTATCCTCAGCCAACAGCACAGGCACATCTGCATCCCTTGGTTGGGTTGGTGCTTCATGAGGTTAATACGTAACCATCTCAACAGGTGATGATGAAGAATTTTTTTCCCCCTTTTTCTTTATAGTGAGTTTGCAGCTTGCACTGTAACTGAAAAGTGTGACTTCTGGCATGATGCAGTTAAGACAGTGGTGTATTGAACTGAGCGACTGCAAACAAAACTCCGTGCAGCTATTTTTGGTTAAATAAAGATCTAGCCTCCAGAAAATGATGAGAAGTCTGTGGCCACCCTAATTATATTAAATTAACTGATAATTCACAAACCTATAAGTCAGCTATTCCTCCAATGTGCTGCTGGAAGCACACCCATTGCAAGCAAAACAAGTGCCTTCAGCAAGGACTCTTCTGTCAACTGGGTAGAGCCATCACCTCTCGTTCCTCGCATGTCTTGAGTATGCACAGTTCCATATAAATCATGTCCCTGAACAACACAGAAGTACTACAGAAAGTTAGAAGTTCACAGAAGCACATTCAGAATGACATCTTATTCCCAGCTTTCAGTAAGCACATTATACATTGAAGAGTTGCCATTTATTTTTTCCTCATAACCCAGGCTTTTGGTCTTCTCCTCCCCCTCATATGCACCTTCTAGTCACATTTCTATCTCCAAATTCATCACTAATACAAATTACTTCAATAGCACTTCACAAACATACACAGAAAAGGCAGCCAGATGTCTTATTTGGATTTCAGAAAGGCAAAGAAGTGTCAGAATTAAATCTGGATTGCTGTGACGTTGCCAAAAATAGTTTCTGCACTCACTCTGCATCTGTGAAGATGGATCCCAAGGCCAAACACAGAAATTAGCTTCCATATCAACATTTTACTGTCACTTTCATCGCCACGCCAATAGATTAGTTAAAATAACATCGTTTACTGGCATGGAGTGTTATTGCAAACAGATGTCATTGTTAGGATAAAGACTAGTTCTTCTGTTTCATCCAGAAACTTATTCATGGAAATTTTGATTTTTCTCATTGAAACTACAAACATCTTTCAGTCTTCGAATCTTTCACCCTCCAAAAACACTTCGGGGTGTGTTTTGTGGGTTTTTTTGTCCCCTTTTCCACTAAAGCAGAAATCAGCCTTTGGCTTGACAAGGCAGAATTTGGGTAGTTATTTCCAGTCAAAGATTTTCCTCCAGTGAAAGACAATTGTTAATGGGAAAAATACCCATGAACAGCTCTAATTTCCTGTCTATCTTTCATAATTGTATCTAATTGCATATTGCTTCCTTCAGCTTTTCTTCGTCTGCAGTTGAATAACTCTAGTCTCAAACATATTCATATTTTTCCATATGTCTATTCGCTGAGCTGCCTTCTCTGTGTTACTCAAATCAAACCGGACATACTGTTTATAATGATTGCTTTTTGCTGCCCTCCTTTATTCTTAAGGGAGTATGTATGGATAGTGGATGCACATTTTGCTTCATTCTCTAGAAGTGAATAAGAAATGCTATAACAAACTAAGACTGGCCACCAGAATACAGCAGCTCAGAAGGGATGGAGTAACAGTGCACCCCACAGAAGCCTGAAATCTTCGTCCCATGGGACAAAGAATTTTTCGAGCTCCTACATTTTATTTATTCAATCTACTTACAATGCATTAAATATTAAGTACTACACTGTAATACATTCTATTCATCATTAAGAAATAACTATAAAAACCACCGCCCCGCCCCCCCCCCCCAAAAAAGTGTAGTAGTGGCAAATTTGCATTCTTTTTCATTCTGCTCCAGAGAAGACAGCAACAAATAAAGTCATGTTTAGCAACTGCTTTCATGTAATATGTTGACTCACTTCTGCTACCTGGTTCTATTTATTTCATGTACTCTGCCTAATAGGCTCTATATAACTCCTACGTGAAAGCTGCAACGTGTTCTCGAGCTCTAGTGATGAGATGGAAATTCTTAGCATTTCACAAAGGCCCTGGACTCTACTCCTACTTGAATCAATGGGAAATTTCCTTAGACCTCAGTAATGGAAGATCAGGCACTAAAATCAAGATCCTCTGGGGAAAAAAGTGCCCTACTAGAACCCATAGTTAAAATCCAGCAACTCAGTCTTTCACTTGCTCTTAAGCCCTCTTAGAATATGAGAGAATTGACACTGCCAAAAAAAGATACCTCTTCAATATAAGGTAAATGTTAAGATGAGGGAAAATTGGAAGCATTTACATGAACAATCTTAGGGCACACGCTGACTCAGCCGGATGCTGGAAAATCCTGACCTGAGGCTGGAGAACACAGGAAAATCATAGAGCAGCAATGGAGTGCCCTGTGGCAGTGAATCCACACCCCCTAGAGCTAGTGGAGCATCCAGGCAACCCAGTACCACAGTGAGCATCAGTCTCCAAATCAGCCTGAGTACAAGGGTGCTTCCTGCTGTAAGTGCCCCAGGACATCAGCTGTCACACTAACACTAGCACTCTCAGCAGGATGTTTTTTTCAGGATCTTACCATATTGTATGGGAACTGTTGAATCATGGCCTGAATCTCTGATTAACCACTTGAGGCAAGCACTGAGTCAGCCATGGGAGCATAGGTGATGGCAATTCACCTGTGTGCCCAGAAGGGGTGGAGCCAGGCTCCACCTCTCCTAGACCCCATTTAGGGGCTGACTTCCACTAAGGAAGGATCTCTTCCTGGAGATTGCTCCTTGTGGAGTTTCTTTGCGAGCCTACAACACCGGTGAGCACCTCTTCTATATATTTAACTATTCTTACCAGCCTAACTTCTCTGTATACCTGTTAACTTTACAGCTTGTTAACCTTACACCATATGTAACGCCATAATGTGATGGAAAGTATAGCAATAATAGCCTAGGATTGTGTCGCTCTGCTACAGCAAATGAGAACAAGCCCAAACGCTGCAGCGGGAAAAAAGCTGCTTACCTTTGGAAGGCCTTGGGTAGACAGAGACATCAAGCAAGATAACTTTGTCTCCACTGCCAACCCTTAAATGAGGTCTGGGAAGGGGTGGATCCTGGCTCCAGCCCTTCCAGTCACTCAGATGCATTGCATACAACTGATCTCCCCTGGGTTGGCCCTGCCTTCCCACCAGGAGCTCAATCACTGGTCCAAGCCATGACTTAGCATTTCCACTGCAGATGGAAATGCCATTGCAAATGTCCATTATATCTTGAACTGCTTGTTGCAGAACCAGTATTTGCTCATATCCCAACTTGTGGCTGAATGCTGTATTGCCTTAATGGGTAAAAATCTTTACCCTACATCTACTATAAATGCCTTCAGGGAGAACTGCTATGTCTCACCACTCAGAGCTGAGAAAAGAGCAAGAATTAGTTACTGATGGAGGAGGAGCCCAGAGAAACTCTAGCTGGAATTTCTCTGTTATGCATTTGCCTTGGCTGTAATTATGTTTCAGAATAATTTCTGTGTCAATCTTCTGCTTCCAAATATAAATGTCACTTCTCTTACCCAGGTTCAAAACAAACTGTCAGTTTGAAATAGCTTCTAACACGCTAATAATGAAATACCATTTTACCCCCACTGAGAATAAAATGCTAGCACTAATCATACCATTCTAAAGGGCTTATAAATCAATAAACTGAGAGGCAATGAATGAACAAAATGCTGATTGAAATCACAAGCACATCAAGTATCTGCAGATAATCAGTGTCACATGTTTAGGGAAAAAAAGAAATAATTTTCCCTAAACATGTGGATACACACAGTGCCTGGCTAGACTTTATTCTCACAACATGGTTTGATTACCTCACCGAGGTAGATGAAAGCACAATTAAATGCTAGAAAAATTAGAGCAGTAGATCACTTTATGATGTGACATTCATAACCCAGAGTGGTACAACTTCATAATAAACTGTCGCCAGTAGCTAGGATTTTTCCTATGCTTATTTTCTATCTTCAATGCCGGGATGTCACCCTGTATCCTTTGATCATGAACAGTTCTGGTGCAGGCTATTCCATCGGGCCAAGAAAGTGGCCATGAGCTAATCCCAATGCCTGACTGGGGCTGTTCCCACCACACAGCTCAGATTCAGTTCTTCATTAACTCAACCCCATCCCACCCGCCAGCATGCAGATTTTGGGGCATGACTCTCCCTTCACACATCTAATGTGTCCTTCAGTTTCCCATTGCTTCTCTCCCTACAGCATATGCGTTGTGGCTCTTGGTCACGTTCAGACTTCTGTGAGTAGCTCCAGGCAGGTGACTACCTCTGGTATCTTGTATAACATAATTGCTTGGTGTTGGCAGCTATGGTATTGTTGTTAGCTAAGTACAAAACACAACTTAAAAGTTCCTCCCTGGGTGAGTCATGTTCCTCCCCATCCCACAGACCTTTGTAAGCATAGTGCTGGGAAAATACGTTCTCAAACATGCTATTGCTGCTATTGCCTTTAATCAGTGTTTCACACAACTTCTGTTACAGAACTACCATCCCAGCTGGGGATGTCCACAAAGCTCCACTGTATGAAACGCTGATGAGCATTTCAGTTTCTAAGTTTCTCTGGCACCATGGAAGCATCCCAGTGCCTAATCTCAGGCCCAGCCACCTTGGCAATGCAAGCCTCTATACTCAGGTGTAAGTCCTTCATAGAAAACCCTCCTTGAGAAATGAATTGCACTTTACCAACCAGATGCTGGCCACCGAGTCACAGCATATCAGCCCTACATTTGTCACTTCACAAGTGTGATAGGATCACACTTGTCACCTATCAGCCTTTGGACAAATGCTGTTTCCCAGGGCCCAAAGGAACTGTCACAAGGCTCTACAGCACTTCATAGCTCACTTAGGTAGCAAGTCCTACCCCTCTCATTAATGGAAGGGAGCAAATAAGGAATCCCTAGCATGTTGGAAGAGACACACTTGTATTTTTAACAAAACTTGAAGTCTTCTTCATGTAAAGGCTGGTGCTGGATGTACAGAGACAATGCCGAATGCAAAACACCAACAGCTCTCTTCCATTTGATGCAAACTGGTGACACCAACAGAGTTCAGTAATCTCCTATGTGAGAGTAAGAACAGCTCTTATTTGTTGTCAGCTACAAATTGTTTCCTCACATACTTTTTGAGTCTTCCGTGAAGATAGATTTTGTTACTCATTGAATCCATTTCAAGAGAAAAGCTTGTGTAATGCTTCAAGAGTCCTTTATAACTTCTTACTGTGAAACTCAATGCAACATAATACAGTACAATAGAAAAGAAGATGCAGAGAATTTGTGACAGAACTTTTAATTATAGATCTAGGAATAAATGAAGATAGAATTTTCCTCCTAGGCAATTGTACATTCAGGTAATGAATATTAATATTGCCTTTTCTTCAATACTTAATGGAAACTGATTTTTTGTATTAGCCCAAGTATTTTTAAGGACTGAGAGTCAGAATTCAACAATGGATTCCTATTTTAATAAATTTGCTTTTCTGAATAGGTAAATGGATTATCTGATAAAGAATCATGAAAACTTTTGCAAACGTCTGCTGATGAACTTGTTAATGAAATGTCACACAATGCTTTATTTGCACGAGAACTGCAGCAGTAAACACATCCAGCCATGTTATGGGATTTAGGCACCAATCTTCAAAGATTATTGAGAAGTCTAACTACTGCTGGAACCCAGTACAAATTTAACCTGGTGCTTAGGAACTGAGTGTTCAGCAACTCAGAGTTACACCATGGAGTTTTAGAAGTTTTGCCTCCAGCTACACCAAGTCTCAGGAAGCTCCAGCCTCTGTGGCAGGATGTTAAAGGTCTGCTCAGCCCTTGTTCATCACCATTGATTGCAGTCACTGGAGGCTCTGATTCCTTTAAACTGACTGGGATATCAATTGAAAATTTCATAGTAGGTGTGTATATTGTGTATGTACAGGCACACTCAGCAGAAGTCCAAAGAACACCACAGAGAGCAGGACAGCACAGGTTATTCATTACCATGTTAGTACTAAGAGGATTAGACTAATCATTTGTTACATGCTGGGAAACAGAAAAATTGACCATTAACTTGGAAACAGTTTTGTAGACTTTCTCCTACTCACAATTCACCACAAACATCCCATATTGTCAAATGCCTGCCACTGAGAGCTTGGGTCAAATGTCTATTGCTGAGAGCTTGGGGACAGCATTCCACCTAAACAACCTTTGAGCTCTACTTCAAGCAAGGAAAAGTAATGAAGTAACCTGGTTTGAAATACCAGGTATTTGTAGAATGGAGAACTCACTCTCCCTGAGCAAAAAAGTAAACCAAGGGGTGAGTAACACCTGGCTTTGGTGCAGTTCCTCCTTTCTGAAGCTTCTACTGACATCTGCTGGAGACAGAATCTAAGCATCGGACATTTCTTGGACACTCATTTTAGATTCAGTGTCAAAAAAGTGTAGGAGGGATTTAGGCACTATATACATCGCTCCTCCATTTAACCAGTGAGGCACACTCTATACCTGTAACAGTAAAAAGCTGTCACTATCTACAAAGCTTACCTGCTTTCATCTCTGAGTTTACAGAATAAACCCGGCTTTGTCTGAAAAACAAACCCAAATTACAGCCATGCATACACCATGTACCCACAGACCAAGGAAAACTAGATCCGTAAGACAAAGAAGTGGGATTCAAAGCTCAGTTCTGTTCCAATGGAAAGGGGTTTGGAGAAGTGCAGGGAAGAAGGAAGGTCTGCCCTGCTGCCCCCAGCAATATAGAGGAAGAGCAGGAGCTGACAGTAGTGGGCAGACTTCCTTTCTCTTGTACAACAGCCCCACACAGAAGCAGAGGTAGCAGTGAGATCAACAGGCCCAGCTCCGGGTGCCCTTGCATCCTGGCTGGCAGATAATGCTGGGGAATGCTGCACACATCTGTTGTCACTGCCGAGGTCACTCAGTGCAGCACTGCTGGAGTCAGCATTACAGACTAATGGCTCAGACTGGTTCCCAACAGCTGCATTCACAGAGCTCTGAGAAAGGACAGTTAACTCACATGAATGAAGGTGGTTCCAATGAGAACAGCACAGATACATAATATGCTCTGCTCTAACTTACAGACAGCAAAACAGATAGCTGGGGGAGACCTGCTTGGCTGCTTTATGACCTGCAGGCCAACTGCTCTCTACAAAGTCTTGGTACAGCCCATGGCATAGTGCAGCACAGAGCATAGGATTGTGGGACTCTATGACCCTAAAATAGGGGCATGGTCCTAAAGAAGTGCAAACTAGAAAAAGCATCACGATGGAAGTTGATGATTAAAGTAGATGATTTGTGTTGGTGTAAAACTTTTGTCTTCTGATTGGGCATGATACAAAGCCAGCCACTGGCAAACCTCAACCTTTCCTTTGACTTCAGGTTAATAATGTCAATACCTTTGTAACAACTCTGAAGAGAGATGTGTCTAACCACAAACACCTTTCCTGTAGTTATCTCACATTGTCTAGGTCTTAACACCAGGTTCTTAGCTAAAGCCTCAGACTGCAAGGTACTGGAGAGATCTATACACTTTCCTCCACACACCAGGATTTTCTGAAATGAAAAAGAGTAAATATTCAGTGGGGAAATCTCCATCTTGTATATACAAAATTGACTCCTACATTTTGAGTTCTGGCCAGCTGGGGACAGGTATGCCATGGGGTTTTTCACTGCTTGCTTGTTTTCTAGTTTTTGTTATTTTTTGTTGGTGCTTTTTCTTTTTCTTCTGGCAGAAGGAAAAATAGAATCCCTTATTAGCTTTTCAGTTTCATCCCTCCTTTCATTACCATCCTGCTCATGTCACGTTAACTCCATTGCGTCGTGTAGCCGATGTCCCACTGGCTGCAGCCAGAAGGTGGCAGTGGAAGAGCACCGTTAAATGGTCCCCGTGCATTGAACACACGGGGCAGGGAAAAAAAAAAAAAAAAAGATTACTTGAGGTGACGCAACAGTAGACAGCTGCATTTTGGATAATTTTAAGAGGTGTTTTCTACCATAGAGTGACAAAACGCTGTGATGGGTAAGAAAACTCATTTGTTTTCTGTGAAACCGAGAGAAAAAAAGCTCTTCTTGAAGAGTTGTCACAAAAGGCTGCGTTTTGAGGCAGCTGTAATCACTTAAATTACTCAAGTGGGTAATCAAACCTGAACACCTGAATTTCAGGCCCATTAACAGCCTAAAAGCCAGCACTCTAAGCAAATATGTTGGGTTTTTCCTAGCACTGAGTTTTAGGTCTGTATTTGTTAATGTACCCCTCATTTCTTTGCCCTTGCTGTTAGGAAAGCCCAGAAAAACCTTCCACAGGAAAAGTCACAAGCCGTGTCTGTACTGCTCCTGCAGTCAGGCTGCAAGACAAGACAGCATTGGAGGGGGAAAGCAACAGCTGCTCTGCTCTGTCCCTTGATGAGTGTTTGTCTTATTCTCTACAAAAGAGGGCAGCATCTGATCATAAAGAAACAATAAGGTTTCATGTTCTTGAAAGATAGCTGACCTTGCTTTCCTCCTCTATGCAATATTGTTCAAAGAAAAAAAAGAATATTCTTTCAACAGGAAGAGAACAGAGAGCAATTACTGTGAAAACAAAAAAATAACTTGGCAAGCCAACCACAGATGTCAGAGAAGGTTTGGAAAAGTGGGAAGAAGCCACAAATTCTTCATTCAGTTTAAAATATAGAAGAGGTGCCTACAAGAAGGATCAAACTGCTCAGGCATGTAAGAAAACAGCATAAGCAAACAGAGAGAAAACTTTAAAACAGCAAAGGCAGGGGATGGGATTAAACAGCTAACATCAGGACTAGCAGGAGCCAATTAAAGATACATAGAGAGAAAGGGACCGAGCAAAGCACTGATTTACTGGCAGATGAAAAGAGGAAAGTCATCAGCACAAAAATAAGAAATAAAAAGAAGGCCAAAACACTCAATGTCTTATTTTGTATTGCTAAGCAAAAAGCTGAAGGGCGGACAATGGCTGATGTAAGCAGCAGTGACAGAGCACTGGGATCTCTCTGCAGAAGCACGAAAGGAGATGTCAGCACACTGAAGGAGTTCCAAAGTTTTCACACTGCCTGAGCCTGATGGATTTATCCCAGGAACCAGAACAAGGAGGTGGCAGAAGAAACGTCAGAACCTCTCATGGTTATCTAAGGAAAAGTCAGGGAGTGTCAATAAGCATCAGAAGGCTGAAAAAAAGGTAAATGTATTCAGTTTCTAAGAAAGGAAGGAAAAGACTAATCAGGGATTTGCCTATCAGTCAGCTTACCTTCAAATGCCAGAAAACCCCTGGAATAAATAAAATCTTTGTGAGCACATAAAAGAAAACAAGGAAGTGATTAAGAGTCAGAACAGATTCGTCAACTGCAAATCCTCTCAGAGCAAACTCATTTCTTTTTACGAATGAGTTGAAGGCCTGGATAGACAGAAAACAATAGACATCATCTAATGTCACAGAATTGCTGTTCATATAGTTGCTAAAGACCTTCTCATTCAAAAGGTAGAAACATAAGTTTTAATTGAATTGCTGATATGGCACAGGTCAAACAGACTGAGCAAACCCACGGCACTAAGTAGAAATATAGCTGTTATTAGTAGCTCATAGTCTCAATCATGTAATTAACTGTCATAACACAATGGAAAACACAACAATGACAGCAGAGCAACCAAGTCCAAGGCAACAGCCATAGACACAGAAACAAAGAAAAGAAGCTGCTTACCTTCAGAAGACCTCAGGTACACAGAGATCTCCAGCAAGATACCCTCACCTCCACTGCCAACCCTTAAATGAGGTCTGGGAAGGGGTGGATCCTGGCTCCAGCCCTTCTGGTCACTCAGCTGCATTGCATGCACCTGAGCTCCCCTGGGTGGGCCCTGCCTTCCCACCCGGTGCTCAATCACTGGTTCAAGCTGTGTCTTAGCATTTCCACTACAGCTGTTATGGAGTTGGCTATGTTCAAAATGTTTTTAGAACAACCTGCTAGATGCAGCTGGAATCTATACTGTTGAACCTCTACGAAACTCTAAGATGGGAAGAGATGCAAGTGTATTAATGACAGGACTAGAAACTCCAACAAGCTAGATAAATTGGAGAAATGGTATGAAAACACTGGGTGAGCCCTTACAGTTCCGAGCAGATGTATGTACAGTAGGTGGGAGTGATAAAATGCAAAAATATGAGACGGAAAAAAATAATAGAAACTCCAGAAATTCAAGTTTATGGGAAATCATGAGCCAAACATGAGCCAATGTTTCTCTGTGGTGCCACCAAATGTAGGTAACCCTCACTGTCACACATGTTGCTGTTTTCTGAACAAAACTCATGATGTTTGCTTACAATTAAGTGATATTCACACAGTACAACACTCAAAAGCATTTGAGCCAGTGTACAATGATCCATTTCCTAACACCATGCACTTTCACAGGGCAGTTAAGCAAAATTGCTTATGTGCCGTGAGAACAAACCTTGCTGGAAGGGACTGCAATAAAGGAAGAACCCATCTCTAATGGCACTAACTCATTTCCCAAAACCTGAAATTGCTAAGTGGCCATCTGCAATCAAAAGGTTTGATGCATTTTAAAGAACCTTTTCCTGCAATTGGCCACACCTGAGCCTTCCCTTGGAGCTGCAGATGAAGCGAATGCAATATCCATTGATTCAGCACTTTTTAAAACCCCTTAGCACAAGCACAAGAAAGTATAAACTTCTGCTATAGCTTTTGAGAGGCAGCTTTTGCTAGCCAACATTTCTAGGTTTTAACATTGTTTTCTCTTATTCTAGATCTGTCTGCTAGGTAGGGAGGCCAAATGCCAGAACAGTGTACATTCTGCAGGAAATAGGAGGATGATCTACAAAGATAAACACTTGAGTCCTTGAATATTTCTCTGTTTGTTCCCTTTGGAACAGTCCCTAGGAGATGCTGTGAATTAGCAAGCAGACAACCGGCACTGGTTACTGTTATCTACTGCATCCATGGATGTAAAAACCCCGGTTCCTCTCCCTGGCTCCTTTCATCTCAATAGAAGCTGTGACTTTTATAAGGAAAGGATTCTAGGTTCCAAACTACTTGTATAAACCTTTGTTTGTATGGTGTAATAAATCAAAGGCAGAAATAGCCTACAGGGTTCCTTGCTACACTGCACACTGTGAACAAATCATTTACTTTCCAGGGGACCATTAATTAGTATTGATTTGTCTTCTTGCTCAGACAGTTCACAGGCATATGGACGGAAGGCTGCATGCCAGCTCATACAGCATCCAGAGCCTGCTGTTTTCACCCTGCAGCTTTTCACACAGGTTGAAAAGATATGCAAACTGAAGACACACTGAAACTAAGGTGATCTTCATATGACCTGTTTTAAGCATCTAGTGAAAGGAAATAGATGAGAAGTGAGGGGCAAATCACTGGCACGTTTTGCCCAGAGAGGTGGTCAGTGTGATGTCCCTAGAGACACCCAAGGTCAGGCTCTGAGCACCTGGTTGAGCTGTTCCCTGCTCATTTCAGAGGAGCTGTGATGACCACAGCTTCCACCAGCAGCTTGTCTTTGTTGCTTTTACTGCACTGCCTGAAAAGGAAGCATGAGGAACGGTCCTAGGGTTGCACTGAGCTCCTACTGATCGTTGGCACAAACTCTACAGCAAAAGCCAGTTAGGTAGGAACAAGTCTGGCTCTGTACTGATTGCACTGATCCACCATCCTCTAGGCAGCCCCAGGATCAGCAGGCATCTAAAAATTGGCTGTCAGTACCTTCTGCACAGAGACAGCAATTATAATTACGAGATCAAGTTTCTTAGAAAGAACATGACAGCTTAGGAGCAGCACTTGGCTACTCAAGTAGAAGCAGGAGGTCTACAATTAAGTGGAAACTTGATTCCTTCATTGCTGCCTCCTCCCCCACCCCAGTATTCTTACTTTTTATTTTTTGCAAGTTTTCAGTAGCTATTTTCTTAACAGATTAGGAGAGTTCCTTCTAGTTCAATAGATTTCTTTCTTAGTGTCAGCTTTTTTAAACATCATTTTGCATACATGGATTTTATCTGTCTTCATATACCCGCTAAGAGTGCAATCCTGTAAAACATATTGTTTACAAAGCTGGAACTCCCTACAAAGCATTCCCACACCACCCAGCCTTCAGCAGCACTGCTGGCATTTTCCATGGGATTGCTGCATGCCCTATTAAAGGCTGCTGCGTGGGGCAAGGGGTGAGGGGTTTGTTGGAGGGTGGATGGGAGGATATAATGTTCTTCAGAGGGTGAGTTCTAGCAGAGAGGGTGGAAAGCTGCTGGTGGGGTGGAGAACAGTGATTAGTTTTTGGGTTTTTTTTAATTGTGAAAGAATTAAGGAGAAAACAACTAATTAGCAGGTTCCAGGGAGGCAAACTTCATGTGAGACTCCAGAGGGTATCCAGTCATTTTCTTATATGGTATGGTGCTGAATATTGAAATGAAGGGAATTTGGTATTAGTTCCAGTGGAGCTTGATCCACTAGCTAGTTCTGATTTAGAGCACTTGCTTCAGCTCTGGGTTAGGATGATGATTATCTCTGCTTAGGCTTTGCTTCGTTGCATGTGCCTCGTAGATTACAGTCCTATGTTGGCTGTGGCTTTCAGGAGGACCTGTCTCCAGCCTTGGGCTTTGGGAAAGCCTCTTGTAAAGTGCCTGTTTGCTTAAATCTGACATGAAGTCTCCTAACCTCGGTGGGGCTGGAGCACAGTTTCTTGGGTACCTGGGAGCAGCTCACAGCGTGACTCCATGCAATCACTGAGGCATAACAAGTGTTTCCTTCCCCTTTGTTCAGATAGTTCTAACCAAATATTCTTCAAAAGGAGACATTCATAGAATCGTAGAATCACAAGGGTGGAAAGGACCTACAAGATCATCTGGTCCAACCATCCTCCCATTACCATTGCTACCACAAGCTACTAAACCATATCTCGTAGCTCCTCATCCAGATGCCTCTTGAACACTGCCAGGGACAGCGACTCCACCACCTCACTGGGCAGGCCATTCCAGTGCCTGACCACTCTCTGAGAGAAAAAGCTTTTCCTTATGTCTAATCTAAATCTCCTCTGGCGCAACTTGTGGCCATTCGAAGCTTGCCACATCACAGCGCTTAAGTGCTGTAAATCACAGAGGGGTTATGTCTTCCTATCAGGCTGCTCTCTGCTTCTCATATGTGATACAGCCAGCAGTGAGTGCTTATTCCACCCTGCTGCTTATTCTGAACTAAGTGAAACTGTTTCTCTGTGGTGGATTCTCGTAAAGCTAATTAGCACTTAGTGGTAAATATACACGTGGGGTTGAGATTCAGTGGATAATAAGTATCTGTTGGATGCTCCTCCATTAGCGTAAGAAATTAGCATGCACCTGCATAGCTAGGCTCTGCTGTATTTAGTTGTGAGCAATGTCTTGCTTGCTGTGTTCCAGCAGTTCTGGTTAGGGTGATTAAAAGCAGCAGTATCTAGCTCAGGAGGAAAGAATATTTTTTGAAAGAGTATTGCTCTCCCTGGAAACATCTGTGCTCTGGGGCTGCCAAGACCAAATGCAGAAGGCAGAAATTTCAGGTCACAAGAGCTGTAGTTTCACAGAAAACACCTCTAGCTATCCAGAGATGAAACAGACTACTTCAAAGCTTCCAGCACTCCTCTGTCATCTCTTCTGGTTTTAAAAATGTTTAGTTGCTGTAAATGGGTCAATAGCAAGAGTTTCTATTTACATTGCTTGTTGTTTTCTATCCTCTGGTGATGCTGTGAATGTTAATTAAAATCTTGTGGATAGGCACCTCAAAGCTCAGTCTGGAGTTATTATCTACAGCAGAAAATCAGAGAGGTTTGGTTTAGTCTTTGGACTACAACAAATAAAAGGCAGTATGAACACAGCTCCTGCTCAAAGCTTTCTTGCACAAAGAGCTTAGGCTTAATGTAATTAAATTAATCAAATTAATTAATCAAACTGCACATTTTTTATCAAATATATAAAATTTAGTGTAATCTGCAGGGCTTGCTATGATTTTACATAGGTGAATTTCAAGGTTTGATGTAGCTCTAGATGACATCAAGCTTTCTCTGGTCTCAGTATTTGAATGTGAATAGCCTTCCAAATCTGTACTCTCCCTTCAGCCTCTATTCACTGATGTCAAAACTTATAAGACCATTCTTGTACCAGTTTGGCCTTCCTCCAACCCACCTTCTACCTCTGGTTTTGAACACCTCACATTATGACTGGAAGCAAAAATGTTTGCTGAACTGTCCCTATTTCCACCATAGCTAGTGCTGCAAATTGGGCTGTGTTTGTTGAACATGAGGTTGCTGGTAAAACTGGTCAAGCTAATTTTTTTTTGCCACTGAAAATCTCATGCTTTTCCTTCTTGCTCTCAAATCTATGCTTCTCTGATCACTCAGCAAACCTGTAATGATCTAGAAAGCTATCAAACATTTTAATGTTTGACCCATGGAAGTGAAATACCTTCTACCCCTTTTATAGGTGACCTAATCCCCAGAAATCGTGGCATTTTAAGAACTGTTTATTCTTTAATGTTGATTGATTCCTTTAATGTATATTGTTTTGCTTTGTTTCACTTGATAATACATTTCACACGTCTAGAAAAGCTATTTAACTCAGGGCCAATAGTTACTGTGTTATTTCTGTTCAAATTCTTACAAAGCAGATCTGAGCTAAACCCACAAATTAGATTTAAACTTATTAAGACCATTTGGCTCAATGCATAGGAGCACAAACAGCATAACAGAAAGGCTGTCTGTACAGTGCACTGGGAGAAGATTTCACCCAAAATGTTGAATGCTAATGTGCAGAGTAAGTTGTTCGCTGAACTGGGCCAACTGACAGCTGTCACTGAGGATGAAAGTGAAGACGTGGTTTTAAAGTTGATCTCTGAGTCTGGGTGCAGGGAGATGCCTCAGCTTGGAACTCAAGCAGAATATGTGGGGGGAAAAGGGTAAATCATCTCAGTAAGCAACTGCAAGACACATTTTGAGTTCATAACCACATTCCTCCAACAATTTAGTGACTTCAGGATGTGGGCGGTCTGGCTTTTAATTCCTCTTCTGAAGCCTGAGCTGTCTTTTATGTGCTCGTCTTACCCTCATCAGAAGCACATACAGGTAGTGCCATTTGAAACTGCTCCATGGGAAAACTTATTTCTTGATTTTGCCATAAAGGAACAATTTTACGAACTGTGAGAAATGAAGACACTACATCACTTTTTTTTATGAAAAGGATTTAAACAGCGCTTTCCACAACGTCTCAGAAACAAAGGAAACCATTTTTAGAATCACAGAATCATTAAGGTTGGAAAAGGCCACTAAGATCATCTAGTCCAATCACCAACCCATCCCCACCATGCCCACTAACCACGTCCCTCAGTGCCACATCTATATGTTTCCTGAACACCTCCAGGAACTTGGTAGATACAGCAAAACTGGGCTCTCCAAGAGCCTCCCTGCATGTTGTTGGTGATGTTGCTAGAACTTGGTTTGGCTGTTGATGGTTTGCATTTCATCTGTCCTCAGTTTGTAGCAATCTTCCAAGAAAAAGCACTATCAAACCAATTTGCCATTAATTGTGACTGACAACATTTGCAAGGGTTACACTTACAGGTTTTAACAAATAAACATTATTTTATACAACAGACATGAATACATGTTTTAATGAAGAAGTGATTCATAATGAAAATATTATTGACTTTGCTAAGATTAAGCAGGTCTGCCATATGCTGTGTCTAGTCCTTCAGATGGTTTCAAATTCATTTCTAATTTTTCTAAGTTATGCATATTAACAACAGATGCTGAATTTTAAAAGGATCTAATAATTGAGAGGAAATCGTTCCAAAGCTGAATGTTGAGGGTTTTTCTTCTTAATGATTCAAAATAAGTTGTATAAACAGTTACTCAGAAAGTAATTTTTAATTAGCAGTGTCGCTTATAAATAACTCTTTCACATGGCATTTGGATTGCTTTCATCTCAATGCTGCCAGATCTGTATGCAATTTCCACAGGTGCCATTGCTGCGGAGTGGGTTGGTTGAGCACTCAGAACTTCAGCCCAACTTTTCAGCCATTTTTATAAAAGATACTTTCCCAGATGCATTCCTCCCACAACTCAGCCATCTCTGGACCAAACGCAAGCAGTTCTGGGGCTGTGCATATATACCTGACTTACCTTTATTTAGACTTGTCATATTGCTGAGGGATGCAAGGAGCAATGCAGTAAGGCTGCTAAGCTGAGCTGGCCAGCTGCAAGGGAGGGACCATGCTCACCAGAAGGCTTGAGTAGTTCTTTCTGCACTCATGCAGAAATGCAGCCCCTGGCTGGTTTCAGATGTAGCCTTTGGATGGTTTTTCTTTTTTTTTTTGCCTCCGCAATCCCTAGAAAGAAGTGCTGCATGGTGTAGTGCACTGCTTCTCTGTAACCTCCCAAATGCAGCTGGTTACACAAACTGGAGAAGTAGGATGTGCTATAACCTTTGACCATGAGCCAAAGCTTCTATCTTGTTCCAATGCCACACGTCCTCTAGAGAGTTCACCTCTCTTATCATGGGCATGATGGGAGCAACTGAACACTGCTCCCTGTGGCTAAGAAGCCACAGAGAGAGCGGGGCCACCTCAGATAGGTACAAGCCCTACTGCTGCCCAGCATCACATCACCAGCTGCTGCCAGATGTGATCCCCTGACACTGGAATCCCCAGCTGTGCAGAACCAGTCCTCAGCACCATGCACATCACCAGAGCCAAAACCCCTCCTGCTGCTGTGAGACACAGGATGCCATTGTAGCAACCTATCTGGAAACCAACAGTTGTAATTGGTGGAGAGGGTAAAGCTGCTGCTCCTTTGCAAAGCACCATGCTGTTCCCCACAGCCCTGCTCACTGCTGAGTGTCACCAGGCCAAATGGAAACGTAGGAATTGTAGGAAATATAGATGTTGGAATTAGAGCCGTCTCCTCCCTCTCTTTTGTGTTTCCTGCAGAGGGAAAAATAAAAAATAAAAGGGAAAATTACGACTTAACGATGTTAATTAACATAAACATGATGCAAAGAATGCAAAGCCCAGTCAGCTGCGGATAGTGGTGATCCTAAATTGGTTTCTGGAAGGCTCCAGACACAAAGCAGGGAGCTCCTGAGTGCATGTTTTATTATTTATATCAATTACTAACTTAATTAACTTAGTTTGACAAAGCAGGCTGCTGAAAGACAAAGCAAGCAACATCAGGCAAGAAAGCCAACCCTATCAGCTCCTTGTCAAAGAGATCCCAGAGAGGCACAACTCCCAGTGACAGCTATTTGAGCTTCATGCTCTCAACACCTCGCTTTCTGGATAATTCATCAGCACTTTGTAAGGAGGCAGCCTGGTGGACTCATCGCTAGTTGTAAACCATTTAATCCATCCCCTGCTGATGGTGCTGTCCCTGAAGTGGAGTGCACTTACATCTCCTTTCCTTCCCTGGGTGGAAACAGAGCAATGCTTCTAATTTCAGACAGCTACCAGGATCTGAGTATCCTGAAGGCTCTTGTCCATATTTTTTGTTATTGGTTTTGGGTTTTTTTTTCAGTTGATCAATGTGTTCAAAAGGCTGGAGGTGGAATAGGAGAGCAGGGAGCAGAGAAACATGTACAAAAAAGGGTTGAACTAAGCCTCGTGAAATAAACCATCTGGTCACATCTACTTGGTAGGAATATCCTCATTTGTAGCTTTTCGGATGGAGAGTAGATACAGGTTTTGGGAGGAAAGGTCTCATTCCTACAAGCAGGTGCCTTAGATGCAGTAGATGCAGCTCTGCTGGTACAAAGGACCAAATACATAGGAGGATTTAGAATTCTGGAATCGTTTTTGTTGGAAAAGACATTCAGGTTCATTAAATGCAACCATGAGCCTATCCTAAACAGCACCATTTTGGGCCCAGAACAAGGATGCACTCTATGGGGAGGGATATTTACTCGATACAACCATTAAAGCTAGAGCTCCAAGTGGTAGAAAGACTCCTGCCAGCTGCAGATCTGCATGGCATTTAGCTACATATATGGTCCGTGTGTCAAGGAAACATCTAACTGGCTATTTCTTCTTCCAGAGAGACATTTGAAAGAGAGTCATAGAATCACAGAATATCCCAAAAAGGAAGGGATCCATAAGGATCATTGAGTCTAACTCCTGAAAAGAGGAGAAGAAAATCTCCATTTTAGATCTCTGATTTCTCTATGTTTTCTGAGATGGAATACACCTACTGGAAGGAGGAATACAACTATTCTTACGAGGAAAAGAAAGAAAAAGTGAGCACTGAGAGGGGGAAGTCTGGAGGTAAATATTTGAGTCCTTCGTGCAGAAGTGCACACAATTTCTGTCCGTGCTCTTTTCATCTGGTGGGCAGATTGATGGCTGTGCTGCACAGTGCTGTCCAATTTGGCATTGTTTCCCAGCTGCAGGTGTACTGTTTTCCGCTTTTATCTGTACCCTGCATTCTCTTAGACTTCTAATTATAGCTCACCATTGCCAGCTCAACAAGCAAGATTCACTCAATTAAAACTACGCAGAGCATTTGTTGTTCAGCTGGTATGAAAAATGTCAGCTTTCCCCATCTCTCTCAGCTGAGAGATGTTCACTGTGGTCCTGTATGGCAGGGACTACCTCTGTCCATCCCAGGTAATCTGCCATTCCCCAAATACAGCTCCCGAACTTGATACAAATACAGCTCTCATCATTTTCTTCATCCAGTACAAGGAATGAACTTAAATCAATGCACCTCACACACAAACATTTTAGTCTTTTGTGACTGCTCTGGAGGCCCGTGAGAGACCAACTCTACCTGACCCTGAGGTTTAACTGTTGTTTTGCTCTTATGGCTTGATTTAGGATGAGAAGTAATGGCCTTGAGTTGCACCAGGGGAAGTTCAGGCTGGACACTAGGAAACATTTCTTCTCAGAAAGAGTGGTAGTGCAGTGGCACAGGCTGCCCAGGGAGGTGGTGGAGTCACTGTCCCTGGAGGTGTTCAGGAACTGTGGATATGTGGCAATGAGGGACGTGGGCAGTGGACATGGTGGGGATGGGTTGGACTGGATGATCTTAGTGGTCTTTTCCAACCTTGATGATTCCATGACTCTACAATTTCAGATTTAGTGCCCTTTGTTCTGATAACCTGTCCTTCTGTTTCTGCTCAAATGCTGATTTAAATTTTGACATTGCTCATAGGTGCATCGCCTTTTAATCCTGTGTTTGACTACAAAGAGTAACTTTCTTCTGACAAAGCATATTTGCATCTACAGTCATTGAAAATGCAGCATATTTGCTAGAAAGATGCACTAGGAGTCCCTCCAAGAACTAGATTCAAATTGTAAAGCTGTCTCTCCTGCTGGTTTAATCTGTGCTCCTCACTCTAAATGTAGACATCTCATCCTCTCCTGTCTCTTCCCACTATCTCCTTCTGTATATCCTTTAATCTCCTCGTTTAAGATACATAGAGCCTTCTGAGATGCCCGGCCCCAACAATATCTTCTCATTTCCTTGTTCCTTCATGTCCAAAGTCCTCACTGTGCCCTGACAACTGACCTTTTAGTAAATGCTTTATGATATCTACCTGGAAACACCACACCACATGTACACAAATTCCACTGTACACCTAGGGGTGTTTTCCAGGGACTGGCATTTTGGAATAGTCCAAGGAGGCATCATAAGCTGCAGGTATTTGCTGCTGTAAAATGTAGAGACATAGGTATCTACCTGCCAAAGCTCTCTTGGTACATGGAAACAACTCAAATAAAAACCCAGCAGACAGGGAGCACAGTGCTCTGCTCACCTCATCAAGCTTCACCCACTTCAGCTCAGACACAGTCCTTGCCTCCATCCTTCACTATGAGAGTCCTTGGATTTGAATGAAAACGAGAAACAACGAAAACCCTTGCTGGGAAATTTAATAGGCTCACCAAGTTTAGAACTGCACTACTTTATAAAATCAAAGCATGTAATGATTTCTTAAATTGTAATTAAAAATTACAGCACCAAAAATACTGTAGCAATGAGCCCCGGTCCCTCAGAGGAGCACAGCAGCTCCCCAGAGAGGGGTACAGATCAGAAAACACATTCCACATGAAGGATTTTACTGTAATTATTTGCATAACTGGATTAAAGAAGTATACCAGTGTGCCTCTAAATCTTATTATTGTTTATTACTCTGGATATCAGAAAGAAACAGTAATTACATTTAGCAGAGATTGCTGGGGCTAGGTTCAGAAGTGAGGCTGTGTGAGCATATCCACACTCACTGCTGTGGCCAACGGGACTGCTGAGAAGAGAGAAGGAGCCTCAGGACCTAAAGGCAAGACCATCTTGAGGAGTTTCTGCAAAACCTAATCCTGCAGGTGACAGTCCAGACACGGTGTTAGCAGCAAAGCCCCACATGCAAGCACAAGAGCTGGAAAATTCAAGGCATGTGCGCGGTGCACCTGCCCTTATATGAGGGTGCCCACCATGCTGAGTGCTTCAACATGCAGCCCTTGGTGCTGCTGTGAACACAGCTCTAGTGACTGTTGATAGCAAAAGCTCATTTGTAAGAGTTAAAAATAAAAGACAGAAATTCAAGCCCTAGTTTCCTTCCTTCAGCCCTTTGCAGCAGCCATCTGCAGTCACTAGCATGCAAGAGAATATTAATAACCAAACTGTGGTGCTGGAAATGGGGGCAGAAACGTGATAGGGAGAAAAGAAATAATGCCAGGCCTGCAGTGGTTAACAATGGTCTTTCTAGTTACTCCACTGTGCTTTGGATCACTGCAATAAAGTGCTGTCTGTATTTAGTGCATGGGGTTGTAAACATTAAGGGCCATCTCAATGCTAATTAGCCTTTCCAAATTGACAAATGAAGAGCTTGAAGTAGCACATTTCCATAAAAGAAAAATCTCCAAAACTCAGGATTTTGTTGTTAGTTAAAGCTTCTTGTGTCAGTGCTCAGTGCTTGCTCTCAGTCTGTACTCACTGCTCTTTTCTACAAAGCCCTGAAGCAGAAACCTAAAAGCTCATTAAATTTGGTCCACTTGTTTGGAAGGTGGTTGGCTTGTTTGCTTGTTTGTTTTTTCCTTTTTCAAACTCTCCAGTAGTTCTGTATATTGAACCTGAAAGAAAATGATCCCCCAAAATTCAGCGAAAGCATCTTTCAGTAAGACATTCAGATGTTTAAACCACAATAAGCAGGGCAACTAGACTTAATCACTGAGTAAATGCAAACAGTGCCCACTTTAGAGAGACTTCCCTGACTCAGTGTTGCTGAGTCAGGGAATTTAATATTAGAATTGACTTCTAATATTCAATTCCTCATTGCAAGCACAAGGACGGCTTGAAATTGCAAGGAAACTTGTGAAAAGGGATTTCAAATGTTTTCCCAGTGTGTGCATTGGCATCTCTGTATTTTTTTAACTAGATTAATTTACTGAATGTTGATGAGCAAAATGGCACAGTTTCACAGTAGGAATGCATTTAGAAACCAGTGAAACCATAATCTTTTTCTTCTCTCTCCCCCCTTGCCTATTTGCCTTGCCTAGAAGCACATGCATCTCTGGCCACACACAGGTACAGTAGGTTTAGCCTGGCTGAAAAAGGACAAAACTGCCCCCTGGTCTGTGCTTTTTCTATAGCTGGGATATCAAACAGCTCCTCATGTCACTTAATGTTCTGGCTGGAAGAAGCCTCTTCAGAAAAGATGTCTGGTGTCACAACTTTTTCCCTGATTCTTATAAGTTATCTCAGATATTTTCAGTTCAGACGGGGAAGAGACAAGAAATCATTTGTTCGATTATAGCTTTTAACTCCCTCTTTCTATTGAAAGGTGAATGTCAAAGAAAATTGTTTCCTCCCAAGAGACTCCTTCAAAAGAGAGCACTTACCACTCTGCTTTCTGACAAGCCTTTCTTCTGTTGGTCACGCAGTGCTCATCACAGCTCAGTGACAACAGCCCCTTCTACCCACCATTTTTGAAGTGCTCTTGAAGGCCCTATCAAGGTCTCTGGCTGCCTCTGGAGATCAAAGCTGATGGCAGCATTACCCATTGCACACATCAAAATCTGTTCCTCGAAGGATGAGCAGAAAGCTTCTTGTCTGACAAGGCTACACTGATCTCCCTTGGCTGGGAACATGGTCACATTGCTGAAGGGTCAGCAAATTGGGGTTAAATGAGACAATGGCAAGCACACAACTCAATGTCTTGTGGCATATCTTAATGTCCTCCTATTTTGATGAGTTTCCACACACAGTTTCCAGCCTGACCAGCATTGATGGCAGCATCAGCAAATTTACCAGGTGACTTTGCTAATAGGCTTTCGGTCACTCTGCATCAGCCACGCCTCACCAAACAGCTTCACTCCTGCCTTGCTTACCCTCTCCTAGCAGTGCAGCTCATCTCACTATATGCTGTGATACAGCTCCCAGGGCACAGCAGCTTTGGGATCTCAAAGCAATGCTCCCAGCAGCCCTGCTCCCTGATCACAGTGTCAGCTCTGCACGAAGGGCACTTCAGAGAGCTGAGGCTGCTCTTCATCATGGCCCTAATGGAGAGATCTGCAGGAATACTGTCAGTCCTTTACTCTGAAACTTATGCTAGGGACTGTATTCTGAGTAGATAAATAGATTTAATTTTCACCCAGTCCAGAGATTTAATCCCCCTCACTGGGGTATCTAGGTCTTACATTCATCACTGCTTCTCCCTGTTCCCACATCTATGCTGCCAGCGACATGAAAACAAGATAAGAAGGATCCCTGCAGTTTACAGAAGGGGATTCTGTTGTTCTAAGATCTCCATGGCCTCTAGCTCCCATCAAAGAAAAAAAGGTATTTTGGGATATGATCTCTGCCTCTCCTTCTCCAGTAAGGCTGGAAGTGCTGGGGAAGTAACCCATGGGACATGTGGTATTATGACTGAGCCCCCAGGGATGAACATTAGCAACCAGAACTGATTAAAAGTGGAAATGACTTACAATGTTGCAGGAAGTGCACTCCCACCAGCTCTTGTGTTTACAGCACCACACTGGCCATAATGCAATTTGTAGCAGGTCCAATTTTCTTCTTTCTCCAGGCAAACATTTTCTTCAGCTCCCCCCTAAAGCTGTCATGGAGCCAGGCATAGAGGAAGGCATTGGTGCAAGCAGACATCATGGCAAACCAGTGGCACAGCAGCTGGATGAAATTGAAGTACTGCTTGTCTATTAAACTGATATCTATGTCCTTTATCATGTTGAAGATGTGCAGAGGCAGCCAACAGACTCCAAAGGCTGCCACCACCAAGACAAGCAAGCGGAAAGTCTTTCTCCTTCTTGCACGGTCCCATTCAGCTTGGCCCTGGGTGACGTTGCCTGGGACCACTCGGTTTTTCAGCTTGACTGAGATTCGCAGGTAGGACAGGGAGATGACGGCCAAAGGCAGCACGTAGGTGATGATGAGAGTGCTGTAAGCATAAGCCAAGCGATCTCTTTTCATATGGAACCAAAACTCCTCGCAGATGGAGAAGTCCAACTCTGGGAATTCTGCATGGTAAGTGTGGACCAAGGCTGGGGCAGCCAAGGTGCAGCTCAGCAGCCAAATGGCAGCAAGGATATAGGCACAAACAGGGATAGTGAGCCTCCTCCGGAAGGGGTACACCATGGCGTAATACCTGTCCACAGCTATGACAGTCAAGGTGAAGACAGACACAAACACAGTGACGGGTTGCATCAGGAACACAAAGTAGCACATGAAACGTCCATACACCCATCCTCTGGGCTCAAAGGCATACGCGAGCGTCAGGGGCACACAGGTTGCACACATGAGCATGTCTGAGAAAGCCAGATTGCCTACCAGAAAGTTGGTCACATTGTGCATCTTTTTCGTTTTGCAGATGACATAAATAAGAAGATAATTCCCAATGACACCAATAAAAACTACTAGGGAGTAGCAGGGGATGATGAGTGGCTTGAAGGACTGAACAAACTGGAGCCCTGAGAATAAATTGCTGGCGTTGCTATGAATTGCAGAGAGGAAGCTCTGGGAGGTTAAATTGTCCGAATTCATCATTTCCCTCCTTTTGTCGTCTGCCATCAGCTAAGTGAAGTAGGTACCACTGCACTGCTCTCGCACTCAATCAGTGAGGATAATGAATGGATTACTGGCTGTGCAGAGGTTGCCACATGGATAGTAAACAAGCATCTGTAAAAGCAAAAGGAGAAGTTGTAATCCTCGAGAGGCAGCTTTCAGCAGTTCCTAGGAAAAATCAAATACAGCCAATTTCCATTAAAGTCCTCCTGTATTTACCATTAAATCTAGGTTTTGACAGCATGCCACTTAATAAACATTTAATGCAGGGAGTACTTACTGCAGTGTTTTTCTAATCCCATATGATTTTCCTGTGGATGCCAAGAAGTGCCCTAGATGTCTGGCTTCTGCAAATCCAAGAGCGTGTGTGTGTGTTAGAGAGAGAGAGAGAGAATATATGAGTGAGAAAGAGGGATGCGCATTTACAAGCTAAGTGGAGATCAGTGTTTTTAAACAGTCTTCACTACTAGGTCATGACAGATTTGCCTATAAGCTTTTATCCCTATTGGCTGCCCTGAGCATTACGTTGCTCTTTGCGTGTGTCTTACTGATAGTAATTAGTTCTTGAATACACTTTCAAGAATTCCCCTTTCTTTGCAGTATGTCTGTACTTGCCCTTTCCAGCTAAAATTAAATTTGCATTCATTAACACGAGCCTACACAGCATCTAATCCCAGATCCAATTTGTCACAGACCTCAGAGCGCCCAAAAATGCCACCTGTAAATTTGCTGCTATAACGTGACCGTAAAATGGAATTCTAATAACATGCAGACATCAAATGAATGCTTATACCACTAGAGGGACTCAGCTACGCACCTGGTGAATGAAGTTATGTCTGGAAACGAGCATTGTGCGTGGAACATAAAGAATCTTATTTTCTAATAGGGTTAAAATGTTTGCTCTTCCCTGGTGAGTATTTCCAGTGGGCTTTACATATCTTTAAGAGTAAAAACATGCAAAGATCTCAAAGGAAATAACAGCACCCAAGCAGCTTAGCTGTAACGGCTCACCTGTAGGGAATTACAACAAATGGTCTCTAAAATTACAGCTGCACAAATATATTTGCGATGTTCCTTCATTAGGCATTAACCTTAAGAAGATACTAACTTTTTCCACACTAAACAGCAAATGCAAACCATTCTCTAAAACAGCACATTTGTTTTGTGTGGTTCAAGCATTAGAAAACAAAAGATCAGGATAGGCGTGCAGAGAGTACACATTTAAGCAAACTACAGTATCAGACTCTTACTTAGTGTCCTAATTCTTCCTTTATTCCCTCCATTTCAACCACTTTGGGACCAGGACCTCTGCTGGTGAAAAAAAACAGTGAAACTCCACTCTTTCTATTTACATCCACTAGAGATACTTTTGAAAAATAATAAAATAGAATAAAAGGATAAAGGAGCAGCCTATAGCTTTTGAATACTTCAAAGCAGGGAAGATTGCAAGGTTTTGCAAGGCACTGAGGGGATTTAGACACAACTACAATGGGCAGTTTATGTCCTAATGTCTTTAACTACTCAAGAAAATATTAACCCAATGTTTTCTCTGAGGCTATTGTTCTCTCAATTTGATGGGAAGAGTGATTACACAAATCAAAAAGTTAGATTTCAAATGTGTCATAATCCTTTCTCTATTCTTAAAGAGGAGTTAATCTTGTGTAGCCTTTGCTCAGACCTGAGCCATTCTGCCACAAATACTTATTGATGGATGGGCATTTCAAACCTAGTATGTGCTGATTTTGCAACCACGTTTATGATTAGATTATGCTATGGACTGGAATATGGCCATTATTCCAGCCTGAGGGGAGAGCAAGTGCGTAACTGAGGTGCTCAGAAGTACCATCCTTCACTTCATGGACATAGTGACCTACCCATGACCCGTACAAAAAATGGGATGCTATATCCCACTTTGGAGTCCAATCTCATGTATCTGAGCTGGAGGGGACCCAGAGGAATATAGACCCTATTTGTGTCTACACAGTCCAATCCAAAATAGCAGGAGGATTTGTAGGTAATGATTCCAAAGAGGAATCCTACTGTTTTCACCATCCCATGTGACCATATTATTTTCTTATAAGCAGAATGCTGCAAAACTGTTTCATTACACTCATAAATACATTTGTTTCACTTAGTATGGGAGAAAACTGATCTCAGACCTACTGAGGTGAAACTGAGCCTTTTAGCTGATTTCTTGGACTGGGTCTCTAATACAAGCCAAAACATACAGAAAAATGAACAGTGAGCATTTGTAAATAGACTGTGTGCTGCCCACATCCTGCTGGAATTTTGATGCTTATGCTAGGAAAGAAGACTCACAATAATGTCATTGTCCACATAGTACTTGAAAATCACATTTTTACCTAGCTAACTTTTCTTTCTCTTTTTGAGTAGCTGCAGAGTGGATCCAATGAATATCCTCATTGCATTTCTATGAGAAAAAGGTTTATGCTTTGCAATGTGAGAATAGAAATCAAACAAAATATCTAAAGCAACATTCAAGATGACCTTAATGTTCAAGTCACAGAAACCTGTAAGAAGTTCAAAAGTTCTTTTATTTCAAGATGTAGAAAGCAATTTTCATGCATTTTCTCTGATCTTTACATGTATTTTCTTCACCTCTGAAGCCAGTAACTGGTTCATCCCCAGTTTGAAGGCTCCTATCTTATGTCTGTTAATGATTTTCTGTTTGTTTTGGCTTCAGGCAGAAAGTTTTCTCGGTTCAGCTGTATTATAAAGCCAAGACCTGGAAAGATAATATTTACTATGGGACTGAATAGAAAAAGTATTTCAGCATTTTAACCCAAACAAATCCTCTTTTCTCCTTTCAAAACTGCAAATATTAATCTTGTCTAGAATTTCCTAGATTAGATGGCAAAGCCCTTCATGAACGGGACGTAAGTCTATTTCACACAGAATATACTTATTTAAAGAGAAAAGGTCACAGAAACTGTAAAGTGTCTCATTAGAACTGTTTTGCCATTCCGAGTGTATGAGAGTGTCACACGTACGGATGCTGCTTAGTGCCTAATTGAAAACCTTGTCTTCCTTGAGTCAAGGGAAAATGTGTGATCTGAAGCCAGATCAACAAATCTTCACAGAAATGTTTCACAGCTGCGCTTCCACGAACTCTCACACTGATCTGTCCAGCTCTGTATGGACACTGAGCAGGAACACTGTTAGCTTTCATAAAGTGATAAGCCCCCTAAAACGCTGAAGCTGCTCTGTACATGCATGCTTAATCACCCCAACAGTTCGTGGATGAAACAGCATCCAAACATGAGATCTGGTCCTAGCAGCTACGTTGGCAAAATTAATGGACATTCTTAATTTAGGAGGCCCTCTTCCAAAAGATTTCTTCTGTCATTTGAGCCTCAATTACAGGTGGTGGTTTCCTATGCTTGTGTTCCTTTGATATGTGCCTTTTTCTGCAATAAGGAGACATATAAATAAATAAATAACATTTGTTACCACAGAAGTCCTCGATAAAGTCTTTCATATTCTTCCAGAGATGTCTGGTAGAGAGCAGAGCAGGTAATTCTTGCCAAGTCTACATTAAAATTTTGCCAGCATTGAAGGAAGCAGAGACAAGGCTTCCCTTGCCAATTTCTTATGATCAGTGAGGGAACAACAAGGGCGCATGTCAGATAATTTCAAGACAGGGCAGCCTGTACCTCCAAATCTCATTTTGTCATCTGAATGCATTGTGTCTGACCCTACTGTGTGCTGAGACATCACAAACTCTAAAAAGAGTGTTTACAGCTAAGGGACCTGTTTGACTCACTTGCTGTTTTTTTTTGTTTGTTGCTGCTGTTTTTCTGTACTTGAATAGGGTACAAAAGGAAGCTCTTGCCAAGATAGTCTTCCATCTATGAGCTATTAAATTCATTTTATTTGTTTATTAGTTAGGACATACAGCAGTTCCTCTCAATTTCAACTTATATAACACGTATGATTTAGCATATGAGGAACTGACAGCTATACCAGAGGAAATGAAAATTTTCCTGAGAACCGTAAGGTAGACAAAGAATAACAACATTGGTAAAGGAATTAGTCTAGAAGGCAGTAATCACTTATGTCCATTAAGAACTTTGCTTGCAATTTAACAGCCCTGATAGCTCTTTTCTTTTTATTATGCTAGCATGAAAAGCAAGCTAGCACCAGCAAATTTGGAAACAGAGGTGATATGAAGGGTTACTGCAATATTACACAAATAAACTCTGAAACCATGAAGGTAAATGAAAAGAAGTTTGATAGTATTACAGAGGAAAAACTTGTCATAAAAGTCAGGATTGAGGTTACCTGGTGATAAACATTTTCACTGTGGCTTAGGAAGGAGAAGTTTCTGTACAAAGAAGCAACCAATTAACTTGGAGGTGCAAGGAAAAGAAAATCTATGACTCTGTGAAAGATTCCAGGGTGAATTTGTCTCTACATTGCATCCATTTCTGGACAGTTTTCCTGCTGTGAGTGTCTATTCATTGGAGCAGAATGTTGTATTATTTAAAAACACAGGGGAGGATGGTAAACTCTAGAGCAGGTGAAGAAGTATTTTAGCTAAGGAACAATATGAATGAAAGGACAAATTCACCATAGACAAATTTAGGATGAAAAGTACAACACTTCTAAGTGGGAGGGCAAAAAAGTACCCTTCGGAAGTGCTGACTTTTGGAACAAACAGTGTATTATGGGGAATAAAATACCTACTTTTAACAGAAAGCTTGAGTCATTTATTATGTGATATGATTGCCTGCATGGGGCTTGGGCTTCAGAAGATGTCATCCAGCATATATTAGTACAGATTTAGACTTCGAACTTCAGTCACTCTTCCTTGAAAATAACACCACTAGCAGTATTTCCATTGATAAAGTTCAAAAGACAGGATTAAAATTTCTACACGTGCACACCTACACATATGGGCACAAGTAAGGCAAAGTCCTAAAATGTTTTCGGTATTATCTGTGGTTCTTTGATGGGAAGATTTGTGCACTAGTACCTGTGCTGCTCAACTAGAACTGCACGGATGAACTTCCACTGTTGCTGATCTTGGCCTCTGTTCAGGGCATATGATCTACAAAGTAAAGAGAAGGGCAGGGTCAGCAGAGTCACTCCATAAAAATACTTAAGCCCCAAAGTATTTTTATCAGTACAATCACCAATTCTTTCTCTGCTCTTGCTTTCTACTGCAGACACCTACCCAGACACTTGATACAAACAAACTTCATTCCTTCACCTTCCCACCCCCTTAAGATTTTCTTTGCCAGCCAAAACAGTTCAGGAATTAATGATCAAGAAAGAAGCTAACCCGACTTTTTTATTTTTTATTTTATTTATTTATTCATTTATTTTTATGTTAGGGTGCTGGATTTTTTTAAATTTCTAAACACAGGACAAGAAGGCTAAACTCCATGGTGATTCAAGAATTATGCAAGCTGAATTTTTTGACTGAACATACTAAAGCAGAATTTTACAGAAAAGTAGGGACTAGGTGAGAAACTGTGACCCTCTCACTTGTCTGGATTGAGTTCAGTAGAATTTAATATTCGTATAATAGATCCCTCTATAAAAACCCCACAGAAATTAAAGGTCTCAGTTACAAAGCAGGATTAAACTGGAAAAGTATGGAAGCAGATTTGCATACCCATCGGATCCAACAATTCCTAGTAAGCCCCCAAGAAAAACTAACATTTCTCCTCCTCCTACAAGTACCAGAGGGATATACAATACCAACACATGCCCCAAGTTAGGACAGACTGTGGGAACTAACTCCCAGAAACACCTGCAGATTGAACGCTGAGCCCTGAAGGAACTTAGGGTTGTAAATGTTCCCTGCAGACATAAACAACCAGGAGTCAGGTTCACTATACACCCCCAGGGGCATGTGCACAGCCGCGCCCTGGTGAAGAAGAAAACTGACAAGAAAAGCCGACAGTCATTTGCAGCAATAGGGCAAGATGCTGCCTGGTACTGTAGAAGCTCTGTCTCTCTGCTACCCCAGGCTGGTGGGGGCTGAACGCATTTCAAGGGGCATCGATCTACCTGAGGAGAGGAGACGGGCGCGGAGCTTCAGCACCACGGACAGCGGTCGGACCCGGAGCTGCGTCCTCCCAGAGCTACCCTGATAACGAGCGATGGGCAGGAGCAAAACTGATACCCGGTGTTCTGTACTGATACCCGGTGTTCTGTAGCGACCACATTGCCATTTTCACACGCTGTTTTCATGGGGCAACGAGTTCAATTAATATTTTTCAAGTAGAAAAGGAAAAAGCCCAGAATACCAACACCATTCCAGGTGCTCTTAATTGTTTATATAAACTAATAAAATCAATTTTCCAATTAATTAATTATCCCATTAGCAGCAATCTGCCCTGGAGCTTTGAAAGCTCTTTATACTAAAGGTTTATCTGGAGGACTGTCATGTGGTTTGATTATGGTTGCATAGTAACACCATACCATAAGAATACTATTTGGAAATATGCCTTTCTGCTCTTTTCCACAACCTTAAGTCTGAAGAAAAGGAAGAAAAGAGATATTTGGCTAAGAAAAACCCTACAGACATTTCTAATGAAGTCTTCTGTATATTTTCAGCACAGTCTCATTTAGAGTGAGATGACATTTCAAAATGAAAGTAAAATAAAATAGAACATTTTCCAGTACATGGGCAGTCACAACTCAAGTGCAGTACTTTCTGATATTATATAGCACATTAGAAAAACTTGGATGAAATCTATGAGGTCTAGCATGCACCAGATGTTTACATTTTTTACACCTTTTATTATTATTATTATTATTCATGTTTTATTCTTAAAAAAAAAAAAAAAAAAAAAACCCAAACCATATCCTCATCAGAGTAGAAGTGAAGTCCAGTGTAGAACATCATTTGTGTACCCCTATTGGTCTAGTAGGGCTCTGGGTGTTCAGAGAGACATGTTGTTAAAAAAAACCAAGATCTTTCCAAACAGAAGACAATTTAATATCTGCAAATTTAACAAGCCAAGAATCTCACAGCATTTTATACATAATGATGAATGTCTTTCTGATAACAAAGTTTGCTGTCATGCCCCACACTAGAGAGGGTGAAGCTGAGGATGGATAATTTTTACCCTATAGCAGTACTGATTTGATGTTAGAACTGACAAACCACTGCTCCCTGTTATTATTTAAGTATCACTCCAGAGGAACATGACGATTTCTAATTTCTAATCAACCATTCTTTTCTTCCCCTATTTCTTTTCCAGCATTGCTACAGCCTAGATTCAAGCAGGCAAATTCAAAATACACAGCAAACTCCTCCAAAGTTTTTCTAAAGATGCCTACAGGATTATGTTTTCAACAGATCCAAAAATCTATCCTACATCAGTAATGGTTCCTATTTTTAGTTTTAATAGGCAAAAGTAGCTGTTTCCATGGGGCAAAAGAAGCTTATGAGCCTCATTAGAGTTTTACTTAGCAAACAAGTTATACAATATTCTGGTTAATAGGAAAAGAAGGGGAAAAAAAACATTGATTTCCAGTAGGTCTCTTTGAGCACTGGTACAGTCCTTTTACAATCAAGAACCCAAATCCCATTCTCTTCAGTATCTGGGTAGAACTGGAGATCCTCAAAAATGGAACAGAATACATTACTGATGGAGAGTGATTGAGATGTGCATGTCAAAGCTCAGAGGAAATGGAGTAGATGGAGTAAATATATTCATTTATGCTACTATTACCTAAATATTTTAATTAAAAAATACTCACAAGCACCTCCAACAGTATTTTATAAAATGCTATTTAATCCTGAAATAAAGGCTATCTTACTGAATAACATGAAATACTTGGAGGACTTGTGCAATGTCACTAACATTGACATGCAGTTATCAATGCAAGGCTAAAGTTAACTCAAGAGATAAATGTCTACTCTGTGTTGGGATCACAAGCCAGAAGAAATCAAGTCAGTTCCTTCCTGCTCTTGTATACATCAAGTAGCTGCAAGGGCTGAAATAAGGCAACATACCTGTAACCAGACTATGAATACTGAAGGCAGGTAGAGGCAGTGTGATGTGGGTCCCCAAAGCCACAGCCCCCTTTCAGCCAGCCCTGTCAGTTCAGGTATGCTCCTAGGCAAGACAGAGACATTTCCCTGGTAGAACTATATGAACAGCAAGAGGCTTATCCCTCAAGTTTTTCAACATCTGGCACAGACGTGCCTGTCTGGAGGTCACCTCTGAATGAAATCCTACAAGGAAAAGAGATTTCAGAGTATCTGCAACACTGCAATCCAGAGGCAGATAAGCAGTGGGCCAACAGACTGGTGATAAGGTATCACTTTTCAGGACAGTGCTTGTAAAGCCTCAAGCCTTAGTCTAGCCCATAGTGAAAAGAAAAATGCTTGAAATGGACCATAATATGGTCTATTATATAGGCTATTTTCCTCTAGTTCCTCTGAGGCATTTCTTACCCCACAAATCAGCAGTGAAGTCAGTGTCTCTACAAATTCTTTCATTTTCATTCTCAGCAAAACTGAACTACTTTGAGCCTGGAGCCTAAACACCTGGGGTCTATGCCCTGGTCAATGACCTTCTGCATCCAAGACTCATTCTCCTGTTTCAACACTAAAATCCCATCTTTGCGATCAGTGCAATAACACGGGATGACAAAAGTATCCCCTACTTCTGGCTTTAAATACTCGAGATTGTATTTCCCCTTCACATAGTCTCTGAACCAAACCTATATAGCCTGGGGTTCACACCTTGCTTCATGACAGGAAGTTTTAACAAATTGCAGTGAAACCTCAATAGCTGAAAGCCAGACAAAGGAATCTTTTAATCATCCAATTAGGTGGAGGGAAGAGCTGGAACTGCTTTCAGTTTGGAAAGAAGGGGAAATCATTAAAGGAAATCATCCCCCTTTCTTTTTCTAAATAATTAGAAGAACCATCTGTATGTTCATTCCACTACAGCTAAGGGTGCAGATTAGCATTTCAGAGAGATCTGAGTTCAACCAGCAATACTTTGATGTGTTAACATGAATGATGCTAAAATTTCTAAGGCTTTCAATGTTATGCAAGTAAAAAAGGGTACACATGTCACTATCCAGTCACTCCTTTTTAAAAGACTATTCAGTGGAGCCAAATTTCTGTTCAGAGAATTTTCTTTTTATCTCTGAAAGCATATTAAAAAAATAGTATGTTCCCATTAAAATAAATATAGTACTTACAAAATGCCTAGCGATATCTCTATGTATCTATACTGCCAGGCTATGATAATGTAATCAAAATTGAAAAAACTTTTAAAAAGACCAGATATAAACAAGTAAACATTCCAATTATTTATGTTTTTACCCAAAATAATCTCTAAAATATTCCTTCTGTGATTTACAAGCATATGGCAAAATTGCAGGCACAAAATCAGAAATAATTAAAGCACACTGAAAAGGGAAAATGAAAACAGAAAAGTTCTACAGATAAGAGTTTTACATATATAAAACAAACAGTCTCTAGCGTGAGACCACCTCCGATTAATCTGGAAAGAAACTTTTCCCACTATTAGTTCTTTGAGCACTATAGAAATCTGCATTTGACCTGAGGCAAAATGGAAATTATAAGGTAATATAAAAGACGCTACAGATCTCATAAATAAAAGACCACGGGATGCCTAAATCATCCCATACAGACTTCTCTCCATGACTGAAATTAACTCATATGGATAAGTAAAGCTGAATTTAGTTTCCCTAAGATCCTTTGTGATCATCCTATTCCCTTAATATACTTGTTCAAGTCACTAAGATAGAGCTCTGCCCATTTATTTACCAATAAATTTTAAACTTCAGCTCCAGCAAGGCTAGACTTCAGCACTCTGAACCAAAGTCTGTCCTCATCGTCCATCATTATTACTAATCATGCATTAGCTTTTACATGAAAATGTATGTCCTAGGAAGGAGTCCTCCAGTTACTGGTGCACACTGGGTATCTTTCACTTAACTTCCCTCTCACCATGTGAGCTGGCCAATCCTCCTGTACTTTCTGTAAATTCTGTCAGCTCCCTTCTCATTTATGTTCAGCATCTTCTCACAACAAGTGCAGCAGCTTTTCATGACTTGTTCAGTTAGCTAAACGTTCAGGCCAGGCCATTATTCTGCTCACTTAACGCACCCTACCTGATCAGGGACTTGTCCTCTGCTGATAGAAACACTTGATCATTTGGGTCTGGTGCTAAGGAGAGACCTAACCGTGCTGCTGCCAGAGATTATGCCTCTTTGCATGGAAGATCTTCTGGTGGAACCTAGTGGATCACATCATCGCTTGCGAGAATGCACTCGGTCACATTGGGAAAGCAATCTTGTGGACTCATTCCCAGGACACTGTTGACAGATAGCTGAGTTCTTTTGCTGCATTAATTTTGAAGAAGAGCTAATGTCATGATGTTATCTCAACACCAAGTCCAGGAGCTTTGTCATTGATTTCTACAGGGCAAGGTTTTTACCAATACTGTATCAAAATGATGTGGCTAGTGTAATCTACTGATTAATTCAATTTAAATTAAATGGCACCGTGTATCATACTGATCTGACTGAATTTGAACACACACGTCCAAGAAAAAATGGTAATCTGTACTGCCCTCTCAGCATTCATGCTTCATAATGAGAGAATTTCCTGCTAAAATAGATTCTCGATTAACACTGTGTGATAGTCTGTGGCAGAGGTAAGTATTCACAAGGACTAAATTTAGCCTAGTGAGATATATCTCCTAGAGCTTCCTGTGAGGTCAGTGGAACATGAGACTCAGAGGCTGGTTTAAAAGGGGCTGAGTTAATCTTATGGATCACTGACAGGAGAAATCTCTCTTTTCTTCACCTTTTCTCTTTCTCCTCCTCACTCCCATTCTTTACAAAGGAGCCAGAGGGGTTAGACTTTGGTTATCACTCAAGTCCTCTTACTTTTGATTCAAAGCCAGCAGTATAGAACATAATTATAAAACTATAATACATAAAATAAGGACAAAATCATCAAAACTCAACGTTCATTCTGTACCTACAGACATTCTGAGTAACCTGAAAAATAAAAGTAAAAGGCTGGATCCACACTAATCAAGCCATCATTCCCCTGGACCTCACTGGGAAGCGTTGCATTTGGTGTTTTCTAGGAAACATTTTCAGTACCCATGTAAGGTACGGGAGCTTCCATTTTAGAAGTGTCCTAACCTGGCAATCCAAGCTGCCAGTAGTGAAACAGCTCAGTATTCTCTGAAAACCCATTTACTTTGCATGAGGGTTAAGTATTCAAATTTACAAGTCCCTTACAAAAAGGACGCCCAATGATTCAATATGTAGTTGTTTCACACTTTAGAAAGGCTTCATAAATCGTGAAAATATGAGATTTTTCTGCTACTTCTGGTTTTTGCTGTTGTTGTTCCTATTCTGTTAATCTCAATCAGTTTTAGAGCTGTTAAGGTGCGTCAAAGTGATTAACATCCATTACTCCTTGCCTTAATTACTCAGACACCTTATAACTTACCTTTTACTACAAACTACATAAATGCTACATCAAAGGATCTAGTAGGATGATCTGAATGAGCAAAGTAAAATGAATTAGTACAGTTCCAGTACTTGTCCACAAAAAATACCCCATTACTAAGGGAGCAGTTTTCTTTTTGTACCATTTCTCTCTGAAGTTAATGCTGCTTGACTACAATGAATCACAGTAGATGATGTTCTTATTATCAAGACAGCATAAGTAGTTTATAATTCATAGTATAGCAATTTTTAAGCCATCTGAAACACTTACTGCACTTGGAGTTACTCTATTTTCTGCCACTTACAGCAGTAGTTGTCTACCTCCAGTTTAGCTGATTGCTTGCAACACAGAGACCTGTTTCACAAGACTGAAATTACACACCGCTTGAGGGCTACAGAAATGCTGCAGAAGCAGTGAGGAAGAAACAAGATAGCAAAAAGATCGCAGAAATTTTGACTAGCTGCAAAACTTGCTTCACCTTGACAGGTTGCGGAGGAGACAAATGCAAGCATTTGCTCGTTTGTTAAAGGTGAAACAAAGCCTTGAGAGACTGAAATACAAAGTGCTAGATCTCTATACAATCTTATCATGGAAAAAGACACATCCAAGCCGTTGGAGCATCAGTTTTTACGAAGTCCAACACCACGTTGATAAACTGAACAAGAAGATCTGGAAGGCTCAGCTGGAAGTACGTATTTGGTGCAGCGTAGAGAGCAAAAGAATCCACCTAGATTTCCCCACAGTTCACTTTATCAACCTGACAGCCCTTTCAAAGCCACATATCATGGACATAGCCTTGCTGCTATATTGCCTTAACAACGTAGCTGAAAATGACTTACGCCAGCGACCAAAAATAAGTGTAGTTCTGCGGCTCTTGGGGTCTGAATGTGTGTTAAGCATCCAACTGGGGAGTATAAAATTACTGAGCTGGAAGCACAGGATGTTAACTCCAGCAGCTGAAATAGTCATCTTGCTGTAAGATTCATACACGGACACTCATGCTTCCGATAGGGTTTTATAGATACTGGATGGGGAAAATGAGTTAGTTTCCTGCATTGTCATCAAACATAATTGAGGCATTTGGAGACTTACTAAGTCAACAGACTTTCTGTCACTGACTACAACACAAAAAAATTCAGGGTCCTCATTGTTGCAAAGATATAACAAGTTATTCCATAAAAAGCAGAACACCAAAGCCTGGATTCATACAGATATCTATGTTACATCTCCTATATCACTGTGGCTGACCAACACACATGCTCTTTATTACCTGTGGCCACACTGTTCTTGGCTTCCTGTTACAGTCACCAACTGGTGAGGGCTGACCGGCACTGGGAATGTCTAGTAGTTAAGCTAATGCTTGACATAAAAAGAAGCTGAAGAACTCACTACTGCTGGACCCATTTGTTGACCAGATGTTCCTTGGGTTTTATAATCCAAAAATAATGTAATATTTCAAGAACCCTCTCCCTGCCAACACACACGTACAGCTAGATTTTACAATGCAATAAAAGTTTGCCACTGAAATCTTAGTCATTCTGACTAATATTATGAAACATAATTATGTTATGCAGAAGTTAACTACAGGTTTGTAGTTATCCACAAAATATTTAGATATTTTAAAAGAAAAAATAGGTATGTCTCTGAACAATAAGGTGACAAGGTAATTTTGGGTGGCAATGAGGCACAATAAAATGTAAAATAGGGTCTTGTATTTCAGAAGGAAAGTGAAGAATTGTAGTTAATGGAACTCATTACTATATATAAGTTATACACTCTTGGTATTTCTACAGAGTTTGAGCTCATACCTCATTAGGAATGTGATCTAGGAAGGTAAATAAGATTTAAAAGGTCTTAGCATGGAAGGACAGGAGAAATATTCACGAAACAACACGAAAGGGGAAAATTAGGATTGCAAAATGAGAATACTGAAAAGTAACTACGAGTTTAACACTGACTAAACCTTCCTGCTCCTTGCCTTTGAATATTATTTGCAGCCTTCTGAGTCACAAGGTAAGCCCATGACAAAATGAATTGAAACTGCATTACAGAAGAACAGCAGCAGTAGGGTAGACTATTTAACAGCCGTCTCTGTGTGTGTCTCTTGGGAGAAGAAAAGGAAGAGGAGAATCAGCATACAGCAATTCTTTCACTACTCCTACTGCCTTCCAAACGAGCCTAACATTTTAGGTTCATCTAAGCCAACAGTTAAATCCAGATAGACAAATTCAGTGGGCTTTTCTTCCACAAGTCTGTCTAATTAAATATATTCTGATCTCCATTCACCACAAATAAAGAAAAAAAAGCCAGTTTTTAATTATGTCACTCTTGTTTCTAGGCCTATAAGCCTACTGCCTGACAACTTTATGAGTTGTTTCCCAGTTTCTGCTTCCTTGTGCTCTACCACATAATTTGCTTCCTACGCTAAACCCATAAAGTTATCAATCAGGCAATAGGTTTTAAAAGCAAAGCAACATAATTAAAATGTGATACTTTTTCTGGCAGGGATTGTGTCTGACTGCCTGACATATTTAACTACAGAACAAGGAAAATGAAACAACTTCTGTAGTACTGCTGAAGGCAGAGATTGAACTTCAAAACAGGAGGCTATAGCCGACAGCAGCTGGGATGTCTGCATAATTAGAAAAAATCACTGTTGGGCTTTTAACATTAAAAGTGATCAACATATCAGATATTACATGAAATAGAGATCTCTTATTGTTAAATTTTAACAAGTTTTGTATTCCATCCCTGCCTCAGCAATTCTCTCCTGTGTTCATTAGTTAATTATTTCTGCCCAGAGCAGTAAGCTTGTGATGTTCAAGAAACAACCAGAAAATCAGTAATTTGAGGGACCCTCAGAAGCTTTGATCATTTGTTCACTTATTTTAACCTACAAATCTTTCCTTTTATCCCCTTGAAAACTCTTGCTGTATATTCCCACAGCAGAGCCTCAAACGTTGTTGGGGTCTTCTCAGGTGAACTTCTGGTAAACATCTTCAATCCCATGATGCTACAGAGAGCTCTCCACAGGAGCTAGATGCCGTGGAATAAACACATTAACCTGTTAGTCAGAGCTTCCCCAAACAATTAAGCACTTTTAGTAAGAAAACCAAAGATGTGAATAAGCTCAGCAATTTTGACTTAATTACAGCAACTCAGCAAAACATGGTACAATGCAGTCACGAAACCACGATGAGCCAGACGAAGTTATTTGGCAATGTTAGCTCTGCAATAAGGCACCAAGAGCCTCATTCAAAATCAACTACGGTGTTTACTCCTGCATATAATGATCATTTCTCATTTGTCCTTCAGTAGGTTAAATAACCTGCAATTAAATAGCAAAGATATCTTGCATCTATTAGTCGTCTTAGCAAGACCAGCAGCTTAATCAGGGATTAAAAGAAACAATAATTTTGAAAATTCTGTGCACTTTATCTGGAATCAGTACAGATTTGTTTTGAATAGTCAGTGCTAATGGCTATAAATACTGCCAGAAATAAATGAAAAATACGTTCTAAAAGACTTCTTCCCTCTCCAAGTAAGAAACCACTTCATAAACCTCTTCATTCAAGTGCTGCCTGCATGAGAGTCATGCATTTCCAAGCACAGTCACTGATTTCAGGTTAAGCAATTCATTGGAATTTGAACTCATTTGTAATTTAAAACTGTTCATAACAGCTCTTGGATTATTTATTTACTGGATGACTGGAAATTCAATATTGCAACAAATAATTTCCCAAATTAAACTGCTTACAGAAAGGTAATCACACTGTAAAAGTCTAAATATAACTCTTAAAATATGTTACTGACATTCACAAATCGAAATGGAGGGATTTCCTCAAAATCTCTGTTAGGGAGATTTGGTTCATGACAACAGGAAATCATCAGACTGAGGCCAGGTGGAGAGAGCAGCATTTAGGAGCCAGGAATTCATGGACTGTCCACGTTCTACCTTAGCTTGAGCCTCAATACTGTAAACAGTATTTTAAACATACAGAGCGTTTACAAGCTCTTGCTACAGAATCTATTATCACTGATCCATTTATTTTGAAGTATTACAAGGACAAGGATTTACTAATATTTCATTCTGAAGATGCATAGGAGTGAAAATTTTGCTTACAAAGCTGGGATTCCAGGTCCAAATCTACCAAAACAGTGGACGTGCTTTGAAAAGTGTGCACATTGGAAAAGGGCTCACGTTCCCATCCTCCCTTGGAAAGGAATTCAACTGGTTACACTTTTGAGTTCTGCATCTTTTTAATGTCAGCTTCCTTTTCAGTGTCAGTCCCCTTTTTGGGTTCATGACAAGGACAGCCAAGGAGTGCTGGTGACAACGTGCTGAGCATATGACTTCCTTCCTTCCATATCTCCCAGCTCTGGGCACATACTGAGCTCCAAAGAAGCTGGAGCAGCCTTTCCTCTTTTGCCGTTATGGTCACATTCAGGTCCACATTTCTACATGTTTGTGCTCAACCAGCCAAGAAGCTGCAGTGTCAAGGCTGCTGTTGCAGCTTGATGAGTTTATTTACTTCGCTTTGAAATGCAGAACTTATTTAAATAGCACAGCCACCTGATGTAGTACCCAGTTCCTCTCCATCTCTTACTGCAGTCTTGCTCTGCCCCATCCATGTCCGGGCAGCGGCCTGGCAAACTGCACTGTGGAACTGATCTGGCTTAAAAATAACCCAGCAAACAGCAAAATGATTAATAGCCAGGGCTGGATCACAGGCTGTTCCCCAAATGCTGTATCTGTGACTCAGTCCCATGGCCACATGGAGGCAGACATCATGCTAACACAGCTCTTGGTGCTCGATGGTGGCACAGAAGAGGCAGGTACTTGCAAGGCAGCACCAGGGTGGTGCCATTCGGGTGGACCTGAATGAGTCATCCTCAGAAATGACCTTTTTTTTTTTTTTTTTCACAAAGTCTCCATTGGTACAACATTCCAGTCAGGTTACTCATCATCTTGTTACAACCAATGCCACTGGCTGAGTCCGTTTTGGAAGTAGCATTGCAGGTTGGTTCAGTCATACACATGGCAGTAATAGGATCAGTACGGCTGACACAGACTCATCCAGCTCATCCCAGTTGCGTTTTGTGGCATGTTGCTTGTTTTCCACCACACACATTTGTGCAGACAGGAGGATGAGATCTGTGTCAAAAATAAGTGGGTTGGAAGCAACAGTCAAATTTTCCATGGTAACATCCATTACCTTGAAATTTGGCTCCACATGCCTGTTTTCTGCGCAGACAAACAAATATGGTCTTAAAAGCATTCCAAAGGAAGCAATTAGCGTAACAGAGGCAATACAGAACTGCCATATCTACGGGTAAACAAAAGAAGTTCAAGAAAGAGAAAAACCTCTTTTTTTGTGTGACACAATATCATTTCTACTGCTTCTTTCTCCCCCTCTCTTCCAGCTCATTTGCACTTAGAAATAAGAGCACCTTTTAGCAAGGTTTTTGGACTCCATTCTCAGACAAAAAAATCTTTCAGATTCTTCCACTGAGAAGGAAAGATAGTGAAGGTATTAGCTACACCAAAGCTGTGCAGATGTAGGTTCTATTTATAACTGCACTGTGAGTAGCCAGTCATGCAGAACTACTTTCCTCCCACTGGCATCAGACTGTGTTCAGTACCAGCAGGACTGCACTCACCTTCATCCATGCAATGCCCCTTTAAGCTTTGCAGATCCACAGCTTGCAGAGACTGAGGACAGAGCAGTTGTTAAGGGCCACATAGCAAAGTCCCGTGGAAAAAGCCCTGTTTGGCAAACTGAGAGTCAGACCTAGTGATTTATCACTCTCTGTTATCCCAAATGTGAGCTGTGCCCAGTGCGCATGGCCAATAACCACACAGGGTTGGAATCCACATGAAGATCTCTGCTTTAATTCTGGCCAGAATCAGGTACTTGGCATTCCTTCACAAAGCAAGCACAGCCCCAAACATAAGCACAGTTACTAATACTTGGTTGTTTACAAAACCACGTGTATTTACAGTATCCAATCTGTTACTCTACTTCAACTAATCTGAGTATGTGCATTATAGAGTCAAAAGTTCTAGTTCTGGAAGGGGATAGCTGCAGTCACACATACAACTCAACTTCATACTGACAGACATGTTTTTTAATATGCAATTAGGCCTTAGTGAACCAAAAGGTCACTCATACGGCACTTTCTCATCCTCACTTGTTGACACCAACTCATTATCACATGTTTAACATGCCTACGGTGAAATAATTTTCTTTTATATATATAGATTTTTATTATTTTTTTTTTCATATTTGTCATCAATCATTTCTGCCTTCTTGTCCTTTATGGTACTGCTGGCTGTCCCGTTTGAGGTCATTGTGTCTAATTTCTTTGTCTCATGGTAGACGACTACACCTGAACAATCAATGGGATGACTTTGAAGAGCTGGATCTGAAGATACAATAACTACACTGGAAGATTTTCTTTGATACTTTCCCCATTAGATAGTCATCACTTTTCCTTTTAAGCTTTGTTTGCTCTGTGTAGCAATTAAGTGTAATAGGCACAATTAGGTATAAAAGAGAGAGAAATTTTTTGCAAAAAGATGACTAAGTATTTAAAACATCCGTGAACAACACTAATATAAATAAATACAGAAATAGAGTGACTTTCAGTGAAAATCATTTGCATTTTTAAAAATATAATTCTATTGACTTCCAAACAAATTAAGTAACATGGACAACACTGGAAGGAAAATTACCCTTTCATCTACACAAATTATTGGAAAGTAGTTAGACAAGGTGATTGTTATGCAAATGTAGATTCAATGCAATCACAAGTCCTGGGAGTATTTTCTAAGAAAGCACATTCACTTTGTTTCTGTCTTCCCCCTTCCAGGAGCTTTTCTAATCAGCTCCATACACTTTGTCTTAAAAGAAATATTTGCAATTGTGAACATTCACACATTCCAAACCTTCCTACAAGCATTGGCTAAGAGTATAGGGACCACAGACCCCACATTGCCACCTGAAAGATGCACAAGTACCTTGTGCACCAGACCTCTCCTGTAAGTACTGTTTGGAGGAAGCTGAGCCTGCAGTGAAGAAACAGGGCACTGTATTGCATCCACATTAAAGTAATGCTGCGTGCATGAGTAGCTACTACACAGCAGCAAACAAAGACAGTCGTGGCTTTGAGCTGACAGAGTACAAACCTGAACCCTGGATATAAAAGCACAGGAGTGTCACCCATAGGAAGAGAAATGTTTGATAGCAGTTGATCCAGCCTCACCAGAAGCAGAGCCAAAGCGTTGTTTAGAGATAGCTCCCATGGGACTTGCTGATCATCAGCTGCAGTCCCTGCCTGCTACACTTTTCCAGTCCTGTCCTCAATTTCTGCATGGCCCCACTGCTCTCACACAAAATGCCCCATTTACTGAGGTAAATAGCTAGCTCCCCTGGTTCCCTACACCTCCCAGATCACTCAGCTCCCTCAGAGAAGAAAGCCAGCAAATCCAGTTGCAGCAGGCTGATAGCTGTGCTTGCCTCACTCCTGCCATTTATATCACCATGCTGAGATGCTTTACATTTGCTTTGCTATTTGCTCTTTCTCAGCTTCCCAGTACAGTTGTGAAAGAACCAGAAAAACAAATCCACTGGGGCTGCATTTCCTAGAGTTCACTGTTCTCGTGAAAGACCCAAAGGAGCTCAATATAAATTCATCCAAGAGGAGGTTAAAAGGTGAAGCACTTCCAATCCATATAGACATGGCGAGAACATCTAATAATGCAGGGATTATTAATCTGCCAAGGGAGCAATGAGAGCTGGAGGCCAAAGATGAGCTGGATAGATTCATGCTAAAAATAAGACACAAAATATTAGCTACAAAGTTAATTGGATATTTTCTGAGAATATAGATTCTCTGTTGCTAGAAATCTTTCTAAAGGTTTAAAGGTTGATTGCTTTTCTAAATGGTATTCTGCTGCTCACATAGGATTTACGTGAATGAATGAATGAGGCTCCTTGTGCCGTACACAGCATTTGATTAGACAGAGAGCTCTCCTCTTTCCTAGAGACAATATATTCCTCAGGAAGAAAGAGGAGTATATAGCTCTATGCATTAAGAGTGTGTACATCTATGTGTGCTGTACATCCTTTCTTCTTTACCTAGGATTTGATTATGCACCTTGATTTCTATTTAAAACGATCAGCAAAGACGTTCATGAACCACATGCTTCATCTCTGGATCACAAGCACAATTTCAGATCAAACCTTTAACAAATGGCCATGGGGTTTCATTGCTCTGTGATGAGGAAGGCTAGGGAGTGAAATTAAATTATGGGGACCAGCAGCTGAATATTCCTAAACAAAAGGTTGTTACTGGAACAAGTACAGACATTTAAAAGCTGGACAGACGCAATTCAAGAATATTGTGCATGTTCATTGCACTGGTTGAGAGTATGCCTCGCTCCTCGTGCCATTTTAATGAGGCAATGCATAGAATAAAAGCACTCTTCTTTCATTGTGTGCTGTCTCTTCTCTGCATTATTCTGCTTCTCAGCATAAAGAGAGATTACCCCACAGCAGAGGGAGTGTAGAGTTTTTATTTTAAGGTGAGGAAAGCCAAGAACTCTACTTTCTTATGAGCCTGCTCCCTTATCCACAAGTAATAATGGAAAAACTCCTACTGGTTGTAGCAGACTGTGTATTTGATCCATATCACTGTAGATTTTTTTCTACTAACAGTGCAAAATACCTGAAATAACTACAAATCACTGTAGGTTTGTTTAGAGTATGGGGGTTTACTGTTTTGCTTTAACAACAGTTGTAATAAAAGGCATGTTCCTTCCTATCCATTGGATTTTATTTATTGTATGTCATCAGACAGGAGAGCTGGAGCTGTTTGAAATCCTTAAATGGATCCCTAATTAACAAAAATCTCTTGGAATGACACAAGCGTTTTGTCATTATTATAACAAAGGTGGACCCTTCTAATATCAGCCTGTCAAATACCTTCCCAAATTCCAGCATTTCAATCTTTTCAAAGGGGTCCATTCATTGCATATGGAAACCAAAACCACGATGCCTTGTCTCCACATGCTCAGCTACCTTCCTTTAAGCTCCTTTAGTACATGTTCCATTTTTGATGTATTGTTGTGTCTTTTCTTTGTCTTAAACAGTGCAAGAGAGCTCTGCTGTGCCTGGTTTGGCACACAGGGTGCCATGCACCTCATTTACAAACACCAAGCCACTGCAGATTTAGTCTGTGACACAGTTTCAACTCCTGACATAGTTTCAACTTATTTTCAGTGCATTTGGTAGGTGTGGTGAAAGGAGCATCAGAGCACTAAAGCCCTTTGAGTCTGTAAAGCTGGTGCTCTCAGGTGCTTGTAAATCCACCCCCTCCTGTTCTGCAGGCATGGCCCCTCACTGTTTTGCTTTGCCAATTACCAACTGCCTCTCTGCAGTTCATGTTAACAGAGTCGCAGCTTAATACACTGTCAGATAGGACAACTTTCCTGTGTGCTGGATGAATAATGGATTTTGCAGTTTGAGGGAAGAAATACAAAAGGATTCTAAAAACTTGGATGGGATAAACATCAGAAAACAGGACACTGACTGAAGAAAAACAACAACAAAAAAATCATTCTGGGCAATGCTTTGCCTCTTTGAATCATAGACTCATTTGTGTAGGAAGGCACACTTAAAGGCCATCTAGTCTAACTCCTCTGCAATGAACAGGGACACTCACAGCTCCATCAGGTTGCCCAGAGCCTGGTCCAGCCTGACCCTGAGTGTCTCCAGGGATTGGACATCAACCACATCTCTGGGCAACCTGTTCCAGTGCCTCACTACCCTTATTGCTAAACAAAAGCCTTTTTCCTATATCCAATCTTAATTTCCTTTCTTTTAGTTTGAATCCATTTCACCTTGTCCTATCACTGCTGAAGAGTGCGTTCCTTTCCTCCTTATAGCCACCCCTTAGACAGTGAAAGGCCACTCTCAGCTCTCCCTAGCACCTTCTCTTCTCCAGGCTGTCCAGCTCTCTCAGTCTATCCTAGTAGGAGAGGCTTTCCATCCCTTGGATCATTTTTGGGACCCTCCTCTGGAAGCACTTCAACAGGTCTGTGTCTCTCCTGCGCTGAGGACTCCACATCTGGATGCAGTACTCCAGATGAGGTTTCACCAGCACAGAGCAGAGGGACAGGATCACCTCTCCCTTGACCTGATGGCCATGCTTCTTTTGATGTAGCCCAGGATACAGTTGGCTTTCTGGGCTGTGAGGGCACACTGCTGGCTCGTATCCAGTTTACCATCCACCAGTGCCCCCAGGTCTTTTTCAGCAGGGCTGTGCTCCATCCTTACAACCCCCAACTTGTACTAATAGTAGGGGTTGCCATGACCCAGGTGTAAGACCTTGCACTTGAATTTGTTCAATCTCATGAGGTTCACCTAGACTCACTGCTCAGCCTATCTAGATCTCTCTGAATGGCTTCCCACCCCTCAGGCATGACAACCACACCACACAGCTTGCTGTCATCTGCAAACTTGCTGAGGGTGCACTCAAGCCCACTACTGATATCATCTTTACTTCCATTATCAAAATATACGATGTCAGAATGAAAAGTCAAAATTATGGGGGAAAACAGTTTGATATCCCAAAACTGATGCAAGCAAGGATGCCCAACAGAATGCATTCAAGTTCTGTGCCTTCCACCAACACTTTTGTGACATCATCACTGATTCACAGATTTTATTTTTCCAATTAAGGTTGGAAAAGACTACTAAGATAGTCAAAACCCATCTCCACCATGCCCGCTAACCACAGCAGTCTCCACTCAAGATGTCAGTCATCAATTTCAAAGCATACTCTTTGTCCACCTGTATAGATATCTCTACTGTACTTGAGTAAATCATGCTAACACAGGAGTTAGTATGTTGCACTTAGTGCTCTGAGCTCATGTCACTCAATTAACTTTCAGTGTCACTGGTGTTGCCGTGCCTACAACGCCAAAGCATCACTCAAATAATGACTCCTCCAAGCAGCACCTCCTCCATCTCGCTCATCACCAAAGCTCTCAGCCAGCCACCACTCAATGCAACCAAACTCCCTCCTCAGCGTTTGCAGATTAAGACAAATCCTCTCCTCAGTTCCACCATCAGAGAGCTGTGGGTGAGCAGATTCCTCCCACTACAAACCCTCTGCTCAAACAAGTCTCTACAAGCCTTGAGAGGGCAGGGCACCAGCAAACCACTTGAGCAGTGCCAAGTGAGATAGAGAAACACCATACAACAGCTAGCACAAATGCAAGTCTTCTCATTCAACAAGCACAGTCAGTCCTGACATTAAATAGATTCATGCTGCCAAGGCTGCTGCTGCTCCTCTGGCAGTGAAGTGGCATGCATGAGCAGCAAAGCACAGCTGTCCTCCCCTCGGTGACTGATAGCCCTATTGCACCAGGGAGATTAAATCAGCCTCACATCCAGGCCCATCTGCCACCGACACAGCAAGGAACTGAGTGTTCTTAGCCAGGGGTTGAGATTGCTAGGTAAATAAAAGGAGCTTGTTTGCATTTGTCATCAGACTTTTTGGCAAAAAATATGGGCTTTCAACTAAACTTATTTTAATACATATTATCTTTGCTCTGTGAGCAATTCTGTTCTGAGCAAGAGATGAAAGTCGCACCAAACTGAAATATTCCTGCAGGATATCACACCAGGCTACACCCTGGTAATAAAAATTTAAGAAATAGGACTTGAAGGGAAACCAAAGGCACAGCCTCCAGCTGACAGAGATGCCCTGTAGCATACAATCCCTTAAATAAATAGATTCAGAGAGACATTAAGTGCATGTTTTGTGCCCAGGGTTAATTTGTCTGTATTTGGTTGGTATGGCAAGATTTCAAAGGAAAAGTTGTGAAAATTGAATAACCTTTCATTGTCTCAGCACCAGATCAGTTCCATAAATCATTTGCAAAGAGGCACCCAGGTCCAAACCATCATCTGGCTTTCTCACCTGCATGACAATTACCAAAAAAATCCCCAAGGTAATTTAAAAACTGGCTAGAACATCCTGGACTTTTCCAAGATAATGACAGAAAGAAGTACAAAGAGTAAGCCTTTTTCTGATGAACAGCTTCCAACTGGACATATCTTGCTGTTGAATATATATCAGCTCTATTGGCCTTTGTCAGATAGACTGAAAAAGATAAGCAGAGGCTCTTTCTAAATGTGCTTGTTTCCACTGGCAACCAAAGGAACAAAAGGATAATCAGATTTAATCAATTGATTTCAATGCACTATTTTCACATGGATTTCCATTAAATGATTCAAGAGATGAAAAGAGGAAGAGAAAAGTCAAGCAATAAAATGCAATAATTCTCATTAACTGCTATGAATTGACTGTCAGAGTTTAATTTTGGCAAGGTCTGTGAGTTTTTCACATTTTCATCAAATGAGATCTTATTTTCAAGCAGTGCCTCAAAACTTAAATCTAGACTGCAGTTCTTTCATTGGATGCTGATTTCGGAGCAGGTCTATTTTAATTTAATTTGGTCCATAATTGCAAATAATTAAAATGATTTTTTTCTGTATGAAATATCACCTACATTTTTCTTTAATAAATCTTCATATACGAATGATCTGTATTTTTTCACCATTGCCAAAGGGACATAAAAACATTATACCCAAATTGGAAACACTATGAAGCCATATGATATTCGCAAAAAACAACTTGTCAGAATAGTTTTCCACCTATATCTTAATAGTTTTATTTTCCCTATATTCATTACTGTCAAGAGAAGAACATTTTGTCCTAGAATAATGTATTTATGGCCTTCCTCTGCCTTTGTTGCCTAGGTCTCCTGGTTCAAACAACTGTTCAGAGACTTTTGATCTGTTCACCATGTCATTCATGTCAAGTGGTACTTTTGTTGTGCTATCTGTCCTTTTTCTGGGTAAGTTTCTCCTTGAAACCTAAATAGTTTTCTAAAATGCATTTCATAAAGCATTTCTTAATGCCCATATTTGTAGCACCGTTGCATTTTGATAAAAGTATGATTGTAACTGACTTGAGATGGCCCCAGAGTCCATATCCAGCTCATAGACCTGATGTTCCCAGTCCTTGATTTGATCTTTTTAATAGCTCTAAATATTTGTGAGTCCTATTCAGAATCTCCAGCTTCCAGCTCAATGTTTTCCAAGCCTCAACCTCGTGGTGAGATTTCCCTAGCCTGAAGTGAGAATTGGATGTACGCTCCCAACCCACGCTGTTCTCAGAGCCCATTAACAGTTCCAGTTTCTCTTTGAAACAGATCTGTTGTTTCAAGAGTTTGTCAATAATCATAACCTTTTCTCAGGATAACTTCAAAATGTTTACTGTTTGTAAAGACCTACAGTTAAACCAGGAGATAAACCACGCCAAAGGATTGCCTTAAAAACAATCACAGCAAACCAATTTAGCATCCTTTTCTGACTGCAGAACTGCCTAGAAGACAGGGAGGAGTGAAAAATAACACACATGCCAAATTCATGAGAACTTTGAGAACTTGCATAAAGAAACTAACAAGCCTGATCTCTCTAGATCAAAATACAATGAGAAAGTTGCAAAATCCTTCTCAGGTACAACCAGAAATACTCACTGTCAAACGTACTCCTCCTATATAGTAGGATTTGGAGGAGACAGATCTTGCTCCATCCAGTAATTCTGGCATGGACCGGGATCATTGATGGGAAAGGATGCATATTAAAATGCGCTCAACAACCAGCTGGAGATGGCTTCAGGCACGTTTGAAGGCAGGGAATACAACAGGATCTTGTCAAACTGGAGAAATGGTCTAAGACAAATAGAGTGTGATATAAAAAACGGCCAATACGAAACATTTTGTTGGAGGCAGGAATAACCTGCAGCATGGACACAGAGTGCAGATCATAGGGACAGTCATCTCCAATACCTGACTACAGGGGAAAAGCACCTGGAGAACAGACAAGCCCTACGGTGCTGCCTATCAGCCACTGCTCAGTGGCCCAGCACCTGCACATGAGAACTTGCATTTCCATCCAGGAAGCCAGTATTCTTCCCCAGTATGCACACAACAAATTTTATGCCTCTTTTTCCTGTAATAGTCTTACTGTTTCCAAAGCTAATCTATCAGCAAAGAACACATTTCAGTCAACAATTCAGATCTAAAAGAATTGCTTTTCCCTTCATTTGTCTTATTTTCATCTGATCCATTTTTGCTTTGTTTTCAGTTATTCCAGTGTGCTATTGTTTGCTGTGCATTCAGATGCATTTATTATCATGGATCAGAGTCAGTAACTCTTTTCAGTCCTTATCCATCCCTTCAATTCCATGCCCTCCCCAGCACCTCCTCAGCAATTTATCATGTAGTCGAAGAATTTTTCACACCTTTGTTTTCCTTGCCAAATGAGAAAAAGTATTTCATTTTAGAGGTAGGTGGAGAGGTAGTGGAGCATCAAGATAAGAATTTTGTGTAGATTCTCTAACATATTCCATTCACCAAGGAAAGCAAGTTGGACTGATTTCATGACTTTGTTACAGCAAAACTGTTGGCTGTTTTTGAAAGATCTGAGTACCCAGTCCTGAAGGCAAATCTTCTATTAACTCCAAAACTGGCTCAGATCAGACACATAGACAAGAATATTGTTTTACACATGCAAAGTACCACTTGTGGAGGAACATTAATTTATGGCTGGAGCTGATCTTCCAAGGCTGGGATGATCCCATGATCCAGCACTTGCCATTGTAAGAGTAAAAGCAGGTTGCAGTCTAAACAAAACAAAAGAAAAAAAAGAAACTCACAAGAAACAAACAAAAAAACCTCATAGTGGCCTTTCAATATCTAAAGGGAAGCAACAAGAAAGAAGGGGACAGATTCTTTTGCAGATTCTGTGGTGATAGAACAAGGGGAAATGGCTTCAAACTTAAAGAGGGTAGATTTAGGTTGGATATAGGGAAAAAGTGTTTTACAGTGAGGGTGGTGAGGCACTGGAACAGGTTGCCCAGAGATGCTGTTGATGCCCCATCTCTGGAGGCTTCTAAGGTGAGGCTGGATCAGGCCCTGGGCAACCTGATTAGCCGTGGTATCCCTCTTCATTGCAGGGGAGTTGGACTAGATGGCTTTTAAAGGTCCATTCCAACTCTAAGGACTCTACGATTCTATGAAACAAAACAACACAAAACAAAACAAAACCCTCCCACGAGCTAACAAGAGAACATAAATATATGAACAATTAGGTGAAGTTCAGATCATAAAAACCAAGAAACTGGTCTGACAGTCTGACTGGATGGGAGAGAAGACGGCTACTTCCCAAACTCACTGCTTTTCAGCAAGGACATTGGAGAAAGATGTCCTTGTGGAAAAACCACGAAGCACAGATTGACAGGGCTTGAGGTGATCCCTGAGGAACAAGCACAGCATGCTGAAGGACCAATACCCTCAGCCTTAGCAGAAGTGCATGCTTAGTTTTTAACTATCTGAGCTGAGAAGTATGAATCAAAAACCGTACTTTAAAAGCTTTAAATCTCAGGATTTTTTTATGTGAAAAAGGTCAACATTTCTTTTCAGGCAGGGAAAAAATAAATGCTGCACTATCCAACTATATCCTACTTTCTTCTCCAACACTTATTAATATTTCACTCAGTGGAAGAAGTTCTAAGACACATTTAATATGATTGATCAACAAGGGCCAACTGTGATTCATTCAACACTTGACTGTATATTAGATAAAAAGCATTGTTCTGAGAGTACCCTAACGAACAAAACTGAAAGACAGAAGTAGGTGTCTAAGAGAAACAACACCACAGCAGTTCTCTTAGATTTCTTTTTCTCCCTGTTCAGTCTCAGTGTAACATAAATTACAAATGGTTTCATTATCCGGCCTTCAGCAGATGAGCACCTTGACAGTGAACAGTAAAGTCAAGATTTTTCATGCAAATCGAACAACCGCGACAGTATGAATGTATGACTGTAAAAAATGAAAACAAAGAAAACTTCCAGGAGACGACTGACTGTTGTATATTGTATAAGCCTCAAAACACTGTTGCCTAAGTCACTAAGCCAAGATTTAGCAGATCAAAAGGCCAATCTCCTCAAAGTATTTTATGGCTTTATGTTTTGGAGCAACTGCAAGCCATAAACCCGATTTGCTGTTGTTCTCATGTGTTGCCACTCAAGCATTCATATTGCTAAATCCACTAGACAAGAGTTTTTCAAGGACTTGAAGTAATTGTGGCTTTTGCAAGCTTATTAGTTTGATTATCAAACTGAAATCCTGTCTATCTACTAAGTGCTCATTAGAACAGTGAATGGGGAATTCTCATGGAAATTTTTGAGATGTGCTGATTCTAAATACTGTACTGAATAGGGTACCGTGCAGTGGTTTGGAAACAAACTGCATGATCAGGGGAGGTCAGGGATCTTCCATCTCCCTTTTTGTCTTCACCACACTCTATGAAATTTCCACAAGACAGTAGCGTGCATAGTGAGAGAAGAATATGCCAGGGAATGGTTTTAAGTTATAATAATTTAACTCCAACTGTTTTCATTATTCTCTGATGTGGATACAAAAACAGTCAATGCTGAACATAATGAAAAACATTCTTCTGCTTCATGTCAATGACTTAAAACATGTCTTGCAAATGGAGTATAGAAACCTCTTTTTTTTTTAAAGTCAAATATCGTGCAATATGGTACTGAATTTCAGTAATTAATTGCATGCTGCAACAGCTCAGCTATGTAACTTGTGTTTTTCTATAAAAGATAGCAGTTGCTTCAGCTAGTCTTTATGGCTCTGCTTCAAATTCACTGAAATGGATCACAGTGTCTCCACTGACTTCAAGTGATCACGGTCCTAAATACTCAGTGCTGATGGCACTACTACAAAACAAAACAAGGGCCATAGAAGAACAGAGTATAGCAACAACAGGAAAATCACATCCTATAGACTGCCCACTAAATTCAAGTGGAGAGCAGGGAGTGATGCTCCCTCAGTATGTTGCCCAAATACACACAAAGTGATATTGCCTCTTTGGTAATAGAGAATTTTCCAGTTTCACATTGGAGGTCTTAGGTGCTAGAAGAAAATCATTTGTTTCTAAGGGTTGCAGATAACTTCCTAACAGCAGGCCAGAATGAGGTGATTTAAGCTAATCTCCCTTTCTTTGCACATAATCATTTCCTGCCTCACAGAACTGTAGACGGTAACATGTCAGTGCCGGTAAATGTGAACACCTAAGGGCTGTATGACAGAAGGATTAATAAGCTATATGACAATAATGGATCCATCCAGATGTCTAAACATAGGCTCTTAGGCACGTTTGAGACACTTTAGAGTATTCAGGACACGCACATGGGGCTAGAAGATAGGATGCAAGACCAAGGGTGACCCACACCCTCTTGGAGTCACAGTTGGGCACTAAGAAGGATGCACAAAAGGGCATTGTGTCCCTTTATTTAGGCAACAGAATTAAAACCTAATTGATATAACCATGTAGAAGAAGCTACTGTATAAGATACCTAAAAGGTCTCTGTTATCAACATGAAATATCATTAAATGGAAGCTTTAGAGTCAGCACTTCCAGAAATAAACAATCATTTCAAGATAAAACTGAAATAACTTGATCAAAGAAACATTGCTTTGGTGCTGTGTGAGGATTGAATCTTATCTTCTTTACAATTCCACTCTCCCATCAGCAAAAGCAACTATGATACCTGCAGTGACCCACAAAGGAAGGTGACTCTTACATTATAACTACATTTAGAGAAACAGAAAAATCCATGAGAATAAAGGAAGCCCAAGAAAATCCCTGCCTATATTACGCTAATCATTTAAAAATGTGAAGTTTCTAAAGAGCATGACAGAAGTTACTTTTGAGCTAATGAAACCCAAAACAATAGTTCGAATATCTGAAGGTGAATTGTGTCCCTGGAGGTTAGAGTGCTGTCAGCTACACCAAAACACACACCAGGAGCTGCCTCTTCTGCTAGATATCCTTCCACTGCTTTGTCATCATGCATGCAAGGCAAGTCTTTCTCTCTTGTTTCACTTGAGATATCCTGCAAAATACCCTGGTTTGGAAGCAACTGCTATATACTTTAAAGAAAAGCCAAACCCTTATTTAAATGAGAAACCTTGTGTAAAAGACATGCTAATTCACTTTTAATTGAAGTGCTGACATTAAATAAGCAACACGCATTGCAGTAACAGTTATCTGATTATCTGAGCAATCGAGGCCAAACCACAGGATCCCTGAATTGCAATTAACGTGCACTTCTGGGTGACTCAGGAACCTACGCACAGCTCATGACACACTACCTTTGAGATGAGTGGTAAGGAATGTACGAAAGGCTCCATGTTTACGTGCATGCAGAGATACATACATGCCTGTATATAATAGGGGCATGGTGGTGACGCGTTGACAATTGAACTTGATGATCTTAAAGATCTTGTCCAATCATAATGACTCTATCATTCTATTCTATGATTCTGTGAATGCTAATAGCTAAACAAATCCTGCCTGGGAGATAAACTACGTGCAGTTCATGTTTCATTCCATTTTCTAAATTCTCATTTCTGTCTCCCCTCCTCCCACTTGCAGTAGAGTAAATGTATAATTGTTAAAAAGTGCAGAACACGAGAGGGATTTCCACAGCAAAAAAGGAATTTAGAGAAAGGAGAAGTTCCTTTTACCATAGCAACGCTGAGGAAAAAGCAGCAGCTGAACATGGAAAAAGGAGGACTCCTGGAGTCTGAAGAGAAGCCTTGTAGATGATGGGTGATCTTTGATGTCTTGGAAGTCTGTGAGCTTTTGGCCAAAAATCTTCTGCATGGGCATGAGTTTGAGAGTGAAGGATAGGAAGGACAGCCTGCACTTGGCTGTGCCTCCTGGACTTATTACATACCAAGGCACCTAAACAAGTAGTAAACTAACATTTTAAAATTATATACATTATATACAAGAAACACCTGGGGTCTGGGAAATTGAATTGTCTCACCAGCACCCCCCAAAACAGATACAGCACACTAAGACTGCTACCTGTGCCTGCTGCCAGAGATGTTAGAATTGTGTTTGTGATCAGGCAGCTCAGTCAATCTGAGTGATCAACGCTGCTAGCAGAACGCCATCAATCTGTAAAATAATCCTCCTTGAGGATTTATCAGCTTCAGGTTTGCCTGAACTAAGCATTGTCTGACAGCTTGCTGCAGACTGTGCAGTCTCAGTATACCAAGACCATAAATAACTCCTACAAAATCAATTTTAATCTACATATTTGAGCCAATGTACTCTCCTCCAAATCATGAAGGGAAGAGATTAGGCATTGCCTATGCCAGGAGTTGGCCTTGCATTGAAGAAGATAACACAAGTCCAATAAATTATGCCTGGTGCATCACCAGCCACGTGGAAGTTCAGTGTCAACTCTATTGATATTCACTCAGGAGAGTAACTCATCTCAAAGCCCAGTGACCTGTGATGCAAATAAAACCAGAAAGAAAGTTTGCCCTTTGGTTTATGTACACATTCATAATTCATGCAGACAGGCATTTCCTTCTGCATATGGGTAATGCATTTCTAAACAGACACATGCAGCAGTTTCTACTTCTTATGCTATTTTATAGTTAGGTTATAACAGCTTTTTGAATGGAAATGTGGATGGATCATAAACAAAAACAGCACAAGTATAACCATTACAAAGTGGCATTAGAAACCATACAGGGTGGGTGAAGCACCTTTATACACAAAGCAACTCTTTCCAAAATACCATACCAGATTCTAGGGGGTGGTAAAAGGCTTACACAGCAAACCTCTTTTCTAATATCAGCCTCAAGACTTTGAGTTTACAGTCGTTGTGCTACAGATTCCCAAATCCTTCACTTAACATGATTTCATGGGAAGCACATAATATAGCATTTTCCATCCACAGGGATTCCATGTTGGGGTCAAAATTATGCATGCATCTAACTCCCTCCTTCAGGACTGAGTTGCATGAAGTGCAATAGAGCCATAAATAAATTTAGAAGGACAGGTCATGGTAAAAGAATAAGATGGAAAAGCAAAGTCTACCATCTTCAATACACTCCTTAGATTATCAAGATGAGCATGAAGAAATCACTCTGGCCAAAGGAAATAGACTAAAAATAAATACATACCAATCAATATCTCCATATGACTTCTGCAACAGCAGAGAGGCTGCAATCAGTAAGGGATGTATCTCACCAAATCCAAGCTACCATTTTCCAATGATTTCATGGACAGAGAGTGCCTATGCTTCTGAAGATGACGTTTCTTTGCTAAGAGCTGAAGCTCTGGCTCCTCACCATCATTCACAGTTCAGTAGTATTTCTGAGCATGGACTTGTTTGCTCTCTTTGCTTCTTTCTTTAGCTGAACACCACTCTTGGTCCTCAGATTCTTTCCTTTTATGGGCCTCACTGATTTTTCCCTCTCTTCAGAACAACATCCCAGCACCCCAGCTTTCTGAGTAACTCCAGCACACATAAAGAAAGCCTTTGAATTGGGCTTCTCTCATCACTTGTTCTGCAATTAACTTTACAAGAAATGTTCACTGCCAGTCTAGAACAAACTCAGAGTCTGCTGAAAGCCAACACAGATGACCAAATGAAATGGTTCGATTGCTATTTGATTTGCAACAAATTATTTTTGACACAAACAGTTAATCTTCAGGTCACTCATTACACCTCTTAAAATGCTTTTAAGTCCTAATTGTCCCTTATATTATGCCATAAGCAAGTATTTCCTACTGAAAGCTTCAAGTACAGAGGTGTGGGTACAAGCAGAAATGCGAGGGTGACGCAAAACAAATCAGAAGACAGCTATCACAGGTACCACTGTTCATATTTTCACACCAAATCACTAAGTATTGCATTTAGCACCTACAAGAAGCTACTAGAAAGGCCCACAGAACCAGCATTGTCGAGTTTTATGTCTAGGGATTCAGAACAGCGGGATAAAACCTGGAGTGTTCAATACTTGGCAGAAGTTAAACCATTGAAATGCTGCTTGTCAGGAGGCAGAGCCAAATCACCTCAAGCAAAGAAATTGCTGGAGGAGAGATGATGCTCCAGAGATAAAATACCCTAGATAAGAAGAAAACCTACACATGTAGGCAGAGAAATCCAGTCAAGCCTTGCATATCAGGACTGTATTAACCAAGGCTTACTTTAAAGAGATCAAAGGATATTGATTTTTCTGACAAAACAATTCTACAGAGAGTAGAAGGAGGATTTTCATAAGTTAGGCAAGTAATAGAAAAAAGAAAGCAATAGAAGTCCTGGATACAATTCTATGCCTCAGTTCCTCCCTGTTTTAAAGCATTTGGGGATCTACATTACAGTTCAAGGTCTCCTGTTCTGTATGTGGTTTTTACATAGGCCATTCTTATGCAGCCACTTTCTTTCATTCCCAGCTGAAGCTAAGAAGGACCTATTTGCTACGAGCACGTTTCTCTGGGGATCTTTCTTGCTTAAATATCTTTGTACCTAATGCTCCCATTTCTAGTCATTTAACCTATGAACTCACAGCCCAATTTATGGTGCTGAAAGCTTTGAGCTGCGAGCTAATAACAGTTCAGCTCAGAAACACACTAATCTTCTTCACTAAATAATGAGAAAATGTTTTCCTAAGGGAATATTTATGTGGGATTTATAGTTTATACCTTTACGCTTCATATTCTATTCTAGGATTTAAGAAATGGGGCTCTGTTCTGGAAAGCATTATTTTTGAGTCGTTTAAATCAACTGTCATAACAGTAACACACTTGGAGCTCACAGGCACAGCTAGAGACCCCGAAGCAATCGTGACAAAAGAGATTATTGTGGCTCCTTTCTATTTCTGAATGAAGACAAATAGACGGACCGGTGCACCTAGGGGCATCTCCCACAATGGAACTTCACATCCTCCAGTGTTTATGGGAATGAGATTGAGAATAAATACAGCTAGGATAACAAGACAGCTAACCCAGTAGCCAAGTCTGATTTTCAGTGTCATTTTCATTAAAAGTTCTATTCCTCCCAACAGGAACAAATCAAAGAAAACACAATTGAGCCTCATGAAAAAAAAAAAAAAGCTTTCCCTTATAAAATGGCAAAGTGGTGGGGTACTAAAGATTGCTCTTCTATATGTTCCATACACAATGACCCATAGCTCATCCTCAGAAATTGAATTTTATAGCAGATTCAATTACTAAGAGGAAAAACAAAATAATCCCATAAATGCTTTCCCTGTGAGAAAGCATTTTAATTCTCTTTTTTACCAAAATTGCGGAAACCGTGAAGAATGTTTCCAACGTTAAAAAAAATCATAACCTTGCAATTTTACCTAAAAGTTTCCATTAATTTGAAATTTCCTTGAAGAATCTCTTTCTGCCAGAAACATTCACATTTTATCAGATTTGTGAGTTACCCATTAAAGCAACAATCTGGTTTCTAACCTATCCCATTAAGCAGAGTATAATGGTTTAAGATGATGTAGTAGATCAGAACAGCTACTACAATCATCAGTCATATGAGCTGGCTGGAGCACAGCCTTCTGCAGCATTCTGCACTGTTTGTAGGCCCTTATCACCCACAAAATCTACTTTACATCTATTTATTGCTGAAAAATAGTCACACTGGCACATGTACGTGAGGGAGGACCATACACCATGTTGGCTGTTCAATATGCAGATGACATAGCCATTTTTGCCTTCAAAGAGCAGAGAGATTTCATCTGAATAAATACCAAAAAGCTGAACCAGTACAGCAATCATTGCCTTCCTTGGTTTATGCAAAGAGTATTGGAGTCTTTTTGTTTGCCTATATGTATCTATATAAAATCAGACTGAGGAATCTAATAATCTTCTATGCATTCACATGTAAGTAACAGGTTTAAGTATAACAGGTTTGCATTTCCATGCATCAGCAAGCCACGAACACTCTCAAATGAAATAATTAATGCTCACAGAGCATCTTAGGCAGTAACAGCAGAGATCAGTAACTCTTGCTAAGAAGGATGATAATTGTAATAGAATTGCAATGAACTTCTTTATCTAAGGAGAACAAAGAATCCTAGAATGATCGTAGAATGGTTTGGGTTGGAAGGGACCCCAAGGATCACCAAGTTCCAACCCTCTGCCACAGGCAGCGCCACTGACCTCCAGATCTGGTACTAGACCAGGCTGCCCTGGGCCCCATCCAACCTGGCCTTGAACACCTCCAGGGATGGAGCATCCACAGCATCTCTGGGCAACAAGTACCCCCTATTATTTTTGCTACTTTGAAAATAAGGACATGCAAACAGTACAGGTGCTGCGAGAGTAGCTTCTTCAGAAAACCTTGCAGAAGAGAAGCAAGAAGGAATCACAGTCTTCACTTCTGCACAGAAATATTCTATATCAATTAACAACAAAGTCAGGGCTGATGGGAAGGAGCAGAAGCATGGAGTTACACTTTGATGGTGTCACTGCCCCATTTTCTGAGCTCAGTCCCCTGACAGATCCTTGAATTTGGGTCTGGCAAAGCCGCAGTGCACTGTTAACGCATATTCTTTATCTCCAGCCCCTAGATGCTCATCTGTGCCCCATCAGAGGTCATGGTTTCACAGCACACGTGCATCAGGATGAAGGATTTCTGCTGGGAGAAAACTGAAGGCCTGGAGTTCTCTTTCACTGATTTAACGGGAGAAAATCTGGAATTAGAATAAAGCAGTGAACAAACAGGGATTTCATTGTTCTCATAGCACTTTACTTGAGCATCTCAGAGCCCTATAATATCACAGCAGCCCCAAGAACATGCCTGGAACTGCCTTAGGCTGATCAGCACAAAGTTCCTATGGAGCACAAACACACACACAGGCTGCAACACCTTATGTAAGAGCTGATTATTCTGAGAACAAAAGGAAGCTAATGGAGGTGCTTATTTTCTCTCACTTCGGCAACAAAACAATGATTTGCATTACATGTTGTTATGTACATTTTGTACATGAGCAGCCCCTGTAATTTGACTAATCTTTTGTGCTATAATCAAAGGGAGTCACTGTATTACTTTGCATTGCCATCATTTCCCTCACAGGAGCGAATCTCAGTCCTTTACAGACATTCGGGTGTGTGTTTGTTTTTGGTGGTTTTTTTTGCTTGGAACACACAGAAACTGCTGCTTTCTAAATGCCAACAGAGACCTGGCTGGGGACCTGGTAATGTAAATAAAAACTCATCAAAAACATTCATGGGTTTATTAGTTTGTTTCCTTTGTAATTAAAATCATTCTGTTCCTGGGCAGATTTCGAACTTCAGAGCAAACATCTTCCCAAAAATTTCTTAGTTCCCATGTTTTGCAGTAAAACCGTTGAATACAATAATTAAGGGGAAAATCCTTCCTAATCCTAATGGAAAATTAAGTAAGATAGCATTAATAATCACATGCCGTCATGTATGGCTAATAAACAAGCTTAGTGTATAGCCTGGGATTTCTGGGGAAGACTGCCACTCCTGGGCATGCTCTGTACCTGCCCTGGATCACAGAATCATAGAATTGCTCAGATTGGAAAAGACCTTAAAGATCAGCAAGTCCAACCTCAACCTAACCATACTACCCTAACAACCACTGCTTCATTCAATCACTAAAGCCCTGTGAGAGCTCTGAAATTACAAGCTTCTGTTTTCACGAGTCCTGTTAATTAAAAGAAAGATCACATCGTTTCAAAATCACCCCAACGTAAACAGATCCGGATTTCTTACATGGCATCTAATTTGCAGCCACCTGTAAGAGCCAAAGTGGTGAAAGTCTAATACTGATCAAAGGTATCCAGCTGTTTTCCACAGAATTTGCTACATCACTAATGGACAAAACATCTTCAGGTTCGGGCTTAGCACTGAAAGTTTCTCATTCTCTTATTAGCCAGAATTTTCTATAGTTAGGCTTTCCTCACATTTCACAATATTAACTTTAGAACAGATCCCAGCAGGTGTTGTGAAAATAATTCTGAACAGCATATGCCTTCATTCAGCCATGCCCTCTGGCTTACAAATGCCTGATGCTGACCATATGCCCTCTACAGAAGGACTCCTCCAGCACGGAGGCCATGAGGCACAGCAACAGACACCCAATAAATGGTCTTCCCAGAAATGTCCTTGCACAGCAAGGCAGGAATCCATGGACAAGACTCATTGTCACAGAGCAGTATTCAGGATCTACCATAGAGTTAAAACATCAAAAGCAGAAGGTCAGTGGATCCTCCTCGAAGGGTGGACAAGCAAATAATCCCAAATGAGCGTACCAGGAAACCAGCTTGTCACACGTGGCATCCTACTACCTTTTTTTCTCTTCCACTTTAACTAAAGCCACAGGTTATTATCTAAGTGAATAACTTAACAATCAATTCCATTCCATCCCTGACAGCTGAGTAATTTGAGAGTATTTTAATAGAGAATTATAAACCAGACTTTTTTTTTAAACTCACTCTGATTCGATCTCATTTTTCATTAAGTCAGTACTGGAAAGCTTCAAGTCGTAAAGGTCACTGAAAGATGTTAGCATATTTGTTGATCAGCTCTAGAAACTATATATATATATATATATATATATATACACATATAAAAATATATATTTAAAATACATAGGTTCAATTTCAACACACGCTATAAGGTAATCTAAAAGGAAAATGTGTGCCATTAACAAAATATCACTATAAAATGATTTTAATTGTAAAAACTACCCAGGGTTGTGATTTTTTTTTTAAATTGCACTTCCAATAAATTAACATTAGTCAAATTAAAATAACATTGTTCTCCAAAGAATGACTAAAACTTGATAAATAATGAATTCTGAAAAATGGTTTGGATCCAGATAAAACTTAAGGCTTCTCAAGCTGTTGCTGAGACAAGCAAGGAAGAGTAGTTTGCTTGGAGTCCGTCTACAAAACTGTCTTACTTAAAAGGTCATTTAAAGCTCTTTATTAACTAATCCATTTTTAAATGAGGAAAGCTGTTGAAAAAGAAAAAAAGTCAATTTTTTTTTCGAATGAGAGAAATCAGCACCTGCAAATAAAGAACTAAGAATGGGGATGATTCTGTTTTCCACTCAGTTGACACAATTGACTAATGCTTTTCTAAATTAGTTAGAAATTTTCTGACATTCATTTTTGGATCACTTCACTCTGTTATGGACTCTTCACCCAGTTCTAACTAAAACCGCTTTCAAGGAGTTTCCTCTCCAGTTTTCTAACAGCACTGCTTGAACACCATCCAAACTGAATGGAACAGATGAGCTTGGCTGTGTATGTCTACCAAACTCCAACATGTTTCTCATTGAATAACAGTATCCAGAGTTTGGCTGAGCATCATCTGAGAGATTCCCTACAGCAGGGGTGAGGAAACCAAAGGCAGAACAAAGAGCCAAGAGCCAAAGGGCTCTGCCCTCGAATGAAGGCTGGTCTCCACCTTTGCAGCTGAAAGAAATCAGATGAGTTTCCTGCAGGCCTTAATTGAGCTATAAACTCATTAAGCTGCTCAGGAGATTGCTACAGAGATGGTCTACAGGGTGTATTGCTGCTTATCAGTGCTTTCTGTCATGACAGGAAGCTAGTAAAAGTAAATGCATACATTTAGAATGATTTTACAAATACGTATGGGAAATATACGCTGCAACTTCCCTCATGGAATAAGGCTGCACTTAACAAATATCTTCTGGAATCATGTTTTCAGTCTAAAAGGATTAGTACTGATATTCGTTATCTTAGCCTGGATGGGAACAGAGCTGAAGTCCCTTGGGGAAACAAACTTAATGCTAGCTGAGGAGGCAATTGGGGGTAACAAGAGAGAGCATAGGCCTCAGTCTGCACAGGCACATCAGGACTGGTTTGCGCCTGACCGAGGGCCTGGCACTCAGCAACATCCTCCGCCTCCCAGCAAAGAGGCTCCCACCAGCCAGACAAGCCACGGCTGGCCTTCTGCCACCGTGAAAATTGGTTTTGCAGCCACATGCCAGCAAAAATATGTTCTGTCCCTGTGACAGCCCAAAGCCAAAAGAAGGACATTTGCAAATAGTGATGATAATATAAAAATTAAAGCAAATCTTGCACTGAATTTGCCTAAGTCTGAGGCCTCGGGATTTTCAGCTTGTTCCATGAAGTTGCTTCATGGATTCCTTGTAAATTCCAGTTCAGACAAGATCGATGTAATCAATGCCATCCACAGCCATGCCGGATTAGAAACAAAACAGTATCTGGAAAGTCATGTTGCTCATCAACATTCTCTATCTGGCTGTTTCCAAATCCCAAGCCTTATCCACCTCCCTCCCAGGAGCCAGTCACAGCAAGAACACAGAGCTGTGGGCCATCCATCGTTCTCAGGTTGTTCACCTGGCTTCCTGCTTTGAGATGAGGTAAAGCAAGGACGGCGTGTGCTGGCTGTGCCTACAGAGGATGCTCACTGTACAGCACATCCCTCTGTGCGCACCTGTTGTGCAATGGCCCTGCACATCTGGGGAGCGCCCATGACCCACACCCGATGGCCCCAAGGAGGAACTGTTCCTCCTGAGCTCCCACAGCTCCGTGCCACTGCCAGGTGCTCCCAGCACGGGCACGGGGACAACACCCACAGAGGAGCATCATGCTGGGGTGTGGAAGATTGTCCATCTGCACAGTACAGGAAAAACACCTTGGTGATTATGCACCATTGCACAACTTAATTTGCATAGCTTCATAGCGGCTGTGGGGTCAAACTAGGGAAAAAGGGTCTTTGCATACAGGGTCCCCAGGTTATGCGTGCAAGCCAGGGAGCACAACATGTAGACACAAGCAGTGGGATGGATCTGGGAGAATTGATTCACACAGACTCCAAGTCAGATCCTATCCAGGTACCCTCATTGACATGTGGCATGGTGCACAGGGAGATAGATGTTGGCTTCTCAGAAGGAATGAGTGACAAAAAGGATGTGAAAAACAAGAGAATAAACCTGCACAGCTTTTTCTCCTTGTAGGATTTACAGAAGCATTTGTCTCCTGCTCATCCCAAAACTCTGAAAGATTCCTTCCTGCCAAAGGCTGTGCCTTTTTATTAGCTTGTTTTTCAATAAGGCTAGTTTTCCCAGTGCTGACACAGCCAGGCATGCATTTGCATGAAGTGCTTAACTTTCAAGCAAGCTATTTCTGACAGACTCTGTGAGCCTGGCCACCTCAGAATCAGGGAGCAGCTCAGCACCCAGTGCTTCCCACCCAACACCACATCCCCTCACACCTGAGGGCAGCAGCCAAATCCAGCACCTGGATCCAACATCTCAAGGCCCCCCAGTTCCTCCTGGCACCACTTGCCCCAGAGAAGCACACAACACTGATATTGGGCCGCTCTTCAGTTTCTGAAGTGTGACATCCACTTGGCTCAAAGCGATGTTTTCATGATGAGGGCAACCAAGCAGAATATCTGCTCAAACACAGAGCACCAGTTCCCGAGCCATGGGGCCCAACCTGGGCCTTTTGCCCATCTGTGTTCCCTTGCAGTGTGTGCTGGAGGCCTCTAAGCAAAATGCAAGGCAAACAGCTGTCAAACCTGATATCCTTCCTTCCTTCCCCTCCTCACCCCAACTGTCCGCTCTTTTTTCTCCTCAATAATTACCCCCTTCCCTCTGTGAATCCCTACTAGAACAGGGGTAACCAAACCCACTCCAGCAGAGCCAAGAGTGCACCAGCTACAGGCAGAACATGTCATTCCAGCAGATGCACCTGAGGACTTCTGTCCTTGATTAACAGAACACCTGCTGTGCTCTCACACAGGAAACGTGTTACTGGGATAGCTGCTGCAGTCAAATTGCTGGAAAACTTTAGGAGTATTAATTTTGATGAATTCTCTCTGAACAGTGCAACTTGCCAGACTGCAAATAGCTTTCTTCCAAGTAATAAGTGGGTTCTTTTATAAACTTAAGACCACAGAAAAGGTATGGTTTTCAGCGTGTGTCGTGCACAGAGCAAACAGAAAGGGATGCACATGCCTGGCAGTCTCCATTTCAGTGCCTTGTCTGGGAGTCCAGGAGTCTTCCTTTTACATATAGAGGCTTGCCAGCAACAAAAACAAACCCACAAGGTTTTCCTAAAGCACATCCTGGACAGCATCCACTCATGCACGATTTTAAATAGCTTTACCTTGGCTGCAACAACAAGCCCGGGGGCATGGACAAAGGTGTGACAGCAGAGACTTGGAGGAAATTAATAAGTACAAAGGAGCTGCACACAGCAGAAAATCTAAATATGAGAGAGACAATGGAAATGATCCATCCCAGACAGCCCAGAAGGTGAATTCCCACCATCAAAAGGCATCCTTAATCTCTTAATGCATTAAGTGGATTCAGCAGTCATTACAACTGCCTAAGCATTTAAAGGTTAATTGCAACCAATATCTTCTAACAAACTGATGTTAGAGAATAAAGGTTTCAGGAGATGAAACAACCATGATTAAAAAGTTGATGTCACAGATTCATCACTCCCAGAGATTTGTTCAGTGCCTAGCAGGACAGCTGTCCCCTGGGCAACCTGATCTGGTGAGTGGCAAACTGCCCATGGCAGGGACATTGCAACTGGGTGATCTTTAAGGCCATTTCCAACCCAAGCCATTCTGACTCTAACTCTTCAGCTTTACAAGCATGAGTACATCAAGTCCAGTTTTTTCCCCACTCTGGCTTTACACAAGTGCAGAGTAGATGTAGGGTTACAACCTTGCTAATTTGAAATAGTAAAAGAAGTGTAAGTGAAGGAGAAGAAAAGCAACATTGCTATCCTATAAGACATATGACTTCATTCAGCAATACTTCTCTTGGATAAAATCAGATCTCTGCTCTTTTCGAAAGGAGATCTGAAAGCAGGGCTAGCACCACGCCAGGAACATCTCTATCTACAAAGCAAGATGAGGAAACCATCCTAGGAAACCATCCCCTGGATCATGCCCCATCCCTTGAGGCATTCAAGGCCAGGCTGGATGTGGCTCTGGGCAGCCTGGTCTGGTGGTTGGTGACCCTGCACATAGCAGGGGGGTTGAAACTAGATGATCGTTGTGGTCCTTTTCAACCCAGGGCATTCTATGATTCTATGATCCCATGAAACAAGCTGGACTTTCCTTAGGAATATACGCAGCTCAAAACCTCTCCTCTGACATCTAGCGTTTTAGGACTACTGGTATTTCAAAAGGCTTTAAAACCCAGTTATCATATCAGTTCACATTTCATATTGCGGGGGAAGAAGAAAACAAATAGACAAGACTTTTTCCATTAATAAACAGCTGAAACCACCTCTTGGAACTGCTTTTTAAGATAGGGATTTCTACCTGCTTTGCACTCATTGGGTGTGTTCAGGGAGCAAGTTAAGACTGAGGATGTGAAGGTACAAGTGCACCCTTCTAAGATATTCTCTTAACAGAAGCCAGGCAGTTTCCTCCAGATCTGGTAGGAGTCCAAAACAGCTTTTATTGCTTTCTACAGGAAGTTTTGATCGATGCATTGTCCTCAGGAGGGAAAATGCTCATTTAGTCTTGATCTTGTTTCTCATTAGCAGGGTTGCTAAGTGAAATATTGGGCCACCCAACTTCAGATCCAGCAGGACCAGGTGCAAAGCGTAAGGCTAACAGACAACCAGCAGGAAGAGTTCTCAGCCTCTGAAGGTCACAAAGTGTATGCCAATAACAGCTGACAAAAGTTGCAATGAATCTCTAAATCTAAGCAGCAATGCAAATTGGCTCTGACATTCGGCATTCAATTCATCACTCACCCAACACAGCAAAGAACTCATTCTTCCAATTAACACAGAAAGTAAAGAACCAGTGAATAACACCAAGCGTTTGAATGCTCTATTATCCAATGTTAACAGCCCTCCACAACCAAGGATTGGTTCCAGGCACCTAAGGCCCTCAAGAGCACTTCTTCAGAGCCATAGAGAGCCCTGTAAGAGTTATATCAAGATCAAGCTCAGGAAATTAGCTTTCATCTGTATCACAAAAGCAGAGTAAAAAAAAATTTATGACTGCAATTAAGCCTGTAAAATAAGCCTAATTCTTTACTTTCGGAAAGTGATTAAGGGCAGCATTTTGGAGCAATGGATTGGTGGGAGACCCACGTGAACTCAGTTTTAGAGGTGCAGATGATCCCGCTGAGAAAACAGAGCACTATAAGTTAAGGATATCCAGCTTAACATATGCCAGTGTTAAAAATCAGGTCAGGTTGAAATGAAAGAGGGCTATTTTTATGCTGCTGCTTGAAGTACAAGACACATCTGGTGTTGTACATTCGCTCAGCATCACAGGGAATAGCACTCATCCTCAACCTTACTTATCCTCCCTGGAGAAGGTCACAGATACACACAGACACACAGTGGTTGTGGCAGGGAGAAGGCCCCCAGCTCCTGCCAAGCAGTGTTTGTCTCCATCACCATGAACAGCACAATTCAACTGGTGAGCAAAGGTGGGCCTAAAACTCTCCACAAGATCATTTCAGAAGAGTTCATACAAACTTCCCAACAGAAACAAGAGAAAACCACCAGCCTGAGACCAAAATGAGAAATTCTCCTCAGTGTTCTTCTGGAAGGTGCCAGCTCAACAACACGCACACAGAACAAGCAGCAGAAAGGTCATTTTGAAATTAAGTTCTAAAACAGACACTAAAGCTAATGTCTTCCAGGCTCAGGAGGACGGAATTGAGTTATTTATGCAGAACGAAGCAGGTCTGGCTAATGTAGAGATCACATGTAATTGGCTCTGATGAACAATAAAAGTTGCAAACTCATTTCACTAGTGCATGAACGTGCAGAAGGCAATCTACCATTGAGCATTTTATAGGAAATACCGTCATCCAGCGACATGCAGCCTTCTGCCATGTGGATCACAGCCCATTTAACAGTAACATCGATGCTAGGCTGCTCTGAGGAAGGAAAGGCAGTTCTGCCCATTACATAGCAGCCAACATCATTAGGGTCAATTACTCCATTAGCATTGAAACAAACCACAGATTCCTTACGCACGAACAGAGAGCTCCAATCTTCTCCAAGTATCGCTTTCAACTAGCGATCACAAAATGGGTATATGAAGATATTCAGCTACTTACAAAGAGTGCTGAGCACCTAGCAGAATTGGGTCCTTAATTAGGGTTTAATAAGATGGTAATTGTAATGGTGGTAGTCTCATTAGCCTGATGCCTCATTACTGTGAACACAGATCAAGCAGAGAAAGCCAGTCAACCTTGCAAGCCTTTCCAAACAGTGAGACCAGAGTTGATTAAAGCAAGCACTGCTTTTGTGGCAACTACTAATTAAAAGCTATTTCATGGCCAATGGGAAACTAATAGCAATTTGTGTCACTCTTTTTAAGTACATCTTTAGTAAGAAGCATGGGACTGGGAAGTTTGTTAATACTAAATAAATGCCAAAAATAAAGAGGAAGAATATGTAGTCAGCACCACAAAAATCAAGAACACTGGACTGGAATGATGTTTGCACTAAAGACAGTCCATGGAAATTACTAATGACTGTTCATTGTAAAGTCTCTAAAGCAGACCAATACATTTCTGAATCATGAAGAACTTAATGGCCTTTGGCTACCTGCTATGTCTATTTAAGCTGCCACTGTAGGCACAAATTTGGGCACTGCTCTACTCCATAGGAACTGAAGTCATGCTGGATTTTCAGTGTAGTCTTCTGCTTGTCTTTGATCAGACAAAAACATCTGTCCGGTGATTCTCATCTGCCTCCATTTGTAGAAGGTCATAGCTACAGGTCCAAGACAAAGCTGTGCATTTATTAAGAACAGCATTTATAGCAATGTGTTTCATAAGTCTTTTTCTTGCAATTTTGGCAGTTCAGAGGAAAAGCCAGAGTGCCCCATGAACAAAATGGGAGTACAGATACCACTTCATGCTCGGCAATCCTCCAGCTGCCAATCAATTATTTCTGATTGCAGACCAAAATAATGCATCCTCTAGACTGTTGCTCACCTGCTTTCAATTGAGAACAAGGCTTACTGAGACTGGGATACTGCAGCAAGCCATTTTACGTCATCCTTTCACCATCAGAAAGCAATGTGAGAGTTGGTAAAATGAACTCAAAAGAAATGGTTCATTAAAAATAAATATTGAAGTGGCTTTAACAAAAATGAATCACTTAAACAACAAAAACTTCTGGTCTTGATCTCTTGATATCCAACTAGAAACTAGAAAATAGCCTTTTTTGCTGGCCTGCTTCTTTGCTGNTCATGTATGGCTAATAAACAAGCTTAGTGTATAGCCTGGGATTTCTGGGGAAGACTGCCACTCCTGGGCATGCTCTGTACCTGCCCTGGATCACAGAATCATAGAATTGCTCAGATTGGAAAAGACCTTAAAGATCAACAAGTCCAACCTCAACCTAACCATACTACCCTAACAACCACTGCTTCATTCAATCACTAAAGCCCTGTGAGAGCTCTGAAATTACAAGCTTCTGTTTTCACGAGTCCTGTTAATTAAAAGAAAGATCACATCGTTTCAAAATCACCCCAACATAAACAGATCCGGATTTCTTACATGGCATCTAATTTGCAGCCACCTGTAAGAGCCAAAGTGGTGAAAGTCTAATACTGATCAAAGGTATCCAGCTGTTTTCCACAGAATTTGCTACATCACTAATGGACAAAACATCTTCAGGTTCGGGCTTAGCACTGAAAGTTTCTCATTCTCTTATTAGCCAGAATTTTCTATAGTTAGGCTTTCCTCACATTTCACAATATTAACTTTAGAACAGATCCCAGCAGGTGTTGTGAAAATAATTCTGAACAGCATATGCCTTCATTCAGCCATGCCCTCTGGCTTACAAATGCCAGATGCTGACCATATGCCCTCTACAGAAGGACTCCTCCAGCACAGAGGCCATGAGGCACAGCAACAGACACCCAATAAATGGTCTTCCCAGAAATGTCCTTGCACAGCAAGGCAGGAATCCATGGACAAGACTCATTGTCACAGAGCAGTGTTCAGGATCTACCATAGAGTTAAAACATCAAAAGCAGAAGGTCAATGGATCCTCCTCGAAGGGTGGACAAGCAAATAATCCCAAATGAGCGTACCAGGAAACCAGCTTGTCACACGTGGCATCCTACTACCTTTTTTTCTCTTCCACTTTAACTAAAGCCACAGGTTATTATCTAAGTGAATAACTTAACAATCAATTCCATTCCATCCCTGACAGCTGAGTAATTTGAGAGTATTTTAATAGAGAATTATAAACCAGACTTTTTTTTTAAACTCACTCTGATTCGATCTCATTTTTCATTAAGTCAGTACTGGAAAGCTTCAAGTCGTAAAGGTCACTGAAAGATGTTAGCATATTTGTTGATCAGCTCTAGAAACTATATATATATATATATATATATATATACACATATAAAAATATATATTTAAAATACATAGGTTCAATTTCAACACACGCTATAAGGTAATCTAAAAGGAAAATGTGTGCCATTAACAAAATATCACTATAAAATGATTTTAATTGTAAAAACTACCCAGGGTTGTGATTTTTTTTTTAAATTGCACTTCCAATAAATTAACATTAGTCAAATTAAAATAACATTGTTCTCCAAAGAATGACTAAAACTTGATAAATAATGAATTCTGAAAAATGGTTTGGATCCAGATAAAACTTAAGGCTTCTCAAGCTGTTGCTGAGACAAGCAAGGAAGAGTAGTTTGCTTGGAGTCCGTCTACAAAACTGTCTTACTTAAAAGGTCATTTAAAGCTCTTTATTAACTAATCCATTTTTAAATGAGGAAAGCTGTTGAAAAAGAAAAAAAGTCANTGGCAAACAGAGCTCAAGGGTATAGTAGAGGGATTTCTACCAGCCATGCTATGCAACTGCTCTTTTGAAGGAAATAGATGATATCTCATTACCAAAAATGTCATTTCTGGAGATCAAGTGGCCCCAGACCCATGCTGCAGAATGCAATCCACACCAAAACCCTGCTGTGCATCAGAGAACTTCCAGGCCAAGCCAGACAGCCAATGAGAGGACAGCAAGGCAGAGGACATCAAAGGCAGATGGAAGACTTCAAGCTTGTAAAATACTTAATGAGGCAAGAAGAGATTTATCATCTGTGCAGCATCACTTGAGGGCAGTCAGAGCTGACAGGACTGAGCTTTTGCCCTGGTCTGTGAAATATCCAAAATGGCGATGAGGAAAAGCAATAACAGCCTCTTCATGGATGAGAAATGAAGGCATAGTATGACTAAAAAACATATTTTTCAAGTTAAGTACACCTCAATACTCAGAAAAGCATCTAGACTACTAGACAGAAGAGGGTTAACAATACCCAATACCAGGCACAGCGACATCTCCACACCAGGATGCTGTTGTTGAAGTTGAAGCAGATACCAAAGGGACTGGCTCCAGCTGAGGTGCAGCAAGAAGAGAAATGCAAATTCCCCAGATCACCACCATCCTCTCTCTCATCATGCTGTCATTTCATAATTTAAATTCAAAAAATTACATTCAAATCTCCATAGTCAGTGCAGATTCCAAAGTATGGGGTGTGAGGTACTCGGACACCCCCAGGCTCTCTCAATGGCCAAAGAGATGGACAGTGCAGCAGGTACATATGTAATCACTACAAAAAAAACAAGGTATTTGCCCTGTTCCAGAAGGATGTGTGGAACTGCTGTGCAAGAGGCTGTTGTACCAGCAACCAGAGTGAGGAAACGCAGAGCTGTAAGCTTTTTCAAACTTATAACTTTGTCATAAATTTAAGTGAATACTTCTAAAAGTTGCTTATAAATTGCATTACTCTAGCATTTACATCAGTTTTGATGCTCATGAGCAATTGTACTTTATGGAGTTTAATAAAATACACCAAGAAAAACTTCATTTTAGCAAAGGAAACAATTTTGTGACTGGGACAGGCAGTCTCTTGGTTTCTCACATCTTACACCCACTTTCAGAGCCAACATCACCTCCACCACCCTTTCATGCTGAAGTGATCTGCCATGAATCCTCTGAGGCCCACAACTCCAGCAAACTCTATTATCTTGCTTAACTTACTGTCCAACCAGTTTCAGTATGGCTGAACCCTTCACTCGAGTCACAGTTTCACACAACACCCCTACTCGGTTGGTGTATCATTTGAGGAACAGACAAATGCCATTGCCATCTTTGCACAACAGTGGGTGCAGTCACACACTTGAGCTCTTACTGAACACACACCTCATGTCAAACCTCCAGCCTTTGGGATTTCACAGGACAGTTCCTCCCAGGGACAGCGCTTCCATCACTCTTCATAACAGATTTCTATCTGTTTCGGAACATCAAGCTACCAGCATTTTAATCCTTTCTGCAACATGACTATTCAGGGGAATTAAAATGCCACTCTGCTAAATGATTGCCAGTACATCATCCACGCAGAAGAGAGCAGTCAAACCTGCTTTGGCAACCGCAGGGAGATTACTAAGCCTAGGGGAATTCAGGTCATAATCTTTCTTCTCAGAAAGGGACAGAGCCCTACTAATTGCATTGTTGTCCTTCCTTCTCTGAGCACCCGCTCCAGCAAACCCAGGAGTGGAGCAGGAGGATTTCATACAATGGCTTAGGCTGGGAGGGATCTCAAGGCCTGTCCATTTCCAATCCCCTGCTGCAGGCAAGGTTGCCACCCACTAAATCAGACAGCATAGGGCCCCATCCAACCTGGCCTTGAGCACTTTTTGAAGGTGCTCAGCAGCCGCAACTCAGAAGATGCTGCAGAGCTGAAATACAGTCTTGGCATCTGACATCACATGGAAAACTACGAGCTTTGGACAGAATTAAGGCAATGTTTTGGAGAAGATAAAGGATGCTGAGATTGGGCCTATGAAGGCACACACCTTTTGCACTCCCTTCTCTCTGTTCATGAGCTGTCATGTTCCACATGACCTGGCAGCTGTATTTTCAGCTCTGCAATTCTGAAAATTCTTAGAGATCAGTATTCATGAACCAGTTGCATTCTGTGGTTTAAAATTCCATTCAATAGCCTCAATTTGACTGATACATAACTAAAGCCACATTGGCTCAATTAAAAGCAGCCAGATCTGACTTTTTTCCTGTGCACAGATAGCTTGTGGATGAAGAAAAGTAACTTAATAATTACTAAAGCATTTATATTGAACACAAGAGGAATTCATCAGATTAAGCTAAGCTTGAAGTCACTCACTCTGAGGATGCAGCCCAAACCAAAGTTAAATTAGCTCCAGTGAGAACGAGCTTCACATGCATTATCTTCCAGAATGCTTTCAAAAATCAATAACACTCTTGAAATGCTTTAAATACAACCAGAGATTTGCTGCAAAGTAGCTAAATCAATTTAAGAGCAGAGGTTTGTTCTACCTTGGGAATTGCTGAATTGAAACAAGCACCATTTGGTGGTACAACTAATAATGTCCTCCAGTGCCCAGTACACACCTGCCTACTTAGTTGAGTAAATCCAAGGGCAAAGGACAATCTTCTGTCTCCCTGCTTATAAGGCAGAGGAGCTCCTAACCCCAAAGGTTAGCCATGGGCCACATTCACAGTGTCATTACACCGTTAACCAAAAGCTCAGCATCAGGGCTGTGGGTCCCACTGCTCACCCTGCCCTCCCACACTGCACTTGGGAGCTCAGAGCAGCTGTGCCCTGTCTCTCTGACATTTCAGAAGCAGAAAGCCATGACTGATTTCTTACAGCAGAGCCCAGAGATGATACGCTCCAGGAAGACACAGCACCCCTAGCAAATAAATTCACCTCAAAGGCAACTCCTGAAACTTGAACACCAACTGTGGTTTAATTTAACAGACGAAGGTGCAAGAGTGGTGACACACAATTTAAATAACAAGGAATTAAAGCACCCTGTAGATGAAAGAGACCATTCTGCAACAATAAATGCAAAGCCAAACCTCAGCCACAGCAGCTGAGCTGCTGCTGAACTGCCCTGCTTACAGAACAGCTTCAGCTTCAGTTGGAAGGGACCATAAAGATCATAAGTTGCTCGGTTTGGATTCCAGATGCAAACAGATGCTTAGAATTTGAGTTGCTGGGCTGGCAAGACGACTTGGCAAATTACAAGCTTGCTTGCCATCCTATAATGGATAATCATGTAGTCCAAATGATCAGTTAGTCTGATCTCAGAGAATTTGCAGCAGTCGGTGCAATTTCCACTGTAGCAACTATGTGCTAAATAAAATGAAGTATTCTCATGCTAGAAGTCTTTCCTATTTACAATTACTGAAGGAAATCAACTTGATAACTCCCAATTCACCAGCAAGATTAGGACACGGTATCACGAATTCCCAATTGAATTAGTCATCTCCAAGCTCAGACATGAGTCTGTCCAGCAACACCTACGTGCTAAAACAGTGAGCTACTACAAAGCACGAATGATGGAGGCTTGATTCCATAGTTTACAGAATGGACACAAATTCATGTGGCAATAAGCACAGCTGGGTTACATTAGAGCAAATCATTCAGCAAGCATGTGGCAAGAGCCTATGATAGTGATAATGGGGAAGCTTGTATTAACAAACTGCCATTTGAAAGCTATGCGGTAGGCACAGGCAGCTCTCACAAGAGAGAGGTGACCAGCCGAAGACCATGTGCCAACTGCTGTGCTCACCAAAAGCTGAAAAAGAGGGGAACAGTGAACCTAGCACCCAAGGGAGTAAAGAAGATTGGCTACAAAGAGCTATAGGACAACATTACACTAAGCAACAGGGTAAGCAATCTCGATTACTCATTTTTATATCAAATGTCAAAACGATGCATCAGAAAAACCCAATCCTAATTTTCCTTCCACAAGGAGGAGCTCTGAGTTACCCGCAAATGAGATCTTGGGACTATGACAGCTCTAAGAAGCATTAGCACCATATACAGCAGTTATTAAGACAAATTTTATGCTGGGAATTATTAGGAAAGATTTTCATATAAAAACATGAACCAGATAAAGGATTTATATCAACAACAGCATGTGCAGTTTTTCAGTTCACGACACCTGCCTGGGGGGATGCTCAGAACAGAAGCACAGCTAAAGGATCTCATTTTGATTCATGGGTCTCCCCTCCTCATCTGTACTTAAATATGACATCCTCTGAAGCAGAAGACTGGAGCCATAACCAGAAACCATACAATCACTCGAACGTGCTTGCAGACATTGTAACCCAGGGAACAAATACGATGATCAGTTTATTTATATTATAATCAAATCATCACTAGGTATGATGCATCTCTGTACTTTAAGAAAATGGTTCCATAGCTCGGATGAAATTCTGCCTAACATTCATTGTAACAGATCAAACGGTGGTCAGCATGAAAGCAGAGCACAAGCTAAGACAACCACGGCCATTACCAAGACACAGCAGGAAAAGCCCTTGGGATGAATATATACCACACAATCTTTACATAATGTAATTTAAAGGGAACTGCAGGCGTGCAGCAGTCAAATTTGTGTAGTTTGAACAATGTGGGCTACAAAAGCAACAGGGAGCAGCAGGTGCTTCCTCAAGACTAAGCACAGAATCCTTTCATGAAAAAAGAACCAACTGGCCCTGTTACCTTGCATGGTCAGACAGGTCTTGCCTGGCAAGATTTGCTCCCAGCTCCTTTGATGAGAAGGGTTCAGGTACCAGCATGCCATGGCTAGCAAATCAGAGATTCAACAGCTGAAATCATGAAGCAAATGCATTCAGTGCTATGTGGGAACTGCTCAAGAATTTTTTTTTCCCACCTTGTCCATACAGGAAATTCATGTCAGGCATCTACAATAGGCAATTTTAACCTTTCACACCTTGACCCATTTCAAGAGTGATGCTCAGCCTTATCTGCCACAGTGACTGCAAAGATAAGATGTGAATTTGCAGTACATCAGCTGTTCCACGTTAATTGCCTCTGCAGACTCCTTCTGGGTGTATGCTCACAGAGTAATTTAGTTCAGTCACTAGGTGCTTCTATGGGACAGTAATTTGAACCTAAGCAGATGCACCACAGCACCCCAGGGACAAAGAGAGGGAGAGCCAGAACACTCACTGCCCATAAGATTTTGGAATCCCCTTAAACCAGTCACTCAGGTTAGGTCAAGATACTCAAATTTAATCCTTCCACCCTCTCTAGTGAAGCACAAAGTACTTTGTCAGGGAGCTTTCAACTGAGGCCAAATCAAGATGGTGCGTCTTGTACTGAGCATTGTTCTCCTGCACCCCCTGACAGAACTGAGGTTCCCCTCTGTAGTGATTGGACAGATCAATACAATGGGAAAGGCATTACAACAGAGGTGTGATGACCGAAGGACCAGCACAATAGAAAGGTGCTACAAAAGAAGGGAAGAAAATTGCTCATCCATATCAGAAGATTCTAAGTTTGCAGGGGAAAGCTTCACCAAGGAGATATCTCCAGAAAGGGATCCCTCCCCAGTGGCAGTCACCCTTAAATGGGGTCTAAGAGAGGTGCAGCCAGGCTCCACCACTTCTGGTCACACAGCTGAATTGCCTTCACCTGTGCTCCCAGGGCTGACCAGGTCCTTTCCCCAGCTGCTCAATCAGTGGTTCAGGCTGGGACTCAACAGTTACCATCCACCCTCAGACGCGGCTCAGCACCCAAGCCAAAGACAGTGTATTTAAGTACCAATAAAGATTAGATTCTCTGAACAACTTCTGTTAACAGGCCCTGGAGCATAAAAATACCTTGCTGGGATCATATCACACCAAGTAATGACATAAAAAGTAATGTCCTATTGGACAAAATAGCTTCCTCTGTACTATAGTTACTGGGAAATCTACTCCAGTGCACATCTTCCCGAGTGTCACTTTATCCGAAGCTGGTAAGCCTACAAAAAAAAAAAAAAATCATTATTTATCCAAACCCAAAATTCAAGTGCTGCAGTGCTACAAGCACAGTACCCTCAGTGCGACTGTCTTGCACCATTACCTTAGAGACCAGGAGGCAAATACCCATAGCTTTGCCACGGAGGAAAGAACTTTCTCTTCTACCAGCCAGAGAATACCTCAAGATAAAGGTCCAGAAGGTCAGATCCCTGACTATTTACCAATTCTCCTCTAGCTAGAGATGATTAAATATTAAATAGGACCTCCATTTCCTTTCACAAAAGTCATAATAGCTATAGATTGAGAATTTGCCTTCAAATCCCACATCTGAGAGCAGTGTCCAAGTACTGCTTCAGCTCCAGCAGCTTGGTGCTGCAACCATTGCCCTGGGAGCCTGTTCCAGTGCCTAGCCACCCTCTGGTGAGGAACCTTTTCCTATACCCAAATAACATCACAGTGAGTATTCCCACGTTACCACTCTGTCATGCTATAATGCAATGAAAAGAACAGCAATGATAGCAGGGTAGCAAAGTCCTAAACTGCAGAAAGTGAGGATATGCCCAAATGCAGCAGCTGCGGACACAGAAACAAAGGAAAAAAAACCTGCTTACCCTTACAAGGCCTCAGGTATGCAAGGATCTCCAGCAAGATACCCTCACCTCCACTACCAACCTTTAAATGAGGTCTGGGAAGGGGTGGATCCTGGCTCCAGCCCTTCCAGCCACTCAGCTGCATTGCATGCACCTGAGCTCCCCTTGGCTGGCTCTGCCTTCCCACCAGCTGCTCAATCACTGTTTCAAGCCATGACTTAGCATTTCTGCTACACACACCATCCCAGCAGAACAGATAAGGAAGTTCACAACCCAAGCAGTGACCATTCCTCACTAGCAGTACTTCTTGGTTGCAGTCAGAAACTGTACCGATCCTAAAGGTACTCAAACCAACATGTTGTGAGCTCTACTACATGACACCTGGTGCATTTCAAGATGTCAAAACACCTTTGGTTTTCTCTCAGCAGGAGCTGGGGGGTCATGACAAGAGGAGAGATTTAAGTAGGTGGGTGTTTCTCTTACCATTCTATAGTTATACAAAACAGTTCTTTCCCCAGGGCTGCCACAGTACACATGAAAGATATTTTTCTGTCATTCAGAGCATGACATCTGTGTTATTGGTTATTTTGGTTTTAAACCTGAGGTCAAAATACTGTTGCTTGAAACCATTCATACAACCACTTCCTCAGTAACTGCTGAAAGATATCAAGGAAATGCAACTATAGAAGAGACAAGTGCTTATCTACGTGGATTCCCTTTTATCATTTGTATCAAAGCCCATCTTAAATATATACTGGCAATCCCCTACCATCACAATCATCACCAACTTCGATTTTTCAACTTTCAAAATCAAGAACTGAAATTCGTCTAAAAATATTTTAATGTAGCAAGTTTGGCTATAGAACCAGTGCAACATAGAGAGGACACCCATTGCATAACCAACTTTACTGCTTAATCTTAACAGAGTAAGCTACAGATGCAACGGATTTACCACAAGTTATTTGGTTAAATTAAATACTGCAGTTAGGATCATGCTGTTCATAGTTGCTGTGGCTTTACAGTACCAATGCTCAAGGTGGCTGAGTTAGTTTTACAGTAAAATGCAAGTTTACAGAGAAACAAATAATTTAGTATAGTATGCTGTACTCCGTTTCATGCTCAGTCACAATGATAAAGTCTTAGACAAACACTATTTCAGCATTATGTTAATAATGCCAAAACACACAAATTTTAATGCCAAATTTACAACGTAATACAGTGCTTAACAAAAGGATTTCTCGCGTATGTTGGCCAAGTGAGAATGCTGCACAGGACTGAGAAGCATCCAAGCATTGCTTGTAGTGCGTATGAAGTGAACCACGCCGACAGGAATGCTCTCCCTTCTGGAGGAATTACTGTCCTAGAAGTTAGTGCCCCAAGCAAAATGTGACATAAAATGAATGTTAAAACTCTTGCCTCAAACGAAGCAAAAGCACTATGTTATTTACAAACTTAAACCAGTAAAAACATTTGAAAAACAGAAAAAGTTGTGATCAGTTGACAAAGATAACAGAGCTCGCTTACTGTATGTACTACGTGAACGAGAATGAAGTTGTAAACAGACATTAACCAGGTTAGGTTAACACATCTACTCTGAATTAGAGTGTTGTCATTTCAGCACAGAGTGATTTTTAAAGCTAAGGACACTATCAGAGGTTTTATTTTTGTTTAAAGCCAAAACTGGTACAAATCAGGAAGCTGGCGAATCTTTCTGCTCCCTCCTAGCACTCATCAACTTCTCCACCGCGTACCAGCAACAAATATACCAGATTCTGTTTAACGTTGCTTCAACTTAAGTGGCTGGTAGAAAGCTGAAACAAATGCTACGAGCATTTGAAAATCCCTCTTCAGGTTGGTTTGCTTTTCCGCTATTAGCTACGGTGTCTGACTGTTGGCATTGCTCTCCCTGGAAAACAGCACACTGATGCATTCATTTTTAATTTTAAAACTTCCTCATAATTAAATTTTCTTTGCAAGCACGCAAAGCAATACCTAGCTATAATCAGACTGTCAATCATGGTGTCAATCACAGTGTCCTTCTCCTTCTCCCCTCTTTCCCCCACCCAAACAAAAGGTATTGCCAAAATGGTTGATGTGAAACTGATAACATTGAACTCATTTACATGAAGTCTGGCTACAAAGCATAAAGAAAAATAAAAGTTTATCCCTGCCGCATATATTATTATTAAATCTTTTTCCTGCTTTGCAGAATGAACACATGCAAGCATGCAGGGGTTTCTGTTTCGTTGTTTTTTAAACAGGAATAAGAGTTGTGCAAGACATAACTGAATAAACTTTTGTTTCATTTCAGAAAGATTTTATATTACCAACTCATTTATCTTTATAACTAAAAGTGATAAAAATAAATCCACAGTAATAAAAAAACTTAGTCAAACTGCTCTTTCAAGTATGTTTTTCCCCTCAAAGGAATTACATTAGCCAAGTATGGATAAAAACTCACGTCACAATCATTAGGATTCAGACCATAGGTCCTGACCTCCTAGAACTGGACTCAGCTGGGCCTCCTGCTGAGCCCACACAGGACTGGAAGCAGGTACACATGCATGTGTAACACCACTCCTGAACTCCCTGATTCTGACTACATCCATCGTCACACCCCCATCACATCCCTGCACCAGGAGAAACAGCACAGGAGACGCACAGTGATCTTGGAAAGGTGGCATTCACTGATCAACCAGGTGCAAATCTGGTTTGTGCTGATGGAGATGTACTTTACAGACCTACTACAAGTGGAACATTTTTCCACAACCCACCCTAAAAAATTTAGCCATGGCAACTTACGTTTCCACATGACAGCCCCAAATACAACTTAGCATTTCCTTCAGTCTGGAATTCACATCTCAAACAACTGCAATTACGGAGGCCAATGAAGAGTTAGAGAGGGGTTCTACAAGAGTTGGTCCCAGCACTGAACACTAATACATATGAAAAATGAAAAGGGACAAACTTCTGAGTCACGATTAGTGATGGTTAATAGGTTCAACTTTTCTTCCTTCCTCTTTAGATTCACCTCCTATTGATGCAAGAGAAAAGTGCAACTTTGCAGCATGTTTGTTCACATCAAGTTTTTCCTCAAGAACACATTTTGCAGTAACAAAATATGGTCTATAAAGTTGCAAAGTGCACAAGCTGAAGGCACAGAGTACAAACACATAGGAAAGCAGAGTTCAAAATAACAAGAAAAAAACCTGGAATTTAAGACTCCCTGACAGAAGATACATTTATATGGGACCAACTCTTAAAAGATGACAATTTTTATACTAACGAACAAATACTGCAAAATAATGAAAATTTATTCCTATTATTTAATCAAAAGCTCCAGAAAATACCTTGAAGTTTAAAAACTAATTCACTGACATGTTAACTAGTTTTAAGAACGTCCTTAATATTAAGAAAAGAGTGCAAAAAAGGTTCTTCCATTCTAATGCTTTTGGAAGCTGCTGATTTCGGCCGCCCACTCCCACTTTGAAAGGATTTTTTTTTCAAGGTGCGTTCCTCACAATAATCGTAGAGCATGAACTTGTTGAGAGACTAGACCAAGGAGATATGTCTTTCAAAGTCATCCCAATTGTAGCAGCAACTGACATTTTATTATATGAAGAAGAGAGTCCAAGACTCTTCTCCGAGGCATAGTTCGTGTCAGAGCTCAAGTATCATCAGTTGCCAAAGGCGGCTCCGGATATCACCTGTGCTCCTCCAGTGTCTGTTGTGGCTAGGAATTGAAGCTGATCCAGTATATTCACTATCTGTACCCCCTGGAGCTTGCACAAGCTGATGAGCCATCTGAAATCATAAAAAAGTTCAAGATATTCTCTCGTTAAGATTCCATGTTAGGTCCTTTGCCCTCCTTCCCCAGCAACTAAAAACAGCACTGCCTGCAAAACATTAACAGTGTAACCTGAAGATGATACAGCAAGTAAACACTCGCATTTCAGTTGGTAAAAAGTATTCATAATAGAACTGTATGACATCTTACAGTCGGAAAGGAAGCGAACATGCTCTGCTGAAAGGACAGGAAGAAACTTAGTGGAGAGAATGCAATAAAACAGACTGAAATTAACAGCAGCACCAGAAATAGGTATTATTACCAAACTCCAGGGCTATTTAATGTCAAGCAGTCAGAACCCCATACTTAAATCCTAATCTAGTCCCATATATTCTAGATTATCTCCCAGCAAAATATTTACAAGATTGTCAGGCAGTACAGTCAACTCTCACTGAAGCCAAGAAATAAAGCCATGACTACCACCTCTTAAGCTGCCCATAAAGCCTACTAGTCTACCATAAAAGGAAACTTGGTTTGTTATAAAGTACAAACAGCACAGTTCAAAAGGTACAGAATGCACACAGATAAATCTCTTATTCCTGTTTGTTGGGAGGAACTATACCCAGCTCAATACTGTCATCAGAGCTGAAGATTCATACTTACTGTAAGATAACTCTTCTCCAGCTCTTTTCCGTGACTGGTCACCTCTAGGAAAGAGGAACAAGAGAGGTATGTTCATTTGCCAAAAGGAAAACAACAACAAAATACCTCAGCACAATCAACTTCTTATGGACTTACAGAAACAAACTACAAACGCAGGAGTTACACAAAATGACTCCAGGATTCTCAGATTACTAAGAGAGATATATCAGCTAATTTTACTTACTTAATCAGTAAAAATAGGAAGTTCAATTTCATAGGATAGCACTTTAACAAAATGAAGGTAATACCATGGTGCATGTGAGCACTTTCCTCAAGTCACGCATAAAGTTGCTTTCTTTAGTTCTATAAGGTTTGGTGGAGAAATTTTAAGAAGTGTGAGAAATCTGCATCTATCAACCTAAAACACGAAGGTGGGCCTGGAAACCCAACTAACAGCCTTTAAGTCAGTCCAAGCTGACAGCACTCCCTCTCCAAGCAGAATATTGAAATAACAGCAGAGTTCTACAAATGCAGATTGACATCATTCCTCCTAAAACTCACAGCAATATTAGTACCCATGTGGAGAAGAAAAAAGCAAGCCCCCTCAAAACCTGCTGTTGTTCTTATGCACACAAACTCTTTAAGGCTGAAAAATCTTGCTGCTTTCCCAAGTTTCTCCGGATGATAGGCTTGCTGTTGAATCTGTTATATAAGGAATAGAGACTCCAACATGTTTTCATCACAGTAGTTATAATTTCACACTTAACCGCCGGAAACTGGTTGAAATCAGGAGTTCTAATAATACAAAGCATTCTTCCTCTAAAACCAGTCCCAGGGTGATAGACCTGCTGTGTATACCTTGATTAAGGTCCTTCACAACAGAAATACCACTGAGTGATTGCCTTGTGTTCCCACTTTTTGCAGCAACAGCAAATAATGGTGCTGATCAGCTGACAGTTCCAACTGCAGCCTGGCAGGTCATTAACGCTGCTCAAGACACTTTGTTGTGCTGTATTCCTCAGTCAGTGCTGAGGAAGTGCAGCAGCAAAACATCGCCATTTTTTGATGTAATTAGAGGAGAGCAGAGAACTCAACAGAACAGACTTGACATGCTCCTTCATTACAAAAAAACCAACCCTTTCATACATACATGCACATCCAGCTGTATACAGGAATGTAACCTTATTTACAACCTTTTAGAATTGTTTTATATTCCTGTACAGAGGAAGCAGCATATTACATCTTGAAACGTGTTTCATGGCAAAATGCATTTCAAATATCAATACAAAATGTAATGAAGGAGATACATCAACTGTACTTCAGTTTTATCTCTTAATGATGACAGACTCTGTGCACCATTCATGCTTACTAGAACTCCCAACACCCTGACAACTCCAACTCCCTGACAATACAGCCCCATAAAGAATATTTCGCAAAACACTTTCAGACTAAATGCTGTCAGTTATGCCACTACAAAGCTGTATTTTGCACTTCTTATTTATTAAATTGAAAGCAAGCTACACCAAAAGAGCAATTGTACCAAAGCACAGGCTAGTGCAATTCTGTAAACTCACACGACATACATCAATGCCCTTTATGTGGCCAATATCCTTTCTGACCTCCACCAAAGCAGCTCAATAGAAAGCATAAAGCAACTGGCACAGCCCAGACTGTACAAGAAGAAAAATTTTCCACTGTTTCATTTACTGTTTGCTCACCCCTCCACCTCAGCTCAAGGCTCAGAAGGGAAATTCTCATTTAAAATAAATACCTTAGTTGTATAAATAGCTCTGGAAGCAGAATAAGGAGAAGTCATTAAATGACATTTTCAGGTACACCTTGGAAAAAAATGCCAGCTTACAGAAAATAAATGACCAACATAAAAGCCTGAATAAGAACATGATTGCGCACTGGAAGGACAATCAAAGGACAAGGAGGCATGAACTTCCAATCTTCTAGCTTATGGCTCCATCTGCAGGGTTGGTAGCCCTCAAAACATGTCCAAATTTAGGCCATATTTTAGATACTGAGTTTTGAAGGTTCTTTATTAACTCTTAAATTAATCCTTCAATACTTTTACTGGTATCCATCTTTACTGCCCATCACAGTTACTACAGAAGACTAGTAATGGTTACCTAGTAAACCCATTCTGCATAAGTTCTCTTTGAAGTTTCTGGTCTTGAGCAGCATATTCCTGAAGCTCAGATTCCACAGCAGGGGGTAGAATGTTCGGGATGAACTTAGAAAATAAAGCTGGTGCCATCTGTACCCATTCTGTAAGAAGGAAAACAACAACAAAATATATGGATGAGATCATTTGTGAAATTTTACTCTTTAGAAGTTACCAGCAGATTTGCTACGTACCTTTGCCCTATCTTAAATAACTTTTGAATTTAAAAAACCCAAAACCTTAGAATAAATATTCACATGCTTGCAAGTAGATACAGGATTTTTTTTTGGTGTTAACCAAGCAATTAATACAAAATTCAGTTCTTGTTTCATCTCTCCAGGACTACAGCGTCTTTTACATGGGTCTTCCTACCCGGCTGTACAGAGGAAGTTTTGGGTTGTAGGAACAACCATACAGCTGTAAAACAACTATTCAAAATCTGATGAGGCCTGTGATACCACCCAAACTAGCATCTGCCTCAGAAGTAAACATGCAAGACAGGAATCAACTGAAACGGATAGTAAGGAAATCACAAGCTCAACATCTATCATATTAAGTGCAATACAACAGAACCACATAGGACTGCTTTAAAAATAAGTCACTGTTATTCTTACATATATACCCTTCCTTTCTGCAGTACTGAGCAGTTTATTACAATGATGCTCTTTAAATGTTATGATAATTTTGTTGTCGTAAAGATAAATCTAGCTTACTAAAAGTGATTTATCCATGCCTTTTGAAAATGGAGGGTCCACTGCCTTTCTGGCTTGTATAAACACTAAACACTGCACTACAAAAACAGGGCTTTTCTGTAAGATGTTCCTATCCACACCCCTATTTCTATAAATAGGGACTGCAAGGCAAAACTCAAGTGAAGCTGGGACACCACAGTACTACTGAAAGGAGAAATAAAGAGAAGATCTGATTTGTTCATTTTGGCTGTTTGTTTTGTTTGTTTTGCTTTATAGGTGTAGAAAAATATGAGAAACGCTTTCATTCTGAAATAGAATGGCTTGAGTTGGGAGGGACCTTAGAGATCATCTCGTTCATTGCAAGTTTCAGAGGGCAACCAAACCATTTCCTTTCCAGGTCCCAGAGGCAGACAGGACTTGGCAGCAAGACCACGGTACATCATTAGAGAATAAAAATATATAGTTCTAGCAATGTTCAAACGTATCTTACTTTTACTAGCTGAACTGCCATTTCAGCACAGAACTCAAGCTCACAGCAAGCTTCAGGTACCATATACTTATGGATATTTTGAGTACTTTCTGAGCTGCTGAACTCTTTCCAAACACATGCTAAAGTTCTACTCAGTTCCACAGAAATTACAGAATGAAGGGGTTTGGTGCAAAATTGATTCAAGTCTGCAACATATTTTTGCTTTTGATATAGTTATTGTTGCATAAGATGTCCAAGATGTACTCAGGAACTAATTTAAGGTCCTGCATGAAACAATACCATTCAAATAATGGCTTCAAAGAAGAAACTCTCATTCATTTTACATCAAAGATCTGACCTTTTGAAGAGCTGCTGACAATAACTCATCATTTCAACGCATCACCTTCGAATCCTCTGTCATAACTGACTCATTAAAAAAACTTCTTTATTCTTACAGAACACAAGAAAAAGATCTTCCTACAGTCTTCAGAACAGAGAGTCTCCCGCTGTGTTATTTGGGTTAAAAAAACAAAAAACAAAACAAAAAACAAAACAACTTTTGTACCCACATGGTTACTAAACCGCCTTGAGCAGGTCGCAGTGCAACTAAGCATTATGACTGGCAAAACACAACACACATGTGCATGGTAAATACACATTACATAGTTACCAACGACATACATATTCGGTGAAATATATCAGAACAACAGTAGTGAGAGACTTGAGCACTTCTCTTTTTACCTGGTCTTAGTGTATACAGGCCTTTCACAATATTTGCCATGGTTGACGGAGTTATTTGAAAGGGTGTTGACTGAGCTTCCAAAAGTAAAGCTGAAATAAAATGAAGTATAATTATCCATCTTTGTAATATAAAAAGTAGGGTTTTACTCACATACTTTAAGAGAAATACAGCAATTGTGCCCTTTTTGTTATCAGATGTCCTCAAAGGAAACAGCCACCTATTTGAACTTAGTTCTTATTAAAACTATCTTTCTGTAGAAGTATTCAGCTCAAATTATGTAAGGTGAAAATATGAAAAATTATTTTCCACCCCTTTTCAGAGAGGCAGTGGGAGCTGTGAGGTAAAAAAAAACAAGCAAGCAATGGCTTTAAGTACTCTGATACACAAGTAAACAATTCATTATTAGAAGCACTCTCACCAGTGTGGTAAACACCTGCAGAGTCACAAATCCTCCCTTTGTATTATTTAGCATCTTGCCTACAAAACTAAGGCTGGATCGAAAGTCCATGAACGAAGCAATGCAGAAAACCCTAGGAATTAAATGAGCCGTTTGTTCTTTTAAAACCAAAGCAAACATTTCTATTTCATTCTTGATACCTATGCCCTGTAGTAAACATTGCAATAATTGCACCTTCTTCTAATGGAAATAACTGTCAGTAGCAGATATGCATCGCTTATGCAAAGCCAGCCAGACCTTCAGCCTGCGCTGCTTTCTTCGAGGTTTGTATTTCCATTTGAATTATAAAAACAACCAGAAAAAAAGATCACTATGGTTTAAACCAGCTGCTGCCTCTCAGTTTTTGTGCCTCTGTGAAGCACCTGAATAGCACACAAACCCTTGCAGAGGAGAAACAACTGTTACAACTCTACCTAAAGGGCGTATCTCCTGCACCTACGCACTACAGCCTCTGGTTTTCAAACATCCTTGCTTCTCCAGTTCCAACTTCTGTCACTATAATACCTAGCATAAGAAAAACCTGAGATATTATGTTCTGCTCACTCTGAAGCTGTGTAAGTGGCTCATGAAAGAGACAGATTACTGAAGCTTTTTTTCTAACCTCTCATTCCAAGTAATCAAAGTTGTTAAATAGAACTGTCATAGATGAATTTGTTTTACACAGAACTATCTTAAAAGTGCTTGCTCCTTTCAGCTGAAGGCTTGAGGTGGTAAGGGCATGCGATTTGTTTTATAATGACATATTTACAGCCAATTCCCTACTCTTCAGTCTCCTGGCAGCCGAGAAAGCTACAAGTTGTTATGTTAAAAAGGGGCTAAGGTAGATAGATAGTCATGGAAAATCCATGCACTGTGTATGGGCAGCCTATGCTCTGTAACCTGCAGGTGCCCACTGCCTCTTGTCCTGCCCTGGGCACCGCTGACAAGAGCCTGGCTCCTTCTTCATTGCATCCTCCCAGACAGATGGGTAAGGCCATGACCCAGCCCACACTGCTATGGGCTCAAAAGCTAGATACCAACACCTAAAGGATGAACAACACAACTGTAAGAACAGATTTTCAGAGTGATTTCTACAAGAATGAATAAAACCCCAAATGCTCCCAGATAAGTCTGAAAATCTCCATGCAGGTTTACAGACAAAAATTTAAGTACATCAACAATGGGGAACTGCTTTGCACAGAAACTCGCCTTCAGCTTTGCAATGCAACCTAACCACTTCTTACCCAAACTTTCACTTCTGTATTACCTCTTAAGAACACTACTTAAACCTAACAATGAGAAACAGCTGTGCCAGTCACGATGACGATGCGATGCTGTTATTTTACAATCCTGACCTTAGAAAAAATCTCCAGATATGAAGACTTTCACTCCTCCTTTTTGGAGCAGTTAATGAGAATCCAGAACACCGGAGCTGCATGGGCTCCTTCAACCCTTGGCACTCGCACAGCTTCCCCTGAAGCGTGGACTCCGCATCCCTGGAGGTGCTCAAGGCCAGGTTGGATGGGGCCCTGGGCAGCTGATCTGGTGAGGGCAACCAGTCCACAGCAGCAGGTTGGAGCTCAATGATCTTTAAGGTCCCTTCTAACCTAAGCCAACCTGTGATTCTATGACCCAGTGCCAGGAGGTGGCATGCACACAGAGCAGGGCGAGGCAAAGCCTTGGGTGAATGACAGCCGTAACGACTCCATGATACCATCTGACCACCTCCACAGTGCCTTTGAACTAATATTGCATCTTACAGACTAAGTAACCAATATGTAAAGAAGTTAATTAACCTGCAAATAGTCTTGAAAATAACTCACGGCAGAATCAAAGAGGAGGAGTGTGGGTTCCCATGACGAAATGCTTTGAGTGCAGGGAGAGATATGAGATGCTTTGGAACACCGCTAACCTGAGGGAAGCCAATACCCATAAGGGCCTCAGGATTTTTGTCACGGACCCCACAGCCCTTCAGGTACTCTGCAGTGACCAAGTTTCTCCACCACTCCACAGCAGTTCTCACACAGCCTGTTCCTTAACAAGGTTTAAGTAACTTCGTAATTGCAGGGGGCACCTGGGGCAAGACCCAGGAGCCAGTGATTAGATGAGTAGTAGGTGATACACTGCAAGTTCACACTCAGCTGTACACAACTCAAGATTTACTTACAAAAAGCTAAGAGTTAACCACTCAAATGATGTCCTTCAACATTTCTTCAAAATAGTAATATTGCTTGGCAGATGTAATTTTTCTAGGAAAACAGTGCAGCTTTGTGTGTTAGCTCACAAGAGCTTTAGAACTTTCATTAACAAGATGCTCTATCAAATCATGCTCAAGTCTGGCTTCGGTAGATGTGTTCAAAGTTGTAATTACTCAACAGTGCTCTAAAAATTATAAACTCTCAGCAGGAACAGAACTGAGTGCTTAACTAAGCTACAAAGCAAATGTATTAATGAGGTTCTTATTCCATCATGCAAAGCGTGTACTATTTAGTACTTTAATTTAGTAATGTATACAACATCTATAGTACTTTGCAGAATAGAAACTGATATTCCCACAGAGCTAGAGCCCTCCCACTGCTCTGAGTGAGAAATCAGTGAGAAATGCAGAGCAACAGAAAGGGAGTTACTGCCAGTGCACAGCTGAAACAAAGCTTACTAGCAGAGGCTTACCTGGCACTTCTGCCCTTTGAAAATATCATCAAATCACACACAGCTAAATCAACAGTATACTAAGTTACTTCTCTCAGCTGAATCAAAGTGGATCCATCTGATCCCAAACACCCTCCTTCTCCTTCACGATGTCAGATTCAGCTTGGTTTCAAATCTCAGTCCTTACTCCCAAACCCAGTCCATGCAAAGCATCCCACCAAACATAACAAAACAGAAAGGGAACTACTATGAACAGAGTCCACAAAATGTGGTTCTGGGTTGTTTGGTTGTTTTGTTATTGGTTGATTGGATTTTTGGTTTTGTTTCACAAGCCTACTGCCTATTTTGCTATTAAATTAACTAATGAAGCTTGATCATGTATTACCTGTTCATTACTTTAACCCAGGTATAATTGAATAGAATAGCTCAGCTGGAAGGGGCCCACAAAGATAGAGTCCAACTGTCTGACCCCCTCAAGGGTTACCAAATGTTATGCCTGCTATTAAGGGCATTGTCATGTGCCCTTATCATATTAGGGCATTATCATCTCTTCAGTATTAATATATTTGTACACATTAATCGCCATTTAGATCTTTAAAAGCCTTCTGCAAGGCAGAAGCAGCCTTCCTTCTGGCTTAACCCTCGCTTTACAGTTACACCAAATCCCTCACAATACCGCATTTGTATTTCCTGAAATTAAACCAAAATAGTTTTGGTCATTTAAATTCTTCAGAAGCCTGAAATAAGTTAAAACTAAGTTAGAGAAAAACATGAAGTTGGATCTGTTTCTAAGCATTTCCCACTAGGCATTCCAATGAGGCCACAGGTTACTTTAAAATACTCATAGTATAGCCCAAAAGCTTTATTAAATATCTAATAAAAATAAAGCTTTCAAGTCTTAATCGTATGGAAAATATTCAGTGCTGTTAAAAAATAAATATGAAAACCAGCTATAAATGGAAAAATATGGACTTTGGGAATTCTGTAACTGGAGAAGCATTTTTTCCATATTTACAGTTTTATGAAGGTTTATCAAAATGGGAACATTTTTGCTATTCCCTTACAATGCCAGGTTAAACACGACAGTCATTACTTGGGAATAACATTTGATTGAAAAATTTCCTTACTTTGTGGTGCTGCAACTTGAAACAAGAAAAATAAGAAACAACTGCAACTTCCCAAAGGAACTTTGTTCTTCAATTAAAAGTTTACTTCAGTGACAAAATCCGTGAGTAGTTTAAGTGTAGTTTAGAGAACATGAGTGCATAGTACCTGCTAACAGTACTGCTACCAGTATGGTTATTCTACAGTTACTGAGTCCTGCCGAATCACAACTACCATTTCAACACTGTTGTTACCACTCTTAAACTGGTGGGTGTTCCTCTTGATTATTCCATCAGGTTGTGGAGCACAAAGTATAAAGAAGATTGGTAGATGAACAAGCTATTCTGTATTGCCCTTGAGAGTGCAGAAGTACCCTCTGAGGTCTAAGAAGACTGACATAAACGTGTCAATTCAACGTCTTAAAGAAGGAATGGCTGATTATCCTGCAACAGCAGTGCCCCAGCACACTTGGAAAAGAAATGGGACATAACTGCAATTGCTGGCCATTAGCAATCACCTGTGTGTTCCAGTATTTGGAAAGAAGAGCATGAGATTTGTAATGAACTCAAAAATAGATTGCCTCTGAATAAAAAAAAATACTGTTTTATGATTTAACATGGAAATTTGAAATTGAGGTGATGGGATGATACTACTTGCCTACATATCTTAACCTAGAAATCAAACACTGCAAACCAAATCACAGTTCTGTGACTTCCAGCGAAGAACCTGTCAATATATGCATTCTTTCCACACATCTTGAGAAGGACATTAAGTTTTATATAACAGAAACCCTGCAACTCCCATAAAATTTACTGTCAACTTATTTTAGGTACAAACACACTGGAATGGGTCAGTGTTTTCTCCTCGTACTGTGTTACCTTGCTTTATTTTTAAGACCTTTAGAAAGGAATCTTCTCATCCCATTTAACCTATCGAGACACCCACTCTGAGTCTTCAGACACAGCAAATCACACCATAAGTTATTCTCCTTTTTTTCCTTTTTTAAATTTCCTTTTAAAGAAACCTACCATTTATTTTTCCATATCAAACTTAAAAAAAACAAGAAATATTTTTATGAAGGTGGCAAAGTTGTACAGATTCTCTTCTGCTATTGATTTTGCACAGAAAGCAAAAGGAAAGCAGTGTCATGGGGCAGAGCAACATGCAGTGTTACAGAAGAAAAGCACCTCAGCAATGGAGCAGCACCTTTTGCTTATTGTACCACACTGCTTCTGCCATTACAGCAGTTGCTGTGTCTCTCTGAAAGAAAAATAGTGACTTCAAATGCTTAAGGGCTCATTCTACATTGATGCTTTAGTTCAGATTAGAAACATACTTTAGAAGCAAACTCACTGATCATCCCATTTATTGCACTTTGGTTTATATGACAGAGCACAATAATTCAATTCTTTTGGTGTAAACTTAAACCAGTTGTGCTCAAACCATCACATAACATTCCATCCATGGGAACAGACGTAACCAAGCGTGAAGTAAAACTCCCCAAAATGCATGTAGATGTGAACCAACACCAAGTCCTCAACAGCAGAATACTGGCTGTTTACACTCTGGATCATCATCTGATGATGCAGACGTAGCAGCTTAAACTGTGAAAGGAGAAAGACTTCTTTAGAGTAAGTCCATACAGCATATAAAAAGGCTGTGGGCAATGCTTTCTGAAAAAGCAAAGAAGTAGAGTGCTGCTCTCTTCCCAGGGGATTTTCTCTTCAGTCTGAGAGTCGAAACAATGACTGGATGCTTCTCTTAAGCAAGTTGTTTGAGATCAATGTCAGAACGGAGAAAAACAAACACCAGCCTAAGGAGGGAAAAAGTCAACTTCATCTTCTTGTCCAACTGCCAAAAGGTGAAGCATGGGGAGTAAAGGAAAAACCAACACACCAAACTGAAGCCCATGTTATATGTCACAGCTGTACTCTCAGGCTACAAACCTGGCTCAGCCAAAGTCCTTCTCTCGACCTTTTGTGCTACCATTCTTCTGGAGTATTCACAAAGGAAAGCTTGATATGGAATTTTGTTGCTAAAGAAGTTATGCCATAGCAGTAAGCAGCCAAAGAGAGGAGGGTCCCTTGCTTCACTGCCATTATGATGTTTCTGGAGGTCAGTAATACTCAGTTGCTAGTAACATAGGGCTGTACATGCCAGCACACCTTCCCTGCTTAACCACAGCCTAAACACCACACACATCTCTGCAAGGCAAACACGGACACTGATAATTGCAGCAGAGAACAGCTATAGCTTCATTCATTTTCTGTCCTTTTCTATTACACTTGTACCTGCTGCAACCAAAAAGCACACTGCACAAGCTCATCACCAGAAGCTGTTAGCAGCCCTTTTCAGCTTCCAGGTCAACTTTTTCCAGTATCTTTCAGAAACCACCCACACAGGAAATATCTTTCCTGCCACTTTAAAGGAAGAATCTTTTGCAACATAAATTACCTTTCTCTTGAAGTATATCTCCACAACCAACAAATAAATTAAGGAGATGAAACAGCAAAATCCCTTCACCTTCACTGAATCCAAGTGAAAGATCTCTTTGTAAAGCTACCTTCCTCTCTATGACTTGTTTAAGCTACCATTTCTTTTCCTCTCAACACTGACAAGCTGAGACCTTGTCAACTTCCACAGCAATGCTCCCTTCCTTTAGGTTCTGTAAGGAGAACAGGGGTAATTAAAACCAACTGAACTATCCACCAAGCAGAAACAACAGTACACTGCTAATTGAACAAACAAAAAGAGCTATTATAGAGCAACCTTGCTTTTGGTACCAAGCTCACAAACTCTTAAAAGGGAATAACAGGAGTTAGTTAAAACCACCCTCCAACCAAGCACCAGGAGCTGTTAGCCACTTCCACAACTGAAGACATTTAAAGACCTCAGTAATGACCATTTTTCTAGGCAGGGTGTTTCCAGGGCACTGCCATTACAACCCAAGAAAGCCACCAGAAGTGACAATGACTGCAGGAACCCAGAATGAATAAAAGCAACATTATCCTACTGACAAGTAGATATCGTCTGCATTATTTACTTCTGAGGTTTCTTGTAAATAAGATGCTATATCTTTGTTTGTTACATTCATTTAAGTAGTTCTGCACATTACAGCTTCTCCCAAGCCATTTTATACAGCACCCTTATCAGCAAGAGCCAGCTTTAGGCCTCATAAGGAAAATCACCAGGTTATTTTCACGTAGTTTGTATGCATCACTTTAATTTGAAGAGCACTGACTTGATAAACAAGTGCCAGTGTAAACATACTGCACAAAAACACAACCATGTTTTTACATAATTTACACAGTGACATGAGCTGCTCAGAAGTGCTCTGAAGCCCAAGCTTTGCAGGCAAGATAAGTCCGCTTATTCTTTATTTGCAGAATAAAATGCAGCATTCTCCCCTTCATAAGAGATATTCTATTTTCTGCAACTAAGCACTCAGACACATTCTCCATTCTGTCAGCAGCCCCTTCTGCATCCTCCCGCTTTCAACCACACAGCACAAGGACGAGGAGCCCCTGGCAGCCTGAGCAGTATTAAACGCTGAGACACAGATGTATGTTACGCTCATTTCCTGACACTTCTTTTCCTCTTTTAATTTGAAAGAGGCAGAACTTGTAAATGGAACTGAAATTTCCATACAGTCACTTCCTAAACACAGCCTTGGATGGAAGTGCCAGCTGCCAGGCTCTGATAGAATGACAAGGCACTACAAACAGAAATGCCTGCCTGCAAAAAACACAGCAACAAATTCAAGAGCAGGTGTTGCTGTTTTCCTTCAGTCTAAATCACAAGTTGATTCAACAGATGTTTCGGTTCTTCTTTCTTGGAGGACACACTTCATGCTAAGCACACCCAGAACTCAATTTTTTCAGTACAGATCACAAATCATTGAATTTGATTTCCTATGTATGCCCACTCAAAATGTTATTTTCTTCCTTCATAACACTTCCCTATTGCACCAAACCTGTATCAACTTTAGAAAACAGTATCACACATTGAAAATGACATTTGAAAAGTCAAGTCACAGAACCCATATATACATATATATCCTATTTTCACAGAGCTCTCACATTTCTGAAAATTAAGGAAATATCAATCTTTCTGGTATGAATATCAGCAATCTACAACAGCTGAGAAAACACAACATTAGAATTTCCCTGTACCTCACACATAATGTGCATATTCAGTAATTTCCTCCAAATTTGTTCATAAGTTTGGAATTTTATTTTGCGTACTTTATCTCAATTTAAAGATCCCGCTATTCAAGGCTTAACCAAGTCAGATCACAGTTAAGAGTTTATACAAGTCTTAGGAGCAAAACAAAAACAAAATGACTTAGCTTTACTAAGCTGAAAGTAGACTGAAATGAAATGCAAGAAAGGTGCTCATAAACAACACTCTCCATGCAGAGCAGCAAGACAGGGGGCAGATTATTTTTCAATGTTTTCCTTCAATTTTACTTCTGTAACTCTGTACCACAGAGCTGGGGAAGAGTACTTTTTCCCCTTTCATTGCAGTACATTATCTGTAGCTTCCATTTAATTCTCCCTATGTCAATTCACAGAAAACTAACTACACAGTGACACATTTGACATTAACTTACATTCTGAAGATTTGATTAGGAGCATGACCTTCACTTTCTCATTGAAAAAAAAAAAATCACATTCATATTTTCACTGCCTGGAACACGCATACACTTAAATCTAATGTCAGTTGAATTTTCCATGATCTTATTGGAGGAATCATCCTACCACATTTCATTAAACATCTCTGGCCCAAAATAAAATGTTAGGTGATGGATGGACCTTCGTCACTGACCTCACATTTCCTAGGTGGTCTGATGATGCCTAAAAGCTTTACATCACAGACAGCAAGAAAAAGATGACATTAAACTGATGATCTCCCTGGTGTACCTCAAACCCTTCAGTCAAAGGAGAAAGGCATTACTAATCAAGCAAGGAGAAAGAAAACCCGACCCTTACCACCCCTCACCTGGGTGCAGCGTACACACACAGCAATTGCTTCAAGGTAAATACAGGAGCAATCATGACTTCATACAAAAAAAACACATTTAAAAATAACTGTTGGCTTGTATTCCTTGATGTGGTATATCAGAAATCACAAATTTTGTAACAATTTTAATACACTTAATTTTCAACCAGTAATGAAAAACAACACAGAAGAAACAACATTCCTTCCTATGCCTTCAAAAGGAATCTGTATTTGAGCCCTCTTAACCATTTGCCATTTTCTATTTGCTGTGGATTTCTGCAATATCTGAAAGCATTGCAGTTTTCCAGACTCCCATTATAAGAAAAACCTCAATAAGGGTACTTACGCATTAGGTTGTAAATGTGCTTTTCTGCAACGTGTTCCGTAAACAGCTTTATAAGGTCATCTTTTAAGTCTCTGTTAAGCTTGGTTTCTATGTAAAATTTATTCTGGAAAATAGGACAGAAATATTAGTGGTTGGTTTTCATAATAGGAAATAAAAACCTTTTTAATCCCGAATAAAATCATTTATATTTTTAAAACTGTAGAATATTTAACCTGCAAAATGCTTCCTTGGTGCCTGGTTTTATATTACACAGAACAGCCCTGTACAACAAAAAAATATGTATTTAAAATTAAGACTGCATGTGGTACTACATAATTATCTACAGATGTTTGGTTTTTAAACGCATCTACAGATACATCTACATATTGATCCAGATGAGAATCTGTAGAAAAAAACCTGGTGCATTTTAGAACATTATAAGCACCATAAATAGCAAAATAGGGCTGGACATCACATTTAAAATATCTAATTGTGATTAAGCCATTAAAATAGGTATATTGTAGTAATAAATTACCAGTAGAGCTATCCACTCCTGTGGATCACTGATAGTCTCAGAGGACAGATATTCAAAATTAATGTACTGTGGAAATAAGTGATATATACAAACCTGTATTAAACTAAATTACATTAAAAATTTTAGGATTCAATTATCTTGACCCACTCAGCATTAATAAATTTGTCTCCTCAGCCCTCAGAAGAAGTTCTGTTCATGATTTCCCTGAGGGACTTTAAACCCAATGTACCACTTGGCGTTACTCCCCAGTTCCAACTCTGCAATTAATAGCAAGATTTCCTGACTGTATTTTATGCGTGGCATTAAATAACTAAAACTGTATTTGTTTCAGGAAAAAAAAATCTCCTATCACTTCAATACTAACTTGGAAATAGTCCAAATGAACTCATCTGAACAACTTGCATAGTATTGCGTAGCCACGCTACTAGAAAATCAACTTAATCTTAAGGTACATACTAGAACGTTTATGTGATACTTTTTTTTTCCACCAATGGTTAACTGTCACTGCAACAGAAATTCGCAGTAATGGAAGAAGCTCTACTACTAGAAAACACCAACCTATACACTGTACTTCAGTCTTCCATCAGCCTCATTTCTTAAGGCACCTCTGCAACACACACTGACCTCAACCAGCACAGGACAACGTCAAGCCAACCACATCATCCTAAGAGCCGACAGAGGAGATACTACCTTATTTATTTTCATAGCCTCAAAACTTTCTTATATTAAATGCAGCTGACAAAGACATGCAAAAAGTGATGCTATTTTCTTATTCAAAACTTGAAAAACCTAGAGCAAGTACTTCATTTCCAGCCCAGAGTGCTGAAAGGAGACAGCAGAATAAGTGTCTCATTCTTGTTAGAGGAAAACCAGGAACACTTTTCACATAAGATATCGCTACCTTGGCTCTATCAGTATTTATTGAAAAGTGAGTTAAGTTTTAGCAGACAAGTAAATAAATAGTAAATACACACTAACACCTGAGAAACTCAGATACAATCCAAGCATTTCTTCTAGAAACCATCTAGACTAACATTGTAAAACAAGATTCTGTTAATAACATTAAAAGGAGAGCAAAACACACTTAAGAGAGAAAAAACAAACAGTACATGGGTGTTTATCACCTCATTCATGTATGTATACAAACATATCTCTTCATGTATACACACACAAAATGCCCCCTAGCTAATAACCAAGTGCAAAGCCACCCAAGTGAGAACAACATTTTAGAGGCAATGATAAATAAGGTTCTGATCTCAACTAATCCAAATCCACAGGGTTCACAAGAATTAGGCCCACCTCATATCACAAAATAATAGATTTTTACCTACCCAACTATAATTAGCAACGAAGAGCTTATCTTCTAAATGCTGATTTAATTTTTCTTTGAATACATACTTTTATTCATTCACGTGTGCAGTGTACTGCCATATGTAAGGGCTGCAAGCATCTAGAATAACTTCATTTAGACTTACTGAGCATACAGAATACATTTACTTGGTGTTATTCTTGGGCATAAAGACTTTTGTGCTAAGCTGACTTCTAGCTTCATTTGCTTCGACTGCATTTCTGTACCAGAACTCCTGAAGGAGATTAAACCCACTGAATTTAGAGTCAGAAGAGTGATTTGGCTCTCTGTGCTTTCTTGAAAAGTTCAATGCAGCAACGGACGTAGCATCACCATTAGAAAAAGAAAACCACTAGTGCTCCTAGCAAAGAAAGAAAGAACAATTCCCCAGTTGCAAAGTCAGCCCTCTTAATTGTCACCCAAGGGCTCCATCACCACATAAAAGCACATTAAGAAAACCCCCATCCTGTGTTTCCACCATTCACACAAGAATATGGTTTGGTGCAGACCAGCAAATAGAAGAGAAGTATTGCTGTTGATTTCAAACGCACAGCACTGAGCCCTAAGGCTAATTACATCTCTTGTGGCCAACAAAAGACAAAAACACATTCCAGTTGTATTAAAAACCTTTATATTTTCCTTGGCTTCCTAGATATTTCAACATGTAAATGCACATCTGAAGTTTTCCTAAGCGTTAATATAGCCATCCTTTCAGAACAAAGCTTATTAGTGCAAATCAGCGACCTAGGAAACTCCTGATTCAAACAATTACATCACTACCAAAAAAGTAAAGCACTGGCATTGTCAATGAAAAGGCAGAATCCAACAACTTAGTCCACTCCATTAAATACTCTTTGGAAGTACTTATTAAACAAACTGCAAAGCTGTAATTTATGCTGGAGAATAACTAGACTTTCAACTCCTGCAATTGTTTCGTAATCTTATTTTCTTGTCTAAATAAAGGAAACTGCTGCTGCATAAGAGAAAACTCAATGAGACGCAATAATGTAAGACTGCAGAAGTGGCTGTACGTATAAATACTTCCAAATATACACAGATTAACTAGGAGAACGCTTTCCATCCTGACTTTTCTAGCAGCATCTTCCACATCACGTGCAACTGATATGATATCAGGGAACAAGTTTGAGTCCTAACTTGATATTATCCTTCAAAAACAACTATATAGCTGAGACAGAAGTTGCTCTCAGGTCTATTCTCATTTGCAGGAACAGAGTTTTACTGCCTGAACAAATCTCTACTCTTGCTTCAAAGATATTGCTCCTTTAAAATATCCATAGTGTACTTCAGTTTTTTTAAACATTCTATTTTACAATTACTATGCAAGTACTCATTTTAGAGATTTGTTTATTACTCTTTAATGATTTTGTCTATGTTCACATATCAGTTAGACTCAAACTGTAAAAATTAAGGTGTACAAGGAAGGATATGGAAATCTATTCAATTATACCTTGTCTATCTGTATAGGCAAGGCATATAATGATCAAGACAGTCTGTGTCTACCATGAGCATTTTTGGATGTTACAGGTACTGCAGTCTTAATTTTGAAGATTTTGACTTCTGTGATTGAAGGGCCTCCGAGACAGAGCTGAGCATCAACAAAGTACATACCTGAGCAGCTTATCTCCACTGGTAAGTAGATACTAAACTAAGATATTAAATCACGACAGGAACTGAGAGAAAAACAAGATTATTACCATGAACACATCCCTTAGCTTACACGTGATGCTGTAGCAACTGGATTTAATTTTGTAAGAACTAGGAGAAGAGCAGATCAGAAGAAACCCAGTTCAAGACAGACAACTTCCTCTTGCAATGCAACAAATTTACACAGTGAAACTATGCCAGAGGCCTGTAGCAAACTACTTGGTTTCAGGTACAGCCACTGAAACGTAGGTCTTTGCTTCCCAAACGTTGGGATGCTACCAATGACAGTAACTTTTGAGGAGTTTGAAGTAATGTTACGTAATCTAAAGCAATTTGTTTTTTAAAGCATTTCTTTGCCAAAAACTTTTTATTTTAGCTTTTATTTCTAAGCAATATCAATGTAAGGATAATTTCCGGGAGGAAGGCAACTCCAAGCTTTAATTATTCTTTACCATTAAACAAAGCAATAAGAAACTTGGCATTTTGACTAAAGTTATGCAAACTACGGACTTTTTCAGAGATACAGAAGACACCATGAAGTACATAATCTGCACAACAGTTACAGTCAATGCCTCCTGAACCTCTGCAGGTATGCCTGACTATGAAAGTTCGTTTGCCCACATCCAGTCAACAGTCAGAATTGTTTTATCAATTAATACAGTCATTTCAAAGAGATATTTCTTTCAGGCACAAAATGTCCATCTCGTCTTAATTTTTGCAATTTAAAAGCAATAAAATCATCCGTGTAACCTGTTCAAACTACCAAGCCAATATATAACAAGCCAACAAACCATCTCAAAAAAAAAAAGATGTAAATAATGGCTTATTTGGTAAGGCTGTTTTCGAGTCAAAAAAAGTAATTCCTCCTATTTCCAATAACGAAATATTAGGGCAGAAAATCAATTCCAAAAGTCTGCATTTGGAAGCACAGCTTCCCCTTCTTCTCCCCATACATCTTTATCAGAACTGATATACAGGTAGCTAAAAATACCTGAATGGAAAGATCTACAAGAAAAATTGTAAAAGCTGAAAGGAATAAAATGCAGCTCTAAATCAGAATCTTGTGCATGGACGTACCTAATTTGAAAATAATTTTCTAACACTTACCATATATATGAAAAGAGGCACAATGCTCTGCAATGCTCCCATATATTGTCCAAGAGCTACGTTAAATCTTTCAATATAGAGATCTGGAGGGCTGGCCTGCAAGAAACCATAAAAGTCAGGTTGTAATTTGAACAAGAGAAAGATCTGGAACAGCATGGGCTATGCTTTCACAGTAAACTCAGAAACTACACAGTATGTGATCCACTAAATCTATACAAAGCAAACCACACATCTGTCCAGAGTTTCTACTATCGCACCCTACAGCAAGAAGTGTTTTCACCACTAAGTGATTTTGCTTAGGACTATGTGTCAGAACAGGTGCATTCAGTAAGAAATTCCTCATGCCTGTGGCAAAATAATATTTAGCATATGCAAATAAAAACACTTATAAGAGTAGATATTCTTTTTGAAAATGCTCTCTATCAGGTCTACGATCCGCAACCAGATTTCATAGCATTGCAGTGTGTGCACTGATCCTGCTGCTCCGAGACAGAAAAGTGATGCTGAGCACCTGCCTGGCACCTGAGTGGGCATGGAGCATATCCTCCAGCTTCAGAGAGCACTGTCCTTCCCAGAAAACATTTTTATGTTTCAGCTTGGTCACACAGAGCAAGGCAGATATTCAGGATGTTGAGTCAGAAGACTGTGAAGTAATATCCTCAGAGAGCTCTGCATCTGGAACCCACACAGAAATTTACTGTACGACCTTGTAGCCCCAAGCAAAACTGCCATACAAAAACTGGAAGTGCCATCTCCCTGACAGGCCTTGCAGCACCACGGTGACGGCGCTGCTGTTTTCTGTGTAAAACACCATCTTTCTCAAAGGAAAAATATGGAAGCTCATTGCAAAATAGGCTTTTTCAGCTAAGTTAAGTTGTGAGAGGAAGAAGGAAAATGGGAAGTACTAACCACTGCTTGCTTTAAAAATACTTGAGGAGATTCAGGGAGCCGTATCAGAGCACTCAGGAGTGCACTAAGCCAAGGATGGACATACCTGGCCATGCAGAGCTGGGGTGAAGCATTCCTCCACTCATCCCCACTCCATCCTGACCACGCAAACCCAGTGCCCCACCACTGGCCACCTCCTGCTCTCCTCCTGTGCTCCCTTCATAAGAGAAAGGCTGGCTGCCTGAGCTTCTGCTGCCACACAACTAAGGACAAAGTGTTGCTCGCTTAGAAGCAGCACGGCTTCTTTTCTCTTGCATCATCTTCCTCTCCTACAGCTCTATGCAAGAGGGTGAAAAATGCAGCAGCAACAATAAGCTTGCAAGAAAACAAGCTCAAATGTCTATCACAAAGCAGCCACGATGCGAGAAATGCTCAAGGCTGACTGCACCTTAACTACCTTATCATAACTTACAGCTCTTATCTTTAAGCAGCAGATTTTTCAACCTTTGCAAGAACATTCAGCAGAGGTCCCAAAGAACAGTTAGAATTCACATTGGTGTTCTGCTCTATTAAGTGGTCTCCATGTACAAAACTTTTTTTCTTTATGCTGGCTTCCTTAGCTGCCCTTCTTAATATGCTTAATGAACACATGGGGAATTTTCACAGCTAACTCCAATACAGAACACACGTTTCAGAAAGGAAAGTAAACCTGGCAGAGGAATAAAGAGTGTTATTCTATATGTTGTTGCCAAAGGTTATGATCAAAATGAGGAATAACGATATATAAGTTTTTAATCTTATTGCAGACTCTGTTCTCAGGGGCAGCCAAACAAATTTCAGTGCAAAATGCCAACAATGTATAGAAGTGCCTACAAACCCCAGGGACTCCTTTTTATGTGTATGTATTTATATATGTGAAGATATACAATTTATTGCAAATAACATGCAATGAAATCTGCATTTCTAAGCAAAACATATTCCTGCTTCAGTCTTTTTTAACTTGAACTTTAAATATGGTTATACTCCCTGGTTCATAAAGACTTGGTATGCAACTTCTAAGATTAAAGAGAAGAAAATTCTACTTCAAAGAGTGTGTCAAACAGCAGACAACAGCCTGATGCAGGGTACTGCTCTTCTCACACTGACAGTCCACACTTTCCACTTAAAGGCAAATACAGAAGGCAACTGGACAGTTTGCTACTCCTGTTTACGGGAGCCATCAAGGTTTGATACCTTTTTGCTGCACTGAAGATGAAAACACCGTTTGCTCACCATGCAAAGCCTGTGTCACACAGAGAGCAACGTTAAGAAGGAACAACAAATGCGTACCCAGCTGCCTTCCAAGAACAACCTCAAGTCTTCAATCAGAAAATACCTGGAAGTTGTTGGCTACCACTGCCCTATAACCAAGCAGAAAAAGAGTGCTCTTGCTCAGAACAAAAGGGTGAGAGAAGCCCTAAGAGCTTCACAGGAAGCACTCACTAGGCAAGCATTCAGCCTTGTTCTTAACCTCTAAAAAGCAAAATCATGATATTAACATCTCGTTACCACTGAGTTTTATTCTCCTGGTAGCATTTCAGCGCTGGAGATGCTAACAGAAAGGCACCAACAACCTGATTCCACTTGTTTCCAAAAGAAAAAAGAGCTCAACAACTCAATTATTGCTTGATTTGTAAACTTAAAGAAAACCACTCACAGGCACAGGCCAAAGAACTCAAAAACAGTATTTTCACAGGTCACCTATGAGTCACTGTAACCCATGTGGGGAAAACAGAACCAGCTCTGTGTCTTCTGGAACAGGATGCCCAAGGAGGCTGTGGATGCCCCATCCCTGCAGGCATTCAAGGCCAGGCTGGATGTGACTCTGGGCAGCCTGGTCTGGTGATTGGTGACCCTGCACATAGCAGGGGGGTTGAAACTAAATGATCACTGTGGTCCTTTTCAACCCATGCCATTCTATGACTCTATGATTCTTCTGCTCATTGTGCATTACTGCACAGCCGCTCAAAACAGCCAGACTGATAGCAAATATTTGTCTGAGCATAAGAACTTTCTCCATGTCCTTACATTCATGTTAGTATGACAATCACTGCAGTGGGGCTAGCTTCATATAAACTGCAAGAATTTTACTTATATTTAAAAAAGCATTGCAGCAAGTCAACTGAACATAAGCTTTTGTGAGTAAATAGAGGTTGCTAACACTCTTCTGTTAAATGGCCAGCATCAGAGTAGATGTGCATTTATTAATCTATAGAGTCTGCTGTGATTTTATAAAAAGTAAAGAAACTGCTTGAACTGGGATTTTTTACTCTTGGTCTTAGTCCAGAAACAGTAACGCATCCATTCAGCTGTTTTAATTACAGAGGGAGAAAAAAGATAAGAATATTTATTCCTCACAACCCCCTAGAAAATACTGAGTCTTTAAAAACCATTCCCATCGTACCTGAGGGATGTATTAAAGCAGCTACTCATAAAGAGGAAGAAAAATGTACTGCTAGCCTAAGGATCTCCCAAAAGAGGAACCCTCATTCCTCCACTCCTCATTCTGAAACCCATCAATCTGACAACTCATTTCCTCTTTCAAGAGGCTCTATATGGAAAAACAGCTCAAATCCTCTCCTACAAAAGCTCTCATCTACCACTCATAAGGTTAAGAACAGTTTCCAGCAGCAACCATTTAATGTGCCTGTTCACAGAAAGAGAGGTCCGATTTCTCAAGCTGTGATGGAGATGAATTCATTTAACATCTTCAACTTGTTTTTGAAGACTTTCCTAGCATAAAATACTGCGGCTGTTGTCAAAGACTGATGCTAAGGACATCATTAAATCTCCTTCCACATCACAGACATCTCACCAAGAGATATGAGAATTAAACACATTTGGAAAGGATGACGTGTAAGATGTGGACATCATCTAACAAGCAATGACATCCAGTATACTAAAGTGCCCTGCCCTAAAACTTTAATACCTAATCTAATATCTAGTCACTTGAATGAACTTGCATATATGTGAACATGGGTTACCTTTTTTCCCCCAATCTGAATATCATACTTGGAACACACAAAAGACCAAGCAGCAGAAGACAGGCTGCTGGCTCAAGACAAAACTGGCTCATAAGAGAGAAACAATGACAACAGGTCTTTGTTTGGGAACACAAAACTCATCTGTTTATGAATACTCATCTGGCACAATCAGCAACATGCTCGGTAAAGCCTGCATTCTTACACTGCTGCACAGTTCCATTTTCCTGGGCACACACACTGCCAGGATGCCAGCACACATGCTGCAGCATCTCTCCCACACCTGCCAAGTGGGAAGGAAGTGCAGCTATAACTACACGAACTAACTCATTGTTTGTGTAAGCACGCTCTTTTAAAGCGGCTTTTGTTCTTCCTCAGTAAAGCATCATTTGTTTACTTTGCCCTGCAGATATAGGCAATTCCCAGGTCTATCTCGGCAGCCAAACACACTATCAAAACTTCTTATGAAAAACAGTTATCAAGCCAAAGTACAATTCATTCAAAGACTGACATTAAAAAGTCTGCCCTCAAGCCATACATCATGAAATACTCATAACTGTCTTCATCTTTTTGACATCTACACACCAAGATGCACATATTTCTACCACATCTGGTATCTGACAAAGTTCTAGTACTATTCATTTGATCCGATTCAGTTCTGTGTGATCAGAGCACTAGAAGCCTGCTTTACAGGCAATTAAGTAACGTTCCCTTGGTAAAACTTCTGGATGGACACCTACAGCACCAGAATGTATTCTCCCCCTTAAATATCACTGACCAGATAAATGGCCAGTTTGAGTTTCCTCTTAAAAACATGTTCTATATATTATCTGACCCAGAAGAATGCTGACAAATACCAGCATACATGATGAGACGACTTAAGAAATGGAAGTCCTTGCTTTGTTTTCCGGCACAACTTATCCTCTTTTCTACAAGCAGAACACAGTGGTGGCAGATTTCTTTCCTAAATCAGTGCTTGAGAAACTCTAGTAGCTATGGCAAGCATTTCAGGGAATCAAACACTTTAAATTAATAAGAGCTACTTTGAGTGTTACTTCTCTGATGTTTCATCTCTTGTAGCAACCACAAAGGCTTGCTACGTCTCATTTAGCCAACAAGCCAAGCAGTACCCATACAAACAGTGGAATAAGAATGGGATTCTTCACATGGGTGGTGTGCACAGCCTGACCTTACATACAAAAAATAGGCAGAGATGGTGTTGTCAGGCTGTACGATGGAACTTCTGACACGTGTAACCTTCAACATACCTTGGAAGGAAAGCAAAGCATCTACAAAACAGTTTGGGCTAAAACTTAAAGTATAATAAGAAGAACTGTTGTGTTGTACCTAACGCTGCCCAGTTCAGTTTCACCATGCACTCAAAGCACTACCTGGTTGCACTTTATAACACCGTGATGACTACAGTAAAGTTCATAAGCAAAACACAACAAGCCACCTAAAGCTTTGCAGTCTACTCCTGTGATCAGCAGAAAGGCTGAAAGTTACACAACAAAAACAAAGTTCAGAACATAATCTGAAGTTCCAGATCAGGCATCTGACAGCCTTGCCATGTTTATGAGATTAGTAATCATCAATTTAGCATTTCAGAAAAAACTAGGGAAGGAAATGACAGCCCACTCATCAATGGAAGACAAAATTCCCTAAAATCACAGGGAACAAGCAGGAGATAAACATGATACAGAAAGGAAGAGGCAAGGAAGGAATAGGCTGTCCACAAAGGATACTGCTGACACACTTCTAAGGACAGGAGATGACAGACAACAGCACAATACAAGGCCGTCAGTTCCTAGAGATGACAGTCCTTAAGATAGCAGAATGACTTAGACAGTGACCAGACACATCCATCCAAGTAATCAATAGATTGGAAGATGAGAGAAGATTTTTTCATACGCAGCCCCAGTCGGTTTGAGAGCTGGCAACAAAGAAGGCTCAGAAGCTGTAAGGATTAATATTAGGCAGGAAAGCTCTCTGCCACTGCACAGCAAAGACTCAACCTGCAGGTCGTGGGGACTACACAACAACTGTGCATATCATCCACCAACACCAGAGACTGCTCAGCTCCCTCGTGCTCATAACAGAAAAGTGTTGTTCATGATAAAACACACTCCTCATCATGTAACAGAGGAGAAAAGCCCCAGGCTCTCTACAGCATCCGAGAGGGTAAACAGGCTATCAGCAACTGGCTCCAGACTCAGAACAGTGCTTTTAGACAGGTGGAAACTAAACAGGAAATTCTGCCATTTTAGCTCTGTTTGGTTTAAAATAAATGCCATGCAAGCAAACTAGTGTTTATTTACTTAGAGAAAGACAGGACTTCGCTTGTTAACCTCACTGAACATGAGAATTACAGCTGGTGAACAGAACTGTTTCTGATAAAGACTTAGAATCAGTAGATCCTTTTTCTCTTTTACTTTAAAATAAAAGCCTTGTGAACACAACAAACTATTGCTTTTCACCTCACTGTCATTTCCTAACCAAACCAATAATGGGTTAACTGTACTTGCACTTTGTCATGGGCCTGCTCAGAGCCTGGGTACATTTTGATTTCCAATTCTCAAAATCTTCCCCAGTGTCACTTCCCAAAGAGATACATAATGGACAGAGCAATTAATTTCAAATGACTTTACCAAAGCACAAGAGACATGTTTAGACTAAACACTCATTAATGCAAATACAGTTTTATAGTTATACTATTTTTAAAAGGAAATGTATTTAAATTGAAAGTACGTCTGCATATTCACCCTATCTCATACATCTGAATGACTCAGCACTTACCCACAAAAACAGCTGTCATTATTTTAAACCACAGCATAATGGGCTATGTCCATTACCAATAAAAAGTTTCCAAATAAAGCACCTTGAAAAAAATCATCAGTAGGCATACAAGTGTAATAGGCTTCAGGACAACAGCAAGTATATCCATTTGGGGGTTCTGCCATCACTCTCTTTAAAACACAGTCCAGAATTCTGACCAACTCGAGAGTAAGGGAACCTTCATTTTCCTAATTACTGCAAGTTCCATGAGGCAAAACTCAATCCTACTGATGCAGAAAAGCTGGTCCAGCATCAGCTGGGAGAAAGGAAGGCAACCCTTGCTCATAGCTTCTCCCTAACTGAAACAGCCAGAGGAGAGGATCATTGACCTGCGCAGCCAGGAGGGAGCTAGACATGTCATGAGATACATAAGGCTCCATCTCAAAGGAGCGGTGATGCAACAAGCAATTCACCTCGTTTCAATGCACTTCTCAGCAGGTAGCATTCATGGCTTTTCACCCAATGCCAAACATGCTGAGTGTACATTCAGCCCACTCATATTTTCCTAACTCCTCCCTCACCACCACAAATTAATTTCTCGAGCCAAAAATGCGTGGGGCAGCCCTTCAGGTGTGCTCAGGGTAACAAACACCAGCGCCACCCAACACGACACCCAGCCAGCAAGAGCAGAAGTCAGCAGGGGATGGCCAGGGAATGCACGCACATCCCAGTGCATCCTCAGCAGTACCTGGGGCACCCAGGCCAACCCTGACCACCTCCATCCTTCCACCAACTTCAGCCAAAGGCAGGCTTGCCAGACAAGCAGAGGAAAAAGAAACATAGGGAGTTCCTGCAATGAATGTGGCAAGGAAAGAGGATGAACTCCAGTATGGTGAGAAACTAGCAAAAGCAGGTCGGACTGGTCCCCTTAGATGCTCCACTTCTACCATTTGGTATCTGACAGTTTTACTGCTTCTGCTGAGCACTCCTAGTATGGAATGGCTTGCTCTGGCATGTTGGTTACACGTTGATATTCTGCAATCCACCTGCCATGAAACCATTGCACTTCCAAGCAAAGAAGTTGTTCAGCTTGTCCAGAACAAGACATTGCATCTGCCCACCATTTCAGTCGTCATGATGATCTGCTTTCTCACACAAGAACAGTACTCTGGCTTGTCCTGAGATACCTTGGCCTCTCCATACGTAAAAATATTACCTCACATTAACTCACACCTTGCCAACTCAACAGAACTCCACAATTCAATTGAATATTGTTGGCGGGTGGAATGAGTTTACATCAGAGTTAAGTGAAACATCACACACTGTGCATTGAAAGGATTTACATACATCCTATTTATATTGTGTGAGCTGAAAACTTCCAAGTGACCAACATTTACAAAGTGATTTGTTGGTGACTGTAGGGTAAAGATCTAGCACCGTGCTTCAGCCTTACACCCAAGTGACTACATGTCACCAAAAGGTACGAAGAGCAAAGACATAGGATAATAAAATGCACTGTAGTAATGTCACAATCCATAACTAATAATTTCTTTACAGAAGAATTTTTAAGGCAGAATTTTCTTCAGGCAGCTCAAAAAGATGTATTTACTATTTATCCAAAAACAAAGTCACCTGAAGATGGTACAGTGTTATATTACCACCCTCATGCTACCTGCCATAAGGTGTGTCTACCCTACTTACGAAAACTTTTGCAAGACAAAAGTTGCTTTATATAGCTGTCAATTACTCCTCCAACAACTCAGGTTCAGAATACAACCTTGTTTATAGGCAGAAGAATTGAATGCATGGATGTGCCAAGGGAAACGTCAAAACCTGCAGTTTCAGAACTGAAGAAGCCATCAAGGACTGCTACAGAGAAAAGAATTTGGGGTATTTCCAAATTCAAAGCAGTGCAGTACTCTACTACGGAATGTATCAGAAGAACTGGCCAAACCAGTACAGCTGCAGTGATTCTTACTTCTCACAATCAGAGGAAAAATGTACAGGCTGCACCAGTTCGGCGGGACCCAGGGAAGACTTCATTCTAAACATTATGCTTATCTGCACTGACAAGCAGTTACAGAACAGCTGAGGCTGTCTCTGCATGAGGAATAAAGAAATCATAAAACAGAAAAGCAGCAAGGAATCGAGCTCAAGATGACCTAGATATTTCATAGTTAAACACCATCCCAGACATCACATCCACTACATTTTGGGGTGTCGCCTTCTTTTGGTTTTTGTTTTGTTTTTAAGGAAAGCGACAAGAAGAAAAGCATGACATGAGAGCAGAACATCAGAATGATTACAGTGAGGTATATTTTGATGGACATGCAAGTTCAGCCAGAAGTACCTGATGCAGTTAACAGTAAGACTGCGCATGACTGACTGAAGTTACCTATCAATTATTAGAAGCACTGAAAGAGCTGCTATAATTTAGGGTTCCTATGCATTTGGCATCTCTGCTTGACTCAACACAAGTCAGTACAGAACTCAAAAATCAGCCAGAAAATGACAAAAGCTAAGAAAATAAATTAGTGTTGCTGCTGGTGATGATAATGTCAAGCACATGCCTGGAGATTCTAACCTAAAAGGGACTTCCAATAAGGAACACACGTGAATACAAACATGGATGTACAAATAAGACGTAAAGAAAATAGGTATATACAAGTTGTATTAGGACTGCTGTAAACCACTGACATCTAGAGACAGGCAAGAAAAATGCAGAATAAACTGTAGCACACAATCTTCACATGAATTATGAAATACCAGTTACGAATTACTGCATACTTAATTCACTTTAATTTCTTCCTTTAGATTTGTTTTTGCACTGCTTATGAAGCACAAAGACTCTAAAGCAGTTTATAAAGATTAACAAAGCAGATATCCATGTCACGCTCAGATTATATTTGACTGAAGTGTTTACATACCAGATTACACTTTAGATTTCCCCTTCTCAAATCTTTGATTCTGTATTATATTAAGTTTTAGGCACTGCTGTCCACACAGAATCTCTAAGGCTAATTGGTGCCATACAGTCAGGCCTAGCAGTTGGTATTCTGTCAGTGAGTGAGGCAGTTCTCAATTTAGTAAACTGGTGTAAATTAGAATTAACAGCAACACCCTCCATAGGCCATCTACATGCTGCTCCAATATAAGCACAGATCCCAGGAAAGAGAGAATTAGATTGTGCAGCTTCTTACCTGCAGCTCCTTTGAGACTCTCTCTAAGTGGTTAGTTATCTTTTTTATTAGGTCACTATACATCTGTTCCGAATGCTGCTGGCATACACACTTATACACACAACTGCAGAAACAAATATAGGAACAAACAATGAACTTACAACAGTTTGCAATGAAGGGTAACAGACTTCAAAATACTTTGTTCAAGTCTCATTTCAGATGCTAACAGACTTAACTGATTGCTGAACTTCTAAATGCAGCCCTAAGCTTCAAGTGAACTCCAGTAGACTCTTAAGTCATCCATGCCTCCATCACCCTTCACCCCCATCTAACTACAGCTTAACTTACAATGAACTCTCCTAACAGTGCACTTCTGAACAGACCAGCAGAAGTTCCAAAAGTAAAGCCCTGTGCATGTCATTCTATCTTCTGTGACTTAAAACCTGAAAAAAAACCCAACCAACAACTATATTTCACAATAAACAAAGAAGTGCAAAGAGCAGTGCAGCTTTTATTCTCCACGGATTGGCTGTATTAATTCTGCTCTTAGTGTCACTTTTGCTTTAAGAACATTTTACTGCTCTCATATTGCAATAACAGCATATCTGCAGTAGGTCAAGGTACATAAAACACGTTTACAATGGTTGTAAGACAAATACACACACACACAATTTTAAGCAGCAAGTAGCATTAAGGCAGTCATCTTCAGGGCATTATGGCACCAGGTAACTTCTGCCTCACTACAGTGCTTACATTCCCTGAAGTCAGCCCCTGAAAGACAGCTGCCATAAATGAGAGGCACAGCAAGCCTTCCTGTGGTACCTTGGGCAGGCCAAACCTCCTCCCCATGCCTCTGTCCTGCCCCTCTCTCCCCAGCTACACGCAGTACTGCAAGAACAAGAACTTTAGGCCAAAGACTGTTCCTTAGAGCATGCACAGACAAATTTAAATAGAGACATCCAGATCCCAGACTACAGTTCTGGTATGTTTTTAATGGTACCTACAGGCTAAAGAAAAGGTACAGCAACACCATGTCCCCCCAAGGGAATAATCACATTGTGATTCCTTAATAAGCAAGTGAATCAAAGAAAAAAAATCATGAAAAGGTGGCACTGACAGAGCTCAGGGCTGCTCCAGTTTTGTAAGGCAAGGGAGAGGTAAAGCACCAACGCTGGGACTTCAGGGGCCAAGATAGCACTCTGCTTGAGTAACTGCCACTCTCAAATCCTTCTGGAAGAAGGCCTGACGAGCAGATGACCAGTAACAGATTTCACATTCCTTTACCTTTTACAAGGTTGTATTTGTTCCCTTTGACAACTTCAAAAGCACCAACACTACTTTGCTTACCCTCACATGAAGTCCTCTCATTTGGCAAGCCACTGCTATTGTTTTTTTTAAAGAAATAAAGCTACCCTACACCATCCCCTCTTATATTTTGAGAATAATGTGTAGTTTGGTATTGTTTAAAAAAAACAGTCAAAAAACCTAATTCTTTCACATGAAGTCCACCAATAGCAGACCCTATTCTGGAACAATCAGGAGCAGAAGGCATTTCGTTGTGGTGCTGCAACAGCAAACGCATCAATTTAATTTAGATCAAAGCAAGAAGCATTGGTAAGAAGAGCCAGAATGACTTCTGTGATCTCTTACAAACCAGCCAGCACAACAGCAGCAAGGCCTGATATCTGTTTGCTGCATCACCAATGGGTGTACAGCTGCTTCCTCAAGCTGACAGCTTCATTTATAACTTCATAACTAAACTGAATTTTAAAGCAGCTCTGCTTATTGCTACATGCACCACCGCTGTACTGACTTCTGCAACATATCCTGTAGTCAAACACCAGTTTTTATAAGTACGTGTAGGACATGTTTATACTTTATCTGAACATTTATATTTAGATGTTACTTCCCCATTTGCAGATCCTGTTTTCACTTCCTGATCGTAGGCCGACTCTGTGAATCATCCTTGTCCTTCTGTTACCCCCAAAGGAGTCACTGACTTGTTAGTCCGTTAGCATAGCTCAGCACCACTCAAGTAGGACAGTTAGTGTGAGGAATGAAGATTTGAGATTGTAAGGAGTCTTGAAGAACAGTGATCGACTTACATCAGCCTTAAGAAACACTTGTAAGGATTGTCAGAAGCACAACTTGGCTGCCCACGTTTTCCTCATCTCACTTTGTGACAACTCTGTCAGTATTTAACTTCATTCCTTTAAGAGGAAGCAACTATAAACAGGCAAGCTTCGGACTCAAAGATGAGAACAGTCACTGATCACACTTTGGTAGCTTACTGTAAACTGATCCGCAGCAAATATCAGCATGCACACCTCTGAAGTTACGTCCTAGCTCTCACTGCTGTGGAGTAGTCACCTACAGTTACTGACCACAGCAAATACTCTAGCTTGTGTACCTAATAAGACGTTTCAAGTTTGCAATACAGAAACCTCAATTCCTTTATTCAGCACAAAGATGATCAAAACAGACAGCCTAATTTCAGCTCAATTTCACTGCAAAAAAAGATATCTAGCTGCTTGAGACTAAAAAACACCTTAATTTTCAATGTAAAGAACTGGCATAGGGAAGCAGAGAGGATCTACGCCCTAAGTCTGCTGCTTATTTTCTATGATACTCCAAGGAAGCATCATCAATAAAGTCAACAAATAGGAGCTTTCTTCCATCCTCAGTCTTGTCTAGACTGTAAGTCAGGCAAAGGGACACCACAATAAATAAATCTCCAGGCTGGAAAAGGCTGTGTCAGTGTAATTACAACCACAGACAGCTTTAACAGAAAACTCCAGAAGTGGCATGCCAGCTTTCTCAGCAATGCTAAGTTACAGCCTTGTTTCAATAATACTAAAAATACATGCCTCAGACATCCGTGTATCACTAAAACACTGCATTAAGTTTCACTCTGATGTCTAAGGGTTAAATAGGATTAACTTAAAACCTATTACCCCTTTAATATATAATTTTAAAAAGAATCTTAACTTGGTATAGATCACATCAATTAGGGAGGACTGCCAGCAGATGATGACTTCACTATTCCTGATGGCTGTTTGCACATGTGTAATTTCAAGCTGGGGAGGGGAGTTTCATTACCCACACTAAAGTTGCAAAACCCATCCCAAGTCAAATTGACTATCATTATTATTTATACGTGTGCTGATGTCTGAATCCTGACAAAAGCAGCTCCAAAAGCTTGAAGAGGAAAGAGGAATTTTACTGAAGTTCTTAACTGGAGTTAAGAGGGAAGACTGAAGGTCTGCCAATCTGGTACCTGGCTCCTTAATCCAGAGTTCCAAACTAGAGGGACCAACAGCTAAGAACAAGCAGATGGGGGACAGAGCTGAAACCTTCTGAAAAGAGCAAGCACTGACTGAAATGCCTGTGTTATTCCTCAGTGTGCAACACTGTGCTACTAGTTGTGTTGCAGGCAAGGAGCAGCAAACAGCAGCAGCCCCATAGTTTCTGCCCTATTTACCTACACCTGGATACTTCTCACCTACAGAACAAAGATGTCCATTTTAGTCAATCTCTTAAGAAACTGACAGGTCCCAAAAGCAGTCAGTATTTTTGTCTGGTAGGGCTTTGAAGCAAACCTTCCTGCTGTAGCCAAGCGAGCATCAGCTGTGTCTGCAGCGCAGCGCTGCTGAGTGACAAGACTCCTTTCTCAGCAAAGCAAGGCAAATCTCCAGGCCAGGCACAAGTCAGGTGTGCTCCAGACAGGAAAGCAGACATAAGGGACTGAACCATGCCAGCCTCTACCATGTATGCAGCATCAGGATGGCTGGTCAAAAAGGAATCAGACCCAATCTCATGTAAAGCACACAAGTGACAACTTACATGAAAAGACCTCAGCACCAAATGCTTCAATTTACCCCTGCACTTCTACTGCACCAGCTATGACAACAAATCCTTTTGAAATACTAAGTCAGACAGCTACCATGCCCTTCTCTTCTTCCCCTTTGAGGAAAGGGATGTTGAGAGTTCAGTACATTTCGTAATGTGTTACACTAAGCAACTGTGGTGGAGATTATTCTTGCATCAACATTTCATGTATTTTTTCCCCTTTGGTATTTACTTCTGACAGTATGGGACAGCAAGGTATTTATCTGATATTTACCCATTCAAATGATTTAAACAATGTTCTACTTTATATGAGCTTCCCTTCCTTCCACATAAATACAAAATATGACACACGCATAGGCTGCAAGACAGAACAAACATGAAACATACAAAAAAGGAAGTCATGAAACACTTGAAAGATTTCCTTACCTGTATATTTGTTCATAGGAGATAGGGATGTAGTCACCAGGACTCTGAGTTAAAAGCTGATCTATGGCACTGTCCAACTTTGGCCAATATGTGCTCTTATAGTCTTCAATTGTTATAACATTCATTACTGCAAGGAAAAGAGGAAAGTTACATTTAGTGACTTTGAGCTAAAAGATCGGAAGCAAATGAGTGAGGTGCAATTTCAGATCACACCTATAAGCTGGCAGAAAGGAAAAGAAGGAACAATTCAGTTCTGCTAAGATAACCTCAACTACAAATAAAGCCCATACTTCAATTGGCATCTTTTTATTTAAATTAAAAGAAAAAAAAAAGAAGAAATCTGCCAAACGGTGCCTGGATAGATTGCCTCTTCCAGTGTCCTTCCCAGCACCTGTGTCCATGTTACGCACCCCAGAGGAGGCCAGCAGCTCACCTGGCCTAAACCTTCATGCAGTTCCCTTCGTCTCCAGTTGTAGTTAGGATCCTTTCCTAATATATAGTCCTAATCTATATATTTCCTATATATATATTCCATACATGCATACACACAGAAGGAGAAAGCAGCAGCAGCGAAGCCCACCGGTTAGAAGCACTACTCAGGTAAAGCACGAAATGCTTTCTGAAGAAGCCCTGGCAGATTTGCATGGGAAACATTCATGGGTTCCACCTAACTTCCTAAAAACTCTTTGATTCTCACACTTCAGTTCTGAGGACAGGGCAACAGTAACACTTACATTGCTAAGAGCCCAAGGCCAGCCCATCAAACAATCACTATTTTTTGTTCTTCTAATCCAGAAGCCAAATTACTTCCAGGTTTCAGCAACTGTCCCAAGTCAGCAATAGCCTTTTTGGAAGGCAGTATCCTGCTACTGAGAGCTCTGTGAGAACAACCTCAGGACCAGGAAGCAAAGGAACTGCATTCACCTTAAGAAAACTACAACAACCCCTCTAAAACCATCTTTAACCTTTTACCCCATCTTTTTGGGATGCTGTTCTTAACAGTTTATCCCTACAACAGGCATCCAAGACTTCAGAGAATATGCATCCCACGGCCTCCATTTCCAACCTGCAGGGTAAGGGTGATTCTAGAAGATGAGCTTGATTTTCTCGACATTGGTCAAGGTTGTGGGAAGTGGTGGATTCTGTAGCAGCACACACTTCTGATTTCTCTCCCTGCTCCACCCAAATCTGATTCAATGGACGCTGATTCTCTCCAGCAAATTCTATTTCACAAGCAAAGCTAGAAAAGCAACTGCTGCTTTTCCATGCGCTGAGAAGTTCAAAAGAAAAACTGTGCAAGTCAAATGCAGCAGTGAAATCATCTAAGTGAAAAAGAATATGCATGAGCTTCATAGCATAACCTAGATATTTCGGTACCATAGCTGGAACTGAAATACAGCCTTCTCCAAACCATCTATCAGAAGGATAGCAAAAAATACCCACTAGGATTATAAAAAGAAAAAAGAAAATCCAAGAGTAGGCACATATCACCCACCCAAGTGATAAGAAAAACACATTTTCTGCATAGCCCAGGAAGGGGGCTAGAAAGGTCATAGGTACAGAACAGAGAGAACAGGATATTAGTAACAACCAGCGATGCTGCTGATTGTTATTTATTGATTAAAGCAAGCAAGTGCTTTACCTGAAAAGCACTCCCAAAGTTTGCCACACTAACACAGAAAAGCCACCCTTCTTTTAGAAATATGGCTGAAAATGGAAGGGATGAAGGCATAAGGGAACCCAACCCGCCAGGCAGATCATGGTCTGTCCATTGCCTGTCATTTACTCAGTCAATAAAAACTGAAGTGAGAAAGAAGCAAGACATCTTTAAGAACCTTTGATTATTTCATTTCAGAAGTGAAATCCATTAAGCCTTACCACTTAATTAGCAGTGTGCACTACAACCCTAAAACATTTTGTGCAAGCATAAGAACATCAGACAGACACATGAGAGCGCTGGGCAGACGTGCAGCCATCGCTGTAGACCCACGTCTTTCTTTCTCTCCCTTCTTGCTTGTACTCACACAGCCTGACAAGAGACTTGCTGTGCTACAGCACAACAGCTCGGGCAGGGGATACGGCAAGTGCACGGATCTGCATCACAGCAGCTTTCAGATCGTTTTTAATGACAGGTTTCTCTATCTGCACGAAGACTGGTTAGTAAATGTAGCGTTAAACTCCTTTTTTCCTCTCATCACACTGTGACTATGCAGCCACGTGCAAAGCACTGTACATTATGCAACAGGGCAGGCATACTGGATATGCTGACACTCACAGCCCCACACGCCCATCCAAAATGGGACTGGAATTCCATATACTCATCTTCACCCTCGTTTGAAAAGGATGAGAAAGGAAAACTGTACATCCTCCCCACAACTAGGGTATGTTCCCAGCTACAAGTGTGGAAGAGGTTTCTCTTAAAGCAATAAAAGTTCTTACTTCCTCCTTTATGACCTTTAGGAAACATTTTTCATAGCAGTATTGCTTTACAAATCATCAGCTAGGATTGAATCTATCCAACTGGACATAGGTTTACTTACAAGCTTACCACAACATGGAAGATTTTCTTATGTTGCTCTAACTACAACAAAAGCTATTAAAGGAGCTACGCATTACCACATCTCAGTTCTCAGCCTTATCCGAATCTCAAGGAAGGAGAATTTACTTGCACCTTCTAGACGGAAGCTTCTAAATCTTTCTAACCTTCTTCCTCCATTAACCTACAAGATGAATTAGACCAAAAAGGACCCACTAGACCACATTAGTCTAAAACTAAAAACAGGAACAAAAGCAATAAGCTGCAAGTAATTACATACTAAAACACAGGTGAAGGATATTTTGTTTGTTTTAGAGGAAAGAATACAAGGAAGAGACCAATATGAATGTCACTGGAGCTCCAATTTACCACAGCACTGCAGGAAATAAGCCATTCATGTCACTGCAGGACAACCTGTCCAAAAGGAAGTCTCAGCCTCACAACAGAAGCAGGAAACAGCCCTTCTCTGAAGAACCTCTTCAAGCAGCACAGAGCGGACAACTTTCTTGTCAAGCTCAGGGCTGACAAGCACTTTTGCACGTGTGCTCTGCCACCACAAAGACACAGCAGACAGGAGGGGAACAAGCACAGCTGCCTCCCTATTCACCACATGTTTACCTCTGAAGAGACCTCTTTCCCTTTATCCATACGTGATAATTAAGCAGAGATCGAGTCGTCCTCTGTCAGTCTCTGTCAGAGATCTGTGAGGAGTCCTCAGCTCCTGCACTTTCTCCATCCTCACTATTTCAATGGATTTGTGCTGTTCATACACACACCACCAACAGTAGGTGAAGGTGCAGAAAAGTTGTGCTGGATGTAACACCTCACAGATTTTTGTATTCTAAAGGACTCCTCGTTTTCTTTTTAAAATTATCTGACTACCAGTAAGACAATTATTGCCTTGGGATATTAATGCTGGAAAAGCAAAATCAAGAACTCAAAAAGCACACACTAAGCAAAATTCACACAGAGCTGCCTTTCCTCCCCCTCATATACATGCTATGGACTAGCTAGGAAATGACCTTCCCACTTGGGTAAGATCCAAAGTTTGCAAGCATTTTCATTCTGAAATAGAAAGAAAAACTCTAGCTCTCAACTTCTGAATTGGGAATTGAAGGGCTCCGTTTAGCAAGGCCAAGCACCATTTCTCTGCAACCTTCCCATGCATTTACAAGTCACCCCAAGGTACCTGGGGCCCTGACAGCTGGGCAGGCAGCAAGCCAGCAAGCTTAGGGAATCTGGGAGCCTCGGCTTCAAAGCAGCCGGCCCTGGCAGTGCGCCGAGAGCCACGGAGCTGGGGCTGCAGGGAGCCTGAACTTCTGGCTTCTGAGGAGCTACGCAGGTGAGCTGGCACGGGGAAGAAAGAAAAAAAAAGTGCACTTCCCATCAAAATTTCATCATGGCAATTACACGGCTACAGTTCGAGGAATTCATTCGCCAACTCCAAGTTTTCTGAAAGCCATTAGGGAAAAGGGTGTACTTTGCCCAGAGATACGACTGCTAGAAATGAAAGTAGAATCAAAAGGAACAGCTGAAAGGCCTTCCCTTCCTTCAGCTTTAGCTCAGCAAAACGGCAGAAAAAGGTCTACATTTTCCATTGCTGCTAAAAGCTTGATGGAAATGATGGTTTGAATCTACCTCTGTGGGGAAGCACTCTCTGCTTCTCTCCCCAGACCTCTACAGACATGCATAACCCTGTGGGGATAGGTCTGCACGTACTTCCTCTCCACCAAGCCAAGGGGTTTTGCACCATCCTGCACCGTTCGCTGCTGCTGGGCTCAGTTCTCCAGCCACAAAGCTGCAGGAAAGCGCTCCCCAAGTCACGAGCTCCAGGCCAGGCCACGGGGTCCCGCGGTGCCGACCCCCGGCCCGTGACACAGCTCAGCAGCCGCGGCACGGTTAGGGGAAGGCGCTTCACCCTGCCAGCCGAGCGCTGAGCGCGGACCCCACTCCACGAAGCACCTCACGAAGGCTCCGGGCCCCACCCCCGGCCAGCCCAGCCCCGAAGCTCGGCCACGAGCAATGGGAAGGAGAAGGGCAGCGGGCAGCCCCGCAGCCCGGGGCTCACTCACGGAACTTGGAGGTGGAGGCGTTGATGTTGATGGCGGCGGCGGCGATGGCTCCCGGCCCCCCCTTGCCCGCAGCGCCCGCCGCGTCGCAGCCCCTCAGCACGCCGTTGGCCTCGGGCTCCATGGGCAGCAGCGGTCCGGCCGGGGGCCCCGCGGGGCCGCGCAGGAGGCGGTCGCCGAGAGGGGCGGCGGTGGCGGGGCCCAGCAGGTGCCGCCCGTAGCCGCCGGCGCCCCAGTTGTTGTGGTTCTGGTCGTCCATCATGGCCTCGCAGCCGCCGCCGCCGCCCTCCTCTTCCATGCTCTCCTCCTCCATGCCGCCGCCGCTGGCCGCGCGGGACGGGGTCAGCGCCCTCCACCCATGACGGCCGCGCTCCGCCGCCGGGGCTCGCTCCGGGCACGGCCCGCGGCCACCGGCACAGCCCGCGACCCGCGGCGCGACACTTTGCGGCAGGCGGAAGGCGGAAGAAGGCGGAGGGGCCGCGCCGCGGGGCACGCTGGGAAGCGTAGTCCGAAGAGGCCGCGCGGTGATTGGGCCGCGGCGCGGAAGTGGGCGGGGCTGCACTCACGTGGCGCGCGGCACATGGCCGGGCTGAGAGAGGCGCCTGGGGGGTGTCGGTGCTCCGCTTCTCAGGCAGCAAAAAGAGTACTGTCTTCTTTTCTTTAAGTGTGACTGCCCGCTGCCTCGCTGTGCTGACATCCGCTGTTTGGTCTCCATAAATATTCAGCAAGCGTCGATGAACATCAATGAGTGCCATTTTTTTCCACGTGGAGGAATTCAGTGGCACAGTTTTGCTTCAGATGCATTTCCATGTCAGACGCCGTTCTGTCAGGCTGCCCCTCTGCTGCCATCTGTTACACGGCAGCAACACGGAATGGGATATTGGTGGTCGAGGGAAGGGGTTGTCCTGCTCTGCACTGCACTGCTGTGGCCTCACCTCGAGTACTCTGTGCAGTTTGGGTGCCACAGTACAAAAAGGACATAGAACTGCTCGAGAGTGTCCAAAGGAGGGTTACAAAGATGGTGAAGGGTCTGGTGGGCAAGAGGAGTGTGAGGAGCGCTGAGCTCCATGGGTCTGTTGGGCCCGGAGCAGAGCAGGCTGAGGGCAGCACTCATGGTGGCCCACGGCTCCTCACAGGGAGCAGAGGGGCAGCGCTGAGCTCTGCTCTGTGACAGCGACAGAGCCCGAGGGAACGGCATGGAGCTGTGTGAGGGAAGGGGGGGTGAGGGTCGGGGGGAGGGTCTGCACCAGAGGGTGGTGGGCACAGAGCAGCTGCCCAGGGCAGTGGGCATGGCCCACTCAGATGCAGGGTTTGGGTTTGGCTGGGTGTTGCAATTTTCTGATCATCACAAAGAAACATAAATAAGGTTTGCATATCTTGGCTTCCAGAAAGACATGTTTGTGCTCTCCACCTGCAGAGCAGCTCCCCTGTGCCTCCCACTCACTGCTTCCAGTGACCTGGAGCAGCTCTCAGATTGTTTGGCAGCATTTGGGAACACCGTGACCTGAGAAGAAATCAGGAACTTATCAGTAGGGATTTATCTGTGCTTGATTCATTTCAGAAGCTCTTATGTTAACATCTAAGAGCAGCAAAAAAGAAGTAAGAGAAACCCATCATTTTTTTTTAAATCCTAGGATTTCTTTTTTGTTTCATAGCCCTGTGTTGCACACATCTGTTGTTACCACCTCTGTTGTTTACTGACCAGGTGGGGTCATTCATTTTCTTTGCCACGCTCTTTAGAGGTACGTTTCCTTTCTAATCCCTTTCACAACATTCCCTGCACGGTGGCTGCACCCACTGCACTTCCTTGTGGCAGGAGTCCAAAGCAGCTCAGGGAACGCTTGGCTGCGGCGTTCTCTGTACAGTCTCCTCCGTTGCCTTGTGCAACAAGCTGTCTCATCTTAGAAATCAAACAAGGAGCCCTTTCTTGCCTCCCATAAGGCAGATGAGAAGCTGAAACAGTCATCTGTGGCTCACGCTATTTAAACACATGACTGCATGCCGATAAAGGCGCTATCAAATATTTCATCATTCATCACTTGTTTCTGCATGCACTTCACAGACCCGTCCGCGCTGTTTCCTCTTTTCCTCGTCAGCATGTGGAAATCAGAATTATGTTTAAATGCAGACTTGGCAAAATAATATTTTGCAGTAGCACAGCTGTAATTATTTTCAGTATTAATTGGCAGTGCCATGCAGGGTTCTGACAAGAGCTTCTTGAGTGTCCTCACATCTCCATAAAATCCCTGGAGTCTAAAGGCTTGCAATGAGCTCATCGGTACACTCTAATGTTTAGCCCACAGAGTAACATGCAGATGGCAGACCAGCAGCAGCACTTTAGTTTCAGACTCCTGAATCATATTTAATTATCTAGACAAGTGTCATCGTTAAATCTTCATAACCTTTTTTGTTTTATTTTTTGGCTGAGTGCTTTTGATAATCAGGTCACAGCCGCAGGCTGTATTACAGTTTAAAAAGGAAGATCAAGGTTTCCTAACATTATCCATAGGAAGTGTGATTCATTAAAAATTAGTATTTTCTACACAGAAGTGTGTAGAAGTAGGGCTACAAGGGAGCATCTCCGTCGAGGCTCTCAGAAGCAGGCTGTGACACTTGCTCCTGTCGGCTGTTTAACTTTTGTGTAATTTCCATTTTATATGAATAGCCACATCACTCAGGTATGGGTATTTTCTTCTTCCTCTTATACTTGTGTTTCTAACCACCAGTGGGATGAGTAGGTATCCCCGAGCAGCTGTTGCTGCACTCCATGTGAGAGCTGGGTGCATGGAGGCAGCAGGTAAGTGGTACATGAAACTTGTTGGTGAACAATATGCAGGTTGTTTTATTTCCTGCTAACCATGATGACATAGATAGAATTCTCATTTTAAAATAGACTGGCTTTTCCTTATTTCACAAGCACCCAGCCCACTGAGGTCAGTAAGAAAGCTTTCAATGAGTTAAATGTAATTTCAGTCAAGTCCTAACGCAGCATGTAAAGTGTCTCCCAGATTTATGGCTCTGGTTATAAACACCATATGAGAAGAGAAAATACTTCTGAGAAGCAAGTGTATCCATTACTGCAATAGTCACTGTGGTGAAAGCACATTTCTTTGGCTGTATACACTCTGCAAATGTGGTCTGTCTCATTATACTGCAATCTCTTAGTTGGCCACTGGCTAGAGAAAGAAATAGCTTATGTGATAAGTGCTTGGGAACTAAAGGCTGCGGGCATGTTCTATCAGCAGCATTGATTTCTGAGAGTTCAGAAGGAAACACAGCACAAACTGAAGTCAGCTGCATGAAGAGAAATCATCCTTGCCATCTTCCACAGGCAGAAGAATACAAAGAAATCTTATGTGTATTTGGCACACAAGGAAATAGCTGCTGTGTGTTCCCCATGCACTGTGCCATCTGTGGGTGCAGCCAGAGAGCAGCACAGTGCGAGCAGCTGGGCAAAGCCAGGCACAGCCGTGATGTGCCAGACATACAGGCAAGTTCCTTCTGCACAGAGCCAAGCGGGAATACAGAGAGGAATGCATTCACACCTCGCATTATTAATGGAAGGTGCTCACCTAGCAGAAATTAAATGAAATTTCAGATTGTCAGGGACAAGCAGGGAGAGATGCACGGCTTCATCTGGCTTTGTCTCTGTGTTGTGACAGGACGAGAAAATATCACCAGGAAACTCTGGCAAAGCCATAGAAGACACAGTGTTCTGCTCGCTGTTACCCTGGGTGCATAAGCAAAACCTCAGGATGATGTGCACGAGGGTGAATGGGAGTTTTGCATTAGACTTACGTGCATTCCTGCCTCTGTCCTTTAGTAAGGCTGTGCTCCTCCTCTCCAACCACGCAATGAGAACAGGACCCAGAATTGCACAAAGCTCTTTATAAAGCAGATGTGCTTTCCAGCCAGCTCCCTTTTCTCTGCCCACCCACCAGCGTCAGCAACTCTTCAGGAGTACAGTGACCACAGCACTATAACCGCAGAGATTTTTTCCAGCTTCTCCACTAGTGGTCCCCTTCCCTGCATGATCTGTGCTTGATGGCAGGGCCCTGCCTGCACTAAGGGCCCCCAGCCCACCAGCTTCTGCCCTTCTGCTCCATCGCACCTCAGGGTTTGTGCCTCAGCCCTTCGCATGTGCTGTGCTGTGTGTGACGTTACCTTTCACTGCCAGGTCCTTGCGTGTTACTTTCTCTCTTCCTCAAAACCTCTTAGAATTATTTCTCAGTCTGCATCACTCAGTTCCTGGATGTGAGGGTGACTCCAGAATTGTCCTGGAAAACAGGCAGAACAGAGAGTGAAGGAAGATAGAAGGATGGATGGCAGAGGTATCCTGTAATTCTATGGCACGTGTTACAGCACTGATACAAAGCACGATTCTTTTGGCATAATCACACTGAAAGCATTTTTGTGGCATGTGATATGAGCTAATCCTTCTAGCTATGGGTAAAGCCAGACTATTCCATAAAGCAATACCAAAATAACATTTATTCGTTTGGTTATTTCATGAGGCTCTGGTCAGCCAGTGCCACATGTCTGGACCACACTACAAGCAATAGAAAGGACACTGTTCAGCCCTCTACAAAACCAACCGCCCACCTCTTGTACACAGTGACAAACCCAGATGTGAGGTACATAATGGACATAGTGCACAGATAATATGGAGACGATTCCTGCCACCAGGGAAGGCTCCAAGCATGTAAAAGGTCCTGGCACAGTCCAGGGCACAAGGAGGGAACTGGGCATGGCTATTGGCTGACAGCTTAAGGACAGGGAGTAGTGAAACCCTTTGCTAATGTCCTGCTCAGAGCTGCAGCGTGCCCTGTAAGTGTGTGTAATTAGACAGAAAATAAGGCTTTGGCAGTATGTGAAGTATCCATTGCAGCATGCTGGCAGTTCAGGCTTGTTCAGATGTTTCATGACGGCACAGAATTAAAACCCCTCAGCCAGGGGCTCTGGGCCATTCTTCTGGGAGCTCCTAGGACAGCACCACGCACCGTCCTCCCAGGAATGGGCTTAGGCTGCAAACACGGTGTGGTGCCACACAGCATAAGGCTGCAGCTCAGTTCTCTGAGGTATTAATGTCAGCACACTCCCCAGGGGCTGGCGGGGCTGTGCAGGTCATTACCCACACACACTTACAGGCTATCATTTGGCAATAAACACAACAGCCCCAGTTTTATTAATACAAAAAGGAAGAAACAAAGCAGCATGTGCATTTTCTGCTGTTTCATCACGTTTTCCCATTTGACTTGCTCCATTATCTCCTGGTAATCTTCCGCCAGCCTACATCTCCGTGCATGTGTGCAGCCCATTGTGAGCTCTCTGAAAGCGCAGCATTTAGCACACAAGTGCTGCTGGACTGCAAGCAAAGGGAAACTCTAGCCTCCTCACAGCAGATTTGTTCGTTGTGTCATTAAGCAGTTCATTTCTTTCTCACAGCTTATTCATGGAATATGCAGGAGTCTGTGAAAATTGCCGTTCCAGCAAAGTAGATGTCAATAACAGAATGCAGCAGGTTATATTTTCTGAGAATCTAACAATGGTTGTTTGCTGTGATTTGGTTGTGTTCCTTTAAATCTTTGATCCAGGTTATTTTCCACTCTATAAACTCCTTCCTTGTGGACTGTCCCCAGCTGTGTGCTGCTACCAAGGACCATCAGTGTCACAGCATGCTCTGGTTTGACTTTTTTTTTCCCCAAAATAATAATTAAAAACGAACAAACAGCAGTATAAGGCGTGATGGGCAGCTCGTTGTGTAAAGCGGACTGTCATTCGCCTAGAGGTGGAGCCAGATATCTGCAGGGCTCATACACAGAGGAGTGACGTTTTCTGAGCAGTAGAGCAGGAAAAGTGAAAACATCTCAGTCAGGTATTTGCTTGAATAATGGCTGTATGATACCTGTGCAAGAGCCACAGGAGTATTTTTGGGAAGGAGACTGAGGCTGGAGGGGGGGGAGGAAGAATCCTTGCACAAACAAAACCAACGTATGAAGAGGAAAAGGAGTACCAGCTCCTTTACAGACCAATGCCTTCCATACAGTACTCTCCTAATGATTAGTCCTGCAAAAAGCTTTTGAGCTTTAGGCAGCACTTCTCTTGCTGTTTCAAAAACGGGTCTGTTTAGGACTCTTTGATCAGGTAGTAGGAAAGCTGTCTGCATCACATCTTTCACTTACTTTCACATCTAAGACTTTCTGAAAAACAATCTGAGCACCACATATCCAGCTGGCAGAGCCACCAGGATGCAGCAGCAGCAGGACTGGCGCCTATCTTTGTTTCATGTTAGATAGTGGCTATTAACTTCTCCGTTCCTGGTATTTTCTCTGGAAACAGTAAAACAGTATCCACGGTTCCCCCTGCTGGATAATAATGCAAGCATTCACTGTGTCTGTTTTAAACTGGACCTGTAACTGTTAGAAGACAGGAAATGCAGGTCCATTAAAAACTTTCCTTTCAATAAGATGGTGAGCTGGGGAAGGCTCTCATGGCAGTCTATGGTTATCGTAGTGATTGCCTGGTTTCTTGTTCTGCTTTTGATTCAGCACTCAGAGGAGGCTCTCCCCACATTCTGTGGGATCTTCTGCCACTTCCCACTTTCCATTCTGCATTGGTCAGGTTCAAAAGTCAGAAGTTGCTCTGATCGCTTCCAAAATCTCAAACTGGGAAATAGTATAGGGTGAAAGGGACAATACAAATGCAGGAAGTTTTACAGACAAACTTAGGAATAAGGAACGTGAGAGATTACAATGCTATTAGCCAAGGAACAAAGGCACCAGCCCCTCGCCCTGGTGATTACTGTAATTACCAGAGCAGCAAGTGGTCCTGTCTTAATCAGACTTCACAGTCAGTGCTACAGCTTCATCCTCCCAAATCAGTCCAGGGCTTTGGCGTCATTCACCGCTGAAAATCTTGTCCTGCCTGTTATTTTTTCTTCCTACTTCTTCACTTATGTCTCCTCCTCAGCCCTGTTCTGTTTGTGTCATGGGCTTCACTTTCTCTTCTTCAGAAGGGACATTACCAGTACAGAACCCAGGTTCTGTCTTAGTCCCAGGCTTAACTTTCTCTCCTCCTGCCTTCCTTCTGGCAGTAACACAATCTCAACGCAGCATTCTATACATTCAACTTCAAAGACGCCTTTTAATTTCTCTCCCAGCTCACCAACTTATCTCCATCCTGTTTTTTGGGTACAGACCCACAGCCCCTCCTAGGTACTGCCCTGCTTAGGCTTCACATCTCACATTCTGGCATTCTTGGGGATGGAGGAACACTTTGGCACAGCCTCTCTTAGCCACCTGAAGATGCAGCTCTCCTGACAGATTCTTTCCCCTTTCCTCATTGCAGTGACATCTTTTGTTCACATTCTCCCTACAAATGCACTCATGCTCCCCTCTTATTCATCAAGCTGACCACGTTATTAAACCATGTCAAATTCCGCTTGACTTTCTTTCTGGATCCCCTTCTCCAGCACATCAAACAGATGTTTCACTGTCAAGGTCCTTTAGGATCTAATTCTCATCTTTCATTAAGTATCAAGAAAGCAACTCTGTCCTTCATTCCGCTCATTATCTCCCTCTTAAAACATTCAGGCAGGCACCTCTATGCTTTCTCCCATGCATCTATATCTGCAAATCTACCCTCATTATCCTCAAAATTCTCCTTTGACGTTATGTCAATAAAATCCTTAAGTGCTGGGCCGTGAGTGTGCTGGCACCATGTGACAAACAGTGCCTAATGATTCTTTGCCTCCCTGTCTGCCTCTGCCCATTCATTAGCTCCTGTTTGATAGTGAGAGCTCAGGCTGTGGAGGACAGACATTGCTTTTCTCTTTCACAACCCCTACCACTGTGGGGTCTTGATCCATGGCTGTGTTACAGCACTGAGGGAATAAATTGATCCATGGTCTTGTTTCATCAAAACTGTGCTTCACAATTCGTCCTAATGGAAAACATACTTGGCCCAATAAGCCAGCAAAAACTTTACTGAAGACTAATTCTGGTTTCATGTCAGAATGAACATGAAGCTCTGATGGCACATAAAGAGAACAGTGACAAAAACATGGAAAAGCATTCCTGGGATATATGATATGTAAAATATTTTTAATTCTGACCTTGACTTCTGTCAAGTATTTGTCTCTAACCTCTGATAGACCTTTTCAGGCCTTTATACAATTCCTAAAACACCAGCACCTTGAACTCAAACCAATATTAAGAGGCAGTGCTCACTCCTATTAATGCACTAAAATAAAAAGTGGTTTTCCGTTAGGCAACAACTTCTAAGTCCTTTTCCAGGGCAACATTTGCTGGCAGAACAATAGTGACAGCAGAGCTACCGTAGCACTCCTGATGCTTTACATGGCAACTCTACGGGTTTTACATACCCTAGAACAAGGGGCTTCACTTTTAAACAGCTTCATTCATTGGTGCTATTTCTTTGATATGTACCAGATAAAGATGTTATTCAGGATCAAAGTCAAAAGGAAGATACTACTGAACAACAAAGTGGATGGAAAGCAATGCAGGAGCAAACATAAACAAAATAAACTTTATTTACAGTGAATAATAGGGCATAGGAAAATTACAAACAAATATCTTCTTTTGTGTATTCATTATTGTGGCTCCAGGCATGTGAAAATGTTACTACAGAACTTGCTGCTACAGCACATAATTAAGAAAAGTGCAAAGATTGCTTTCTATTGCAGCAAGGAATGTCAGCTGAGCCTCACCGTCTTTCATACAGCTTTCATCCACACTTCTCTGCTGAGGTATTATGAGAATGAGCATACTGTAAGTGAGCTTTTATGAGCTGCTTTACTAAAGAAGTTAACTTCTATGCAAAAACAAATAAATAATCTCTATGGAGGAACTGGCTGGATTATACAAATAAAATTCTGTAGTCAGTAGGCTGTTACGTAAAAGGAAAAAAGGCAGCAAGAAGCCTCTCAAGTGGGACAGCATCACAGGCAGGAAATGACTCTGAGCTCCCCTTGAAGATTTCTTTTTTAAGTGAAAGTGGTGAAGAAAAGCCCATGAGGCAAAAATAAGGGGAATTAGGTCAGCTTCTGGGCTCATCCTTCAGTATAAATGCAGCACATCTCCAGCTCATACAGTTCCAAAATCATTTGAAGTGATTGTTTTCAAGACAATCTGCCATCCCCACATTATTTTTTTTCCCTACCAGAGAAGAAATAGCCCCTCATTATTTACCCTCTGTGTCACAGCTTTGCAGCAGCTACCCCCTCTGAGCCGATGAGCTCAGATTGCTGCATCTGCTTTCAGTGCACACTCCAGCACCGTGTTTTCTCTGTTGCATTCACCTGTCAAATGTTGTTTAAGAGAACAGGCTTCAGACAGTGCTAAGAAATGCTGCATCTAATCCACAGAGCTGTTCTGTGCTTATAATTCAGTGTGTTCATGAGCAGTCATGAAAAGCTTATGGAACGCATTGCAACAAACCAATGCTGCTAATCTGTATTTATGAGTTGGATGTCAGAAAGTGCTTGGCTGATAAGATTTTAATTTCAAATAAACTGATCCTGTGGACCCAAACATACCAGATTTCTGCCAAAAAAAAAAAATAAAGTGTTGAAATCTCCGTGCTCTTTTTCCTAATGCTGAGTACTGTGACCTCCCTGGGAAACTTACCTAGAAGGTGTGCCCAGAGCTGTCCCAGTCCCTGCGTAGTGTGAATCCCCTCCACGTTGGCAGTGAGGCTCAGGAATGACTGAACTGGGTACGACAACCTCTGTCCATCCCCACCTCAATGTTGGTGCTCTGCTCTCACCAGGAACAGAACCTGGTGTGTGAGTCAAAAGAGAAGCATTTGGTGCCTGCTCTGGGCAAGCAGGAGCAGGATTGTGCCGTGGCTCATGCAGCATGGAGGTAGCACCCTTCCTTTTATAACAGCTCTTGACAAGATCCCAGGGCGCCTGGGCTGCTATGCACAAGTTGTTCCTCCTGTGATGCTTGCCAGAAAATCTCTTTGGCTTTTTCCATTGCCCACATGAAGCTTAGCCTGGTGGAAGCAGAATGGCGGTGCTGGAAGGGACCACCCCATCTTTACCATTTGTTATCTGCTCTGTCTGGAAACCCAGGAACAGGGCCCCACTAAGCCAGGCTCCTGAGAAGGCAGTGATCTAGCAACAAACCTCTGCTCTGCCCCATGTCCTGAGCAGCTGCTGGGCAGGACAAAAAGAACAACTCAGGTGACTGGAGTGCTCTCCATGTTATTTATCTGTTTCCACAACCTCACCGTACTGAAGCAGCAGATTCTTGGTTACTTTATGAATGCGTGCACTGAGATTAGAGTCAATGGCAACTGCATATAGTGGTTTGTGTCCCTTTATGTTATATCTGCATCTTCATCTTTAAAAAGCAGAAAGAGCAGCCAGTCTGAACTGGAATTCAACCAGCTTCATGTTGAAAAGGGGAGAATTCCCTTGAAGAGGTGCGTATTGAGCCTCAGCTTTGTTCAGCACCACCTCCTGAATAGCAGGAATCACATTTGAAAGGTATGTTCCTTTGAGCAGCTCCTGAATAGGAAAAACTATTGGAGACTGCTGAACGTTTTTACAAAGGAAGAATATGCTCTTCTCCACTTACTGATCACATACTCAAAAAGCACAGAATTCACCTCCTGCAGGTGCTGTGCTCCGAGAACAAAACAGCATGTAAAAAGAAAAAATGGATATTCTGGTAACTATGGAGAGGCTAAAAAATTGGTTTTTTTCTAGGTCACTGAAAGCAGGCAACACGCAGGAAATGTTTTCTGTTTCATTCCCCTCCCCTCCCTACTCCCCCCAGAGCATGAATCGTTTTATGCTGTGATTCATTGAAAGCTTCTCCTTCCTTGTTGAATACTGAAAGAGAATGTAATTGCTTTTTCCATATACCAATGATGATGAGAGAGACCAAGATACGTTTTTTACATAAATGTAAAAGCATTTTTACAAAAAAAGGCAATATGCCATTCATTGAAATTACTCCTGCGTGAAGCCGGGGAGTTTGTAGTGTAAGTGACATCTTCTCAGAGCACATAATGAAAGGAGGGCAGATAAACAGAAATTGTCTCCTCGTACTTCTGCACAGCACAGCAAACACAGCTTTGCGGTTTAACAAAATCTGCCTTCTGTTTTCTCATAGGAGCTGCAGTTTTGTTGAAATACAGGTTGTACATACATATATGTACATACAATAATGTTAATACATCTCTATGTATAGACTACATCTGTATTAATAAGAACGTATTGTCTGTTAGCCCAGCTGTGACGATATCAGTTCCTTCTGAAATACGTAATTGTTTATAACTCTCCACACTTTGAGGGTGTAGATTTTAAAAATGCTTGGCTAAATGTACACCATTTGCTGCCCCACTGCAATCAACAATAGAATAGAAGGTTTGGTTGGAAGGATATTGCTCGGCAACGAGGGTTTGTAATTAGGGGCTGTGGCCGGTGCAGGGAGCAGTGGATTCTGTTACAAGGATCCTCTCTCAGTAAATCAATGGGTGATGCATTCCAGCTCCCGACACAGTGGTCCTTTCCAGCTCTGCGGACTTGTAGTAGTACTCCCTGCTGACAGCGTGCTCTCCCCACCACTGTCTGGCATCCATCAGCAGCAGACCTGCTAGACCTCCAGGGCATTCATTCCAGTGGACTTTGCATCCCGTGAAATCCCAGAGCTCTCATGCAGCTAAAGTAATGGTATGCCCTCGGTCAGCAGCAATTTGTTCACTGTCGGTTCACTCCCTGTGAGAAAGGCATCACCCAGCAGCACAGCCCAGCCCACATCACACAGGGGAGCACAGCTGGGAGATAAAAGTGATAAAAGTGAACTTGCACTTGTTTTTAAAGCACCGAACACTTACAGAGCCAGAGACATCCCTTTGGCTGGGATACACCTAGCTGTACAGCAAATGCAGCACATCAATTGCTGATGTTATCAAAGGAAATAACATTTCCAGCCGCATGGGAAATATGTCAGCAAAACAAATGGATTCAAATAAACAGCAGCAGAAGGCACATAGAAATATTGATTCATGGCTTTTTATCCTCTGTCCTTTTCAAATGGTCCCTTTCCAGCACTCAAACTGCTGTGATAAACACCTCCTCCCCTTCCTGTATTCTTGACTGTTGAAAACACACTTTGTGTGATTTTCTGAGCAGGGAGAAATGAAGAGAGAAACCGAGAGCCCTCTACTTTTTGGTGATTCAGGTTTTGAGCATAAGCCATTTTGGCCAGCTGCATCAGCCCCTGCTTTGCACAATTCCCTGATACAATAGTGGTTGATACATACCAAGGTGCTTCTTGGTAAAGGCAAGGAATTTAAGAAAAATAATGAATAACTGTCATTAACAAAAGAATGGCAGTAGAAATGCATCCAAGGAAAGAAGATCAAAACCACAATAAAGAGAGCAATGTAAGAAACTGGAAAAGTCCTTCCCATTCAGGCAGGTCACTTATTCAAGTCCACCCTCAACCAAACATGAAAATTAGTTATCTGTAGCTTTGGAGAAATGAAAGGTCACCCGACCACAAAACCAATTACTATCAGTACTAGCAAAGGACAGTACAAGGTTGTAGCTGTGGTTAATTCATTCAAAACATTTGTTAAACAAAAATTGTTCTGCTCCTTTTTGGAATCAACTCGACTTCCATGAGTTCATTTGTGCCACCAAACAATGCAAGCACAGAAAATATGTGCAAATGTTTTTCTGTTAGTGAATGGTCATTTTAGGGCTTTGCTTGTATGAATGTTGTGTAATTTGTGTATAAAAGGTTTATTATACTGGGGAAAAACAGATACTCAAGCCCACACCATGGAGAAGTGAGAAAGAAAAGCCAAACTTGTGTATCCCCACTTCTTAGCCATCCACAGGCTGATTTATTAACGAGTTTTTAGTCACAGATTTCAGTTGTGGGCATACAGATTGCTTTTCATGGATACTCTTCCTACAAATTAGAAGTGTGGGAGGGCTCTAAGAGGGCAGCCATGCTGGAGCTCAGGGCTCATCTCAGAGGCAGCAAAGGAAACTTCAGCTTCTCCAGGGGACTGCTCACAGCATTTCAGCACCTTACACTGCCAACAGAGAAATAAGTTGGATACCTAAGAAAACTAGCTTGTAAGCACTCTCCCATGTACAAAAATATATCATCTGAAAATTCTTAAGTAACTCTAAATATTAGTTCTCTCTGCAAAAAAAGCAACAGATGCATTTAAACTGCATCTCTTTTCATGACATTTTATTTAGTGTCCTGTTTTGCTGTTTGTACAGAAGTGAGAAAATACCACCTAACTCATCGGCCAGTGATGCCAGTGGGAACCCCTAACCCAGCTCTCTCTGCAGAAAGAGTGTTGGCTCCAGAGTACAGGCACAGTCAGTGCTGGAGGACATGGAAGCTGAGCACCCCTCCAAGCACCTGGTCATATCCATCCCATACCCTGTGGAAAGGGTTGTGACTGCCTTCCTCTTCCTCAGCTCCTTCTTTTATTAGCAAATCTCACTGTCTATCTCAGCTACAGGTGCCCTCAGGTACTTCTCAAACTAACCACCCCAGCTGATTTCCAGGGCTGTACCTGGGAAGTGCAGCATTACTAAGCTCAAAGGAACCCACGTGAGCAAGGTGCAGGTGCTGAAGGCATATTCAGGCAGGGCTTCCTGCAGACTGATGAGGATTTTGCCTGAGGACAGCCTGACAGCTCTATCTCACCATTATGAGATGAGGTCTGCTTCATGCAGACACATCTGAGAACTGTGCAGCCTTCATGCAGGATGAAGGGGACTCCTGAAGGAGATGCCTGGCAAGTGCCTAAGTTTGTTCTCCAGCTTAGGGACGTTCCCCTCCACTGTCACCTTGTCTTGGGGGAAGGTGATACAATCTCCACGAGGAAGACTTCAGAACTTGGAGACAGCTCAGAGCCCACTCCATCCTTTTTTGGTCTAATATTTGATGATGAACATTCTAGCTGTAATTTAGTCAGTTCTCCAGATGAAGGTCTAGAGGGCTTTCAGCAGAAGAGGAAAAAGAATGGATCTGAGTCATACTCCCTTTGCCCAAGCCAGCCTGGAAGCCCTGCCAGAGTTTGTGTGCTTCTGAGGCAAAGCTGAGCCAGCTGCCAAGAAATGCCCAGCCTGCCTGGGCTACAGGGTGGAGAGGCACCTGGGCATCCCACCACAGGCAGGACAAATGCATGCATGTATAAATACAAGCAAGGTTCAGATCTCCAGAAGCTGTTTTGTTTACAGATGAACCCACGCACTCATCAGATGTTCAAGAAGAAACCAGCAGTACCTGAGGCCTTCTATTTTTGGTACTTACTTTTTGGTGCTGGCAGAAGTCGCCCAGGGAAGCTGTGATGCACCATCCCTGGAGGTGCTCAAGGCCAGGTTGAGTGGGCCCTGGGCAGCTGATCTGGTGCTCAGCACCCAGCCCATGGTGGGGGTTGGAACTGGATGATCTTTAAGGTTCCTTCCAATCTAAGACTTTCTGATTCTATGATTTAGTCCTGAAAACATCACAACTGACTCCTTAACTGCCATCCACCAAAGCATACACCTTTTCCCCCTCCAAGCTCTGCCCCATTCTTTCTCACGGGGATGAAGCTGGAAGATAGAAGAGTTTGCTGCTGCTCCCCATCCCAGAGCCTTGTGCAGTCTGCACTGGGGTTGTGGCAGCTGCGGATACTCTCGCTTGCTCCCTTGCAGCAAGACCTCATACCAGGTATCCAGGAGAATTAAACTCTAATCTACAGTTCCACATGGCTTTTACACAGTGCCAGTGCACAACAACAAGGCAAAAATAACAGCTATGTCTGTCACCTCTGCAACAGCAGGCAGCTTTTCAGTCCAAGTTTCCTGTGTAGTCATTTATAGCAGCACAGAGCAGGTGGAAATCATTGCCATTCAGATCTGGCAACGCTTTACACCCACTCTGAGTCAGTGTAAATCACTATAAAGAGGTGCAGTGTAGGAGAGCCAAATATACAGCACAAACAGTCTCCTTAAGGCAAACGTTTGGGACCAGCTAGTTTCCATGCTCACTGTTGCATACCTGCAAATAAATTCAATCTGACTGGGTAATGTAATTGGGATGCTCCGGAGCACTGACAGAGCAGAGGGACCAGTTTCCACTAACAGGTACCCATCTGCAGCAGGGAGCTGTAGCAGGTGCATTTCCTGTCTCCAGCCTGCACATCACTTCCCAGGCCAGCTCACCTCTTGCAGGTTTTCTCCATCTCTGGCAAGCAAGAGAGGCAAATTCACTCTTCTTGCTCCCAACAAATTTGCATCTGCCATTCAGAATCTATGTTTTCTTATCACGGTGCTCACAAAGTGACAGCAATAATTAATCTTACTGCATACAGAGCCGATTGATATCAAGCAGAATTAAACTACTGTAATCAAGTTAGGCAGTTGCAGATGTGTGAAGTGCTATAGTTTATCAAATTCTGCAGGCACACAATTTGATTCTGCATAATGAGAAAGAACAATACAATCAAGATAGCCAATAATATGATGCAGTATTTCACGAAGGCCTTTTTTTAGCTCTTAAAAAGCGCCATGCCACGTTAAAACCTGGCACATCAGAATTGTCAAAGCAGGCTGCACACTGGATGTGTGCTGTGCAAATCAACGTGCGCTCACAGCCGACTGCCAGATACCCAAGCCCAGAGCTGAAGGCTCCTTAACCGGGGTAACGGGAGTACAGATCTACAAAGGTGTGAAAAGATGCTGCTAAGGGGGATATTGAAATAGAAGCAAGGGCAATCACTCTGTCAAAGGCTTTCAGTGATCAATGTTGTCTGCCATCGCAGAAGGAGGAGGGAAAACCACATCATAAATATTTGATTAAATGAGGCCAACCTGAAGTCTCTGCCAGAGCATGTGACGTGACGTGTTTTCTCTGGGTTTTATTTCACACTGGATTATATCTTTGTCTCCCTGGTTTATGGTTCTTCTTGAGATGAAGTGCTTTTAGCTCCAGGAACAGCAGGTATGGAGCCACAGGACTGGCTGAGCTGACACATGGGGTGGCTGATGCAGAAACATCTGCAACTCACCTCCCAGTTCAGAAACAGACATCCTCCACCATCTCACTTCCCTCCAGACCTCTGTGCTCCTATTCCCTCTCCAATGGTGGCCCTCACATTGTTGCCCCACATTTTTGAGCTGCTTTAACGCATTAAGCAGGCAGATACCTAGTCTGGGGAACACAAATAAGTGACAAATTTCCTGTACAGGAGCCAGTGTACACAACAGCATCTACTGCATGTGCCTCTGCCTCTGAGAGCAACACACCAGTGCTGGAAGAGGCCTTCTAGGTGGCTAGGATGCCTCTGAGAGCAACACACCAGTGCTGGAAGAGGCCTTCTAGGTGGCTAGGACTCACTCCAGCTATCAGAAATAGCTCTTTTGTGTAAAATTGCTCATAAATTGATCAAACTCTATCCTTAAATGAATTAAGTCTGTGACATCTGTTGCAAGGCCATTCTTCTCTAATGCCTAAAAGCTCTCTGCCAGTTTCCAGCTTCTGTTCATTTTGCAGCTGGTTCATACTCATTTGCTCTGTTTACCTCCCATCAATCCCATTGACTGACTCCTTGACCTCATTTTATTTAGTGTTTCATTGTACTCCTTCATGTTCCAGCACGAACAAAAGGAAATGCAAACACAGTAGAACACATTCAGAGCAGCAGGAAGAATCATAGAACTCTGAACAATTATGAGGGGATGGGGTAAATGTAGGTAATAGTTTACAGATGAATCTTGCAGCTTTCTACATAATAAATAACTAAAGAGGCAGTAAAAAAGAGTCCTATCAGGTTGAAATGAAACACAATTCTCCATGCTGCACACAAACAGAATAGCATTACTAACCTCATAGAATGGCCACTTCTGTGTTAGATCAGTATTAAAGTGCTGGGGTTTGGAAAATAAAGCCAGGGAGTTGTCTTTGGAGAAGGAAGACATGAGGAAAAGACATATAATTGCTGGAAAGGGCCAAGAGGGCACATTTGCAGTTCTTGGAATCTTGGAACTCCCCAGACAGTACTTGTAAATAGGCAAATTATGTTTCCTCTGCTGTGCAGGGGGAACGTGAACATGAAGGGTTTATGTCTTGTCTCTAAGAAAGCAGAGCTGCTTTAGGGTTTGTCACTATGGATCTTCGAAAAGGCAGACCAAAATTCAGGTGCTGGGTGATCCATGGGTTAGAGCCAGTCAGAAACATCCTGGGGCATAGAAGACAGCAAGATCCTGCAACAAAGAATGCTGCTTGATTTGCTCTTGCCTACTGGAAGGTCAGTTTTCACTCCTGCTTCTCCCTCTCCAATTAATAGCACCCTCCTTCCAAAGATTATCAGAATAGGCAGTACACAAAGTAAAAGAGAGATAAAGCTCTTAAAATAGAGAAATCTAATTCTCACAAAGAATCAAGGCTGGCTTTCTTAGCTTTCAGCACTCTCGTTTGTAACATCTCCTCCTTCAATAACCAAGAATTAAAGCTTCCGAAGTCTTTTATGGAAAAGCTCCTAAAATATATTACGTAATGGCCTTTAAGAGAGAACAAATTGAACTGAGGCAATGGAAAACATCTTCTCAGTCGACAAACATAGAAATAACTTAACAGAGAATCATTTCAGGACTGACTAAGCTTTCTACTGCTAACATTAGAGTTTAATTAATTGATACAGGACAAGAAAATAGACCATTAAATGTTATAAAATATTCCAGCTCATCTGAGAGCAAGCACAAAAGCCTCATATACAGTTGTACCACCCTTTCTAAGCTAAAAGCAAATAAAAATGCTGTGATTAATTCCACGAGTCTGTACCAGGAGGTGGTAGGAACTCTGACTTTGGGGCATTTAAATATCTACAGATCTCTAATACAATTTCCAATAAATTCTTGTGAACAAGTTCAACCATTTGCCTTTCTGTGTTTAAAAAAAGTTTGAGTTTTTCACTTTAAAATTGCAAGATCTTACATTTTAGATGACAGAAAGTATTCTTTTCCACATCGTTTCTCCAGTAAAAACTTAGAAACAATATGTATAAATGTAATTTGGAGTGCAGTTCCCATTTTTGCCACACCAAAAGTACTGCTCATTTGTAAAGATCAGGTGAATCGCTAGAGAAAAGCACAAGCAATTGGAGGTCACTTCATTGCAATAGGCACTAACCTCGTGTGTTTGAAGTTACTGCTGGTTTGCACCAACACAAGATGCTCAGGAGCGACGTGAACAGGGACGTGGCCACAGTGACAGCTTCTTTCCCTTGAGGACAGGCGGTGCCCGCACTCTGTGAGCCCAGCAGAGCTTGGCACTGGTTCTGCACAGCTGTCCCACTTCCATGATGTGCTGATGCTACTGGTTTTCTTACCTACAGAATGGGGAAATCAGAGCCTGGATGTCCAACAGACATGGCAGAATTGACTACATTTCTTGGGGGTGAGTAAAAGAGGCAGAGAATATTTGTACCAAAGCACAGTGCAGACTTGGTCAACTGAACTAGTTCATAGATTCCAGTGTTTACACTGGAAAACATAGTGTGTTTTTGTTGGGTTTGTTGGTTTGTTGTTTTTTTTTACAAGAAAAAAAAAAACAAGACAAATAAAATTAAAAATTTAAAAAAAAAAAAAATTAATACAAAAAAAAAAAAAAATAAAGAAAAAAAAAAAATTTTTTAACATTTTTAAAAAAAAAATACAAAAAAAAAAAAAAAAAGTTGGACAGGCTGGAATCAACCCACAAGTATTTCCCTCACGCATTTTAGTTCAGTCAGCAGACCAAAAAAATCAATTTTTCACCCCTTTCTAATGTGCAGGGTCACTAAATGTGAAACACATTCTTTTACAGTAAGTCATTCCTAATAAAAGGCATGAAACTCAGTGGGCAAAAGTCTTTAGCGTAGATCTGGAGACACTCAAATTGAAATTAAACTAGCATCCAGCAGCCTTTTTTCCCCCCACAGAAGATGGTTATTGAGAGGGAATGATTTTCTAGAAGCTAGCGCACGTGTGGATTTAGCAGGTTTTGTGATGATTATGCTGCCCATTCAGAACAAATAGCATTTTACTGTAGTGTTTTCTGTACAGAGAAAGGTATTGGACACATGTTGATTAAACAGTTTATTAATCACCCCTATTTTCAGGTTGCTTTCATTGATAGAAAGATAGCAGATGAATGTCTCTGCTCTCAAAGTAGTTTTCTTTCACTTGTCACAGAGGGGGCATTTACCTTCATGTAGAGAGAAAGACAGTAGTGTGAGCAGGTCCCTCTTGTGCCAACCACACTGGGAAGTGAGAAAATGCTCAGGGGATGGAGATGCTCAGAGCATGGAGACGCAGCAGCAACAGTCCCAGCCCCTCTGCCTCCTCAGCAGTGCTCAGACCCAGCTCTCCCTCCTTCTGTCTTATCTCTGGACTTGCCTGTAGGGCCTCACTGCAGCGGTAGGACAACAGAGCTTACCTTACCCACAGGCACACCTACACTCAGAATGGAGCTGCAGCTGTAACTCCATCACACGGCTTTGTCACAGCTGTCCCTGGTTTAGGAAAAAGAGTCGTGAAACTCCTCTTCCATTCCGAGCTAACCATGGAGCAGCGTGTTAATTTTCTGGGTCAGCATCCTAGGATTTTCCTTTTCCTAGCATACTGTTCAGCACTCTGCACTCTTTGACATCACATACAACTTCTATAGCAAGAGAGTGCTTAATCCTCTCTGAAGTAATTTCTTTCTTCTTTTATGACTAGAGCCCTGGACAGGGTGTTACGCTCCAGCCCCAGTGCTATATTTAACTCAGCCATCTTGTTCATTCTTCATCTCAGCTACAGCTTGGCTAAAAGGAAGGAATAGCAATCATGAATAAAATACCAGGAAGAAAGTCAAAATGTTCAACATGCTTTTAGACAAGTTGCAGCATCTTGGAAAAGGACTGCAATGTTCTTTGCTCTACTTAAGAAGGATCTCCATACAGCTTACTGCTCAGGGGTGAAATGAAAAAAAATTTAAAAGATGCAATCATAAGAGGGACAAAATTTGAAACAACAGATAGATATAAAACTGCTGTGGTCACAGGGCCCCCCTCAGCCTCCTGCACTATGCTGAGGGCTTGCAAAGCAAGTGACAGCATTTGCAAGAAGCCAGTGTGGCTCCCAGGGTATGTGTGGCTCAGAAAGTTTGCCCAGCAAACTTTGACCAACACTGTGCTCAGGCAAAGCCAGTTCAACATGGCACTTGTCACCACTTCCAAAGAAAGGAAATTCAAACTGTTTAGATTACTCACTACTCACTACTCAACATAACTCAATGCTCTTCATGTTAATTCCGACAGCCTTTTCAAGAGACTCATTTTTTATATCCATAGGATGCAGCCACAACACAGTGAAGGAGAGAGTGAATTGGGGCTGCCTTGTTCTAATGCTGATCATAAGGTTGTCCTGACCCATCTTCAGTGTCTCTATAGTTTATTTATTACTGCTTTGCTCATCTCCACCAGAGATCTATTTTCCTAAGGCATGTAGTGCTTGCAGTGGGGGGAAAGAGGACAGCTTCTGTTAGATATCTGTGCCTAAAATGGGGCACATGCAAAGGCACATGAATGCAAATAGCATAATCTTCAGGAGGATGGTGGATCGAAATAATTTTTAATGACCTGAGGAAAAAAATTTGCCAATTCTGCCTCTCTTCATTTTTTCTAAAGATGACACTTTGATTTTCTGTTTAGCCTGAGCACTCACAATTGAGGAGCTCCAGGTTTTAGCCTTCAAAGTGTTAGCATGAGTGACAACCCACAGAGCAGACACCTGCACACACACATGCCACAACACAAATGTTCCCATGTCTACATTTGCAAAAGTGTAATGTGCTGAAAAAGTTCATCAGCAGTGACAATTTTTAAACAACTTCCATCTGCTCTTGGTGACAGCAAAAACTCATGCAAATCTGCTTCATGTTCCCAGCAATCGAAGAGGTTAGTGTACACATTGGCAGCAAAGGATGAATTTCACATTTGGCTTTGACACCTCGAACCAAGCAAACTTAAAACCCACCCACACAGGCACGGCATGCACATTAGCAAAGTTTCTCCTCTCAGCGTACCAAACAAGAACTGCTTTTTCCTGACTCCAGATCCCTTTGGACTGTTCCTCAATTCTGGAACTGATGCCAAAGCCACAGATTAGACAAAAGCACCAATTTATTTGCTTACTGGCCAGTTAAAGGAAGAGCAAATTCTTTTTGCATTTTACACTTCAGGTTGGTCTGCCAAATGAACCAGGAAAAAGATGAGCGAGGAGAAATTGAAGCCTTTAGGCTGTGACATCGTGCTCCCAGCAGGAATTTCTGTCACGGACAGATGCTCCCTATCCCCAAGCCCTATTAATGGCCGTGCTTCCAGCCCCAGCCCCAGCAGAAACACTGCTTCTCTGCACCCTGGGCTGCAGATTGGCCCGGCGGGAGATGCCAGCAGCCACCATCCCGTTTCCAGCACCCTGTGATAAATAAGGGAGGTGTGGGAAGGCCAGTTGCTTTGCACAGCCGGCCGGGAGGCTGGAGGAAGGCCAACCTCCTCATTGTTCTGCAGGGCTGCTCACAAAGACTCTTTTTTTCATTGTTTTGTGTCTTTTTTGTTCCACCAGACCCACTCTAAATAGGCATTTCCTTTGCTATTAATGAAATCTGCTTCAATTTCAAAAGTTCTGTTTGCAGGCTGTAATCTCAGTCCCAGTCCAATTTAAATATCTGTTGTTTTGGTGGTGGACTTCTGGACTCCGTCCCTCTAGCTCAATGCCAAAAACATAACGGAGAAAATTTCACCCACCGTTAGAAGCCATCTGGTTATGCTGCTCTGAAAAGTGAGACAGATAAGGAGCTGTATGATACCCATGTAAGGCAATTTGCTGGCCTGTTTATCATACCTGACTCTGGGGTGCACAGCTTTATTTTGATTTGATAAAAAGCAAAGCAGTACAGCTGCAGCACACTGCTGCTTCACTAAGCCGACAGATGGGCATCACTGTAAGGAAGCCACATGGCATTTTTTTGTTAAACTCAGCTCATTAGGTTTTATCTGCAATATGTTGCTGTATTGGCAGAAAACCTTTTAGCAAGCAGAAACATTGGCCAAAGTTTGTCAACAGATATCAGAAAGATCCTATTGTGTAAGGATGTGTGCCGGGGCAGGGTGCGGGCTGATTGCTTCTAAATGCTCAGAAGTCTGCTCTCAAACTTTCTTTGGCTCACTCTGTAATTTGTGCCATAATGGTAACCCTGACCAGCATGTTAATAGAGCTGCTATTCACAGTTTGCAATTGTTGGTGCGTCTCAAGACAATTCACAGATTACGTTATCTGAAAGGTGCACAAAGATTGCCAGCAAAGCCCAGAAAGTGGCAATTTTTCCTTGCCTTCAACAGATAGCATAAACCAAGCTACCCAGATTTCTTTAAAAATGCATTTCAAAGCTGAGAACCACACCTGCTTTCACAGTCTGTATTATTTTGAGATGTTCTGAGCTGTGAGCAATCCTTTTCCCCTCTCAGGTCACTGGTTGCCATGCTCTGGGTGACAGCCACAAAGCAGCCTAGGAGCACACACTGGATTCCTCTCGGATGAAACTAAACCACCAGATCATTGCAATAACACCCCAGTAACCTGTACAGTACGGACACTGGGGCCTTGGTGCAATTTCAGCCTCCACACTTATGGCTCTGAATTACCTGTTAATAGGAATGTATCAAAGAGCCTCTCTTATTTTAATTTACCTGCTGTAAACTTAATTTTACACTGAGGGTTTCATTTCCCTCAAACTCAGATCAAATAAAACCAACCTCAGCTAAAATCCAACTCCAGCTTAAACCAGCTTAAAAGTGTTTCTCTGAACATACTGTTCTAATAGGATACCTTGAATTAACCCAACCAACTCTGCACGTAACTCTAACCTCAGTATCTCTAGAAGAAAACATTTTTCAAGAAGGCAGAGGGTTGAGCTATGTTTTCCATTAGTGGAAAATGTGATCACATTCAGAGATACTTCGTATTTTTATACTGGCTCTTATTTTTAGCTGTTTCTATATTACAGCAGTGCTCATTATCTTGCTATAATTAAAGGTCACTGTTCCTGTTACTATCTATAGCCATAAAACTTCATGGTAGGCTGTCACATCTTGACCCAAAATTAATAGATGTATCTTAGATCACATATTTCCCCTCGCTTCAGTTGCCTAGCCAGCCTGCATGTAACACACTCCAGCTCTCAGCCATTTTAGGAGTGTCTGAAAGATACTGCAAAAGAATGAGATCATGAGACCTCCCTATCTATGGGAGGTGCAGCCACAGCCACCACTGGGATCAATCCCCAGGGTTTCACCAGCCAGCCCTCACTGCAGGGAATATGCCAGCACCACTGATTTGCTGGAGACTTGAGCCCTCAGTCTCCTGCTCTGCATGCCCACAGCCTAGCAGTAGGAATACAGCAATGCTGGCTGCCTGTACTCCCAATGACAGCAGGGAGCGTCCCTCCCGAGGGGCACCACTGAAGGTCTGCTGCCTTTGGCAGTGGTACCTGAGCAAACCGTGTGTGAGGACCACTGGCTTACACCAAAATCCCTTTGGGGCAGGTTTGTTTTTTCCTTGATTTCTGCAGAGCATTCAGCAAAGTGGAATGTTAACCCATAAGTAAAGTTCACCGGCATTTCTGTAATTCATATAAAGAACACCTCAGACATATCACCAGCTTGCTCTGCCCTTCCTTCTGACGCTGTGCAGTCAGAGATTATTTTACCATAGGTAAAATAGACTGTATGGAAGGAAAAAGATAGTTTCGTGTGTAGAAAAGAATAGATGTGAAGTTTCTCATATGCTTTTGGCCTTTCTGTGGTCATAATGATCCAAACCTCATAATCAGCAGAGTGCAGGAGGTGCAAAACAAGAGAAACATTTATTACCTCAGAAATAGCCCTATTTCCCAGCAGTCCATAAACTCTGCAAGTTTCAACACCATTTTCCTCCATCTCAAGCAACGGAAATTCTTCTGTCCTTTTAAACTTCGATCTTGCTGGGGAAAAAAGATACAATATCTAGTCACGCATGGGTGAGCTAAACTCCATAGTAATCAAACAGCAGAGATTCTGCGCTCCAAATTCTGCCCAAGAGCTTGTGTGGATATCGCTTTTCAAGGGCAGAGAGGGGAATGTCTCTTCCTGATAACCACTGTATATACAGATAGAACAAGAAAAAAGCAAAGAGCCATCAGTGTGGTGGGAGGGAATGGGAAGAGCTGGCAAGTTGGCTTTGGGAAAACGCCTCCAAGTCTTACCTGAGATGGGGTCTGGGTAAAGAATTCGGTCTCAACTCTGCTAAAGGAAAGAAAAATCTGCTGGAACCCAAGTGGTAATTGATATTCATGAAAATGTATGAGATTAATGGACTCGCTCGGCACTGCCCTTCAACCTTATAATGAAAGCGGTCAAGGCTGAGATGGGATGGTAGAGAACAAAGAGAAGAAGGCAAATAAGAGGAAGGAAATATTTCCTTTATAATGATTTGCTGGCCAAATGCTGCTCGCTTTTGCACTGGGTGACACCGGGGTTACTTAAGATTTACACCAGTGACCCAAGCCAAAAATTTACCCTAGATCTCTACTCTTTTTAAGTGTGCATTTCTTTACCCATGCAAGGGCCAAGGATTTAGCATGCAGTCTGGATGGGTTCAAACAGCTGGAGCTCCCTCATACTTACTCAGTGTCTCCTTTACCCTAGCCTTTCTTCTGACCATCTCCTTTTCCAAAATACTGCAGGTAATCATAAGATCCTGTCTACAGCATTTCATGTCAAGGACCAGCAGTTTCTGTGTGCTGGTTGAGCATTTCTCAAGCAACATTCCTGTTGAACCTCAAGAGACTCCCTTGTCTCTCTCTCTGTTTGCTTTTAGATATCAGAGCTGTATGCAGCAGAGATATTCTCTTTACAGCCTCTTCAAAGCAGTCATCGTCCCCTGGATGAGATTTCCCAGAAAATGAAGTTGTCCAATACCCTGACGTGCTGCCATTTACTTTTGGTTTGTGCTCTCCCCTTTATCCTACAAAAGGTAATCATTGTTGTCTTGACCTCTGTCCTGCAGCAAACACAGGTGTGTGTCCTCAAATCACTCTGCCAGTCTTTGGAGAACTTGGCCTTATCCCTTGAGCACTTACTCTCCAACAGAACATTTTCAGATCTTTACATTTTGGTGGTTATTTTGACAAGACTTTCAATTCCCTGTGTTTTAAAGGTACTGCAGGAGGAGGAGGTATTGAGAAACAGGAGGTCATTCTGTCTTCTGCCAGTCAACACTTTAGAAGAAATATTAAGTCTTGCCTTGGCTATGGCTTGATCTTGCCTTTTATTAACATATTTATAGAACTAGACTGTCATACAGTATTAAGTGATACCTTATTTTGGAGCCAAAGAAAACCTTCATGTAGGTCTCTTCATCTATGGTTAGCTTCAGCAACAAAATTTGCCACATCACCCGTTTACCCTTGCAGAAATGATGCTGTTCCTTTGGTGTACTGGAAAAAATTGCTAAATGCAGCTAAAAGAACTGCAGGAAGGACTTTGTTCAAAGTGCATCTCACTGAAACCATCCTAAGGAGCAACATAATGGTGAGGCACACCTCACTTGTTTTCAACTGCTGTGTCTGACTCAATCCACACTGTAGAGTCTCCTCTAAAACTGTGGTGTAGTTCAGAGGTTGTACAGCACAAAACCCCTTCCCCACTGCTCAGCTTTGCTGGTATGCCAGAAGCAAATGCGTTCAACATAAGACTATACTACAGTGAAAAAAATCTTGAAACACTGGAAAAACAAGGAAGGAAGGAAGGGAGGGAGGGAGGGAGGGAGGAAATGAAAACTTAAAGATTTCTACTAAAAAGCTAACATGGAACCTCCTAGGAGTAACGTTTCAATACTTAAGTTTTCTCCAGAAGCCATGTACCTTGTCATGGTACATCCCGATCACACGCTCCAAACTATTCTCCAGAGGGAGGAGGCAGCTGTTGGTTGGTATAAGGGAACAAGGAGTCCATCTGGGAAATAAAATTCCCATAAGATATCCTTTCAATATTTCTAAATAAGACATGTTTGTCTCAGTTACCCAACTTAAGGAGGTGAAGGGAGAAAGTAAAGCACAAAGCAAAGAGTTTTCTCAGAAAATTCAATCTATCTGCAATCCAGTTCACTGCTAACAAAGAGTTTTAGAGGCGTTTTCAGCCAAATCTATAATGTCTTTTAATGCTCACAGCTGAGTGTGCTGGAACACACCTGGTCCTAAGAGGAGAGTGGTGGGGGCCGTGTTTGGGGATGAGATGCTGCCAGGAAAGGAGAACAGCTCTGCAAATTGTGGGGTCTGCTGAAACAAGCTTAATGGCAATTCTCCTTTCTCCCTAAGTAGTCTCCCTTTAAAAATTAAATCCCACACCCTTCCTTAAGGATGACAAAAAGATATGCCACACACACCACGTAGCAACCACATGCATTGTACATGCATGTTACTGTCATTTACCCCCCAAGGCAAGGAACATGCTGGTGGCACGAACATTGTCTGTGAAAGGTGTAGTGATAGCTGGCAAGATGCTGAAGATTTTCAGCTCGTATTTACCCTAGTGGGAAGGAAGGGAATGTAGAATCTCATATGAGGCCCCTGTTTTGCCATTGCACGTGTCTTGTTTAAAAGGGCTGTTTTTAACATTACGAAAGAAGTAGGTCAAAGATAACCCTTGCCAGTTCCCTTCTACCCCCTTTGCACAAAAAAGTAACACTTCTTTTCTCACATAAAGATGATGTAAATTACCTTTTCATGTTTAATTCCATTGCATGCAAAAGGTTGGCTGAGCTGCTCACATCTCCATTTGATTTTATTCTGTTTCTGCTGGGTCACTAGGCTAGGACTTCCCCTCTTCTTTGCCTACCAGCTCAGAGACAGGACATTGTTAGCTCTCCTCTTTATATTTGAGAAACCAAATCTGCCCCTCCTGCCAGCACTGAAAACCTTTGGGGAAAGAAAAACACTTTTTGACCTCCGAAGTATTTTCTGGATGAAGTGGATCCTTTATTTTTCACCAGAGGCCGCAGAACAAAGCTGGTAGTGATCAGTCTTTATGAACTGAAAAGATATTGGAAACCAATGTAACTCAGCATTCACTGTGCAATTCCCCCAGAGATGAATTCCCTCCATTTTACTTTCCTGGTTTTGTTTCTCTCTTCTGTGGCTGCATTGTCCTCCCTCTACACTTACTCCAGTGCTGAGTGGGTGAGCATCAAGGTCCGAGCTGATAAACAGCGGATGAATTCTCCTGCTGTACTCAGCTGCTCATTTTGTACTTTAATTGACTTCTTAGGTCAAGGAAGACTTTATAGGTCACTTTTTCCTTATCTGTGGAGTAACAGTGCACACACGGAATGAAGACATTTATATCCAGCTCCAGGAACAGCATACCCAGCTCCAGGAACAACATGCTAGCTAAATTTATATTTCCAGGCACTTGTGCCAGACTCATCACCATGGTACCTGCAGTGGAAAGAATTAACAGTGGCCTTTTGATGCAGAACCCATTTGATAGTCTTCACCCCACTACTGGGGGGCCAGGAAGTGCAGGGAACCTCTGATGTTGCTCTTGCACTACTGGGGAAGGAGCAGAAATGTCAGTCCTGTTAATCATTTCTTATTTGTTGCGTCGTAGTATGCTCTGGTACATTAAGTGCCTTAGCTCTCCTTCCAGGATTAAGGTTTGTGGATTATTAATCATCCCTACTTTCAAACATGTAAATCAAGATAACAGTAAAGACAGAGGAGGAGAAGCAGCAATGCTGTTAACCCTTCCAGCCCAGAGGATGCCGTCCATTCTGCCTGCTAGATTTCCCCAGTCTCAGCAAGAGTCCTGGGATGTCCTGTGCCAGTCACCACCCCCAGAAAGAGGCCCCTCTACTTTTGAAGCCGTCCTCAAGCCCAGTCATGCTGTGATCCTACATCCACCAGTTTGGGGTTGCAGGCCAGACCAAAGGGATGACTGGGAGAGCCGAGATGCCAGGCAGCTACAATGAGGTTGGCGGGATATCGCATCCCGCTTCATCACTGATATGAGAGCCTTCAACAAAAGCACTACAACACTGCTGCAGACAGAGATAGTGAAAAGGAAGAGACATTGGGCATTAAAAAAAAATAAAAGACAGATTTTTGAATACATAGAAATTGGGTTAATTTAACAAAGATTCCTGGATTACTGATGTTAATACTTTCAAATTAAAACAGAATCCACCCTGTGCTTCCCCCCAAATTATACTGGCCTTTTCCTGGCTAAAACAGTGTTTCTGAACTGGGGAAGGCCTTTAGCTGGACTAAATATTCTGGGATAATCAAACTTCTGCAAGACTGCCAGGTTGTATTTAGCTTTCCAAGGCTGGAGTAGGGCTGTGTGTGAGCCAAGCCCACAGGCTAGACAGATTTCTAGTCCACAGGAAGCCTTTCAAACCGTACAGACCTTCATCAGTGCCAGAAATCTAGGTTGATTTCAGGCTCAGCTAATGAAGTTTTCAAAAATCAGAGCAAATCACTGTTCAGGTTGGACTTTCTTTCAAAGCTGAGGCAAACTCTGTAACTTAGGAATCGCATCTCCCATTAAGGGAGGGGGCTGGTGAAAATGTGAGGCTAGATTGACAGCAGAAACATCTGCTGATACAAGGCTTTAACTGAGTCATCACCTTTGCCAGGTCTGTGCACAGGCAGGAGGTTTGCTCATGCCTGCAGCCCTGGCTGGGAGGAGGGGAGGAGGTGATGCTGCTCAGAGCAGAAGGCAGTGTCTGCCACAGAACAACCACAGTACATGTGCTAGTAGTACTTAACCCAACAGATGGACTGTTTTGAAATGAGATATAGCACAAAATGACAAATTACTGCTGCTTGTCATGACTTCTTTGCATGTTTTATGCCATGGCACAGATTAACATTTTGGTGAGTTTTTTTCTGTTGTGCTACGAGATTTAGAGTTAATAACAATAAATCTGCTTTTTATGTCGCTCGTCAGCCCTAATGCTCTAAAGGCCTCACAGCAAAACAGAACAGATGAAATCCTAATCACAGTGATGATGACTGAGGGTTGCAACTGCAGTTTTTCTAAGTGTTAGTTCGGTTTCAGGTTTAGCCGTATCCTAACTAAGCATGCTTATAAGTGACCACAAAATGCAGGTTTGTACATCTAGGCAGCCAGATCCTCATGCAAATCAGCACAGTCTCATTTCAATCTGCTGGGCTGCAGCCCCAGAGAAAGCTTTGATGTCAGTGGAGTCACAACATTTTACAGCAGAAGAGACCATTATATTTAAGAGTTTGCAGCACCAGAGTGGGTCTTAAATATTGAAGGCTTTATCCTGCAATGGGCTAAAAGGATTCCCATGTCCTTGGAGCAGCAGGCATTTAGTGCATCTCTGGAGAAACAAGGTCCTTCGCATAGTCATCTTCTGTTATCATCTGAGCATGGCTCTGTACGTACTGTAGTACATGCTGTCACGGTGGGTGAAACTCATCCCTATGAAGACAGCCTGCATAGAGCATGTCCTCATTCAAAGCTCACTTCAGCCTTTGAAGTGAACACAAGTGAATTTATACAAGAGAAAAACTCCATCCTGTCCAAATGATCATTCTTACAGCCCTGAAGCTAAAAAACCTATGCATAGAACTATAGCATAGATGTGCATTCAAAATCTCTGCAGATGTGATAGGGTCAGTGTAATACCCCTGCTAAAAATGTGATTAACAGTTACAGAAAGCAGCTCTAACATTTCTAGGGGGAAAAGTATATCTGATTCCCTTCTGTGCTAAGACTCAATAGGTCCAGCATAAATTATCTGTAAAAGCACCATATCTTAAGAGACATAGTAACCAATCTTATCTGGATAACTTATTTAGGTATTTATACATAGCTAGTAAAATTAAGAAACTTGTAAGTGTATGAACCTAGAACAAAAAGACATCAAGCTTCTTAAATAAATGTGAGATGCTACAAAAACTATCTCACTTAGCTGTGCTGAAACCACAGGATGCTTCAGTGTTGTGTATTCTGCCTGCAGGGTGAAGACCAGCAGGACCATTTAGGTCACACTTCAGGCAGCCTTGGAAGAAGGAAAGCGAATGCAGGCTCTCAGCAAATCATACATGGATCATTGTCTCAGGGAACCTGCTTTAAGACAGAAATAATCTAAGGATTATGCCAGAAAGCACATAGAGCTATGTCAGAATAACCCATCTGAACACAACAAATATTCCAGAATACCCATAAGAGCCATCACTGTTCCAGAGTAACTCAAGCAGTCCATTTGCCCACACAAACACAGCATTGATGGTTTGTCTTGCAGAATGAGAATGCCTTTTCCTGGAATGAAGAAGGAACAGTAAGGGTCTGTGGCCTGGCCACCAACATCCTCTTTGTGACTGGAACTTCTCAAGGGCTCTTCTAAAACACCATCACTGGCAGAGAGACAAACCTATCTTTCTGCAGCATTGGTGTCCAAGGCATTACTCTCATGGAATGAGAAGATATCAGCCTATTTTGTTTTTCATCTTTTTCTCAGTTGTCATCTCTTATTTTTTTCTAATCTACCTAAGAGTAAATATTGCCAGAAGCAAGACTCGCCTTAGAACAGCTCCTGAATCATCTATCTCCTGTTTTCCAAGAGCATTTGAATTAGACTGAGAAAGTCACCCTGTAGTCATACAAGCTATATATTGAGCATACTCATTTGATTACAATCTCTTTGGTTTTCTGGACTAACATTTAAATGGAAAAAGACATTCAAAATGAACTAATATTAGCTATAGGCCTCGCAGGCAGAACACTTGTGCAGAAAACTTAGCAGACTGCAATATGAAAGAGGGGGAAAAAAAATCCTAAGTGTTTGATGCAGATTGTAAGAAAGAAAGAAAGAATAAAAAAAACCATTAAAAACATTATTGAATCCAGCACTCAGGTGTTGCTCTATAGGCACATTCTTAGGCAGAGAGCAGTAGTAACTTATATTCTCCACAATGAAATTGAAAATGCACATATAATATTGTGGATTGAGGCTTTGTGAAATATTAGTTTTCTTTATTTGCTTTTGCAGGTAGTTAAATTTAAGCACAAGTTACATTCCCTCTCATCCTCAGATTTAAAAGGTAATAAATCGCTTTAGAGTTCAATTTCTTTTCCTTCACAAGATTTAAATTGATTGCCTGAATCCCCCCCCCAAACTTTATTTTTATGAATAAAGGAGAATACAAGTCCTTTTGCCCACAGAACTGCCCTTTAGCCTCAGGTCTCCTTCCTAGGCTGGGGGACAGGGCTGGCTGTGCTCTGTGTATGGAGGTACAGCCCGACTCGGAGTGAAAGCTGCAGGCCGGGCTGACTGACAGGCCCATGACACCCACACTCCTGATAGTTCTCAGTGGTCACTGTAAGCAACAGCATCACACACAGTGTCACTGGTGACACTTCCTGTGGCACACTGAAAAAATGTGGTGTTTGTCAGCCACCCCAGCCTTCCCTGCACCGCGCTACAAGGAGTAAACCTGTAGGCAGGTCAACAAGCTGCATCTAAAGAGACTTTGCAAGTTGACTCCACAGTGACCACCTGAGGAACACGAACATCCACAAATCTATGGGTTCCAACAAGATGCATCCCAGAGTCCTAAGAGAATTAGCTGATGTAGTCACCAAGTCATTCTCAATGATATTTAAAAAGTTGTGGCAGTCAGGTGAATTCCCTAGTTACTGGAAAAAAAGCAATATCACACTCATTTTTAAAAAGAGTAAAAAGGATGACCCTCAGAACTACCAACCTGCTAGCCTCACCTCTGTGCCAGGGAGGATCATGGAAAAGATCCTCCTGAAAGCTATGCTAAGGCACATGGAAGACAGGGAAGGCGATACAGGAGAAACAGCATGGCTTCACCCAACGGCAAATCCTGCTTGACCAATTTGGTGGCCTTTTATGATACTGTCACTGCATCAACGGATGAAGGAAGAGCCACTGATATCATCTATCTGGACTTCAGTAAGGCCTTTGACACGGTACCCCACAACATCCTTCTCTCCAAATTGGAAAGATATGGATTTGATTGTTCAATCAATTTGACTGTTCAATTTGATAGATGGACTGTTCGATGGATGAAGAACTGGCTGCAGGATGAAGTCCAGAGAGTAGTGGTCATTGGCTCAATGTTTGGATGGAGATCAGTAATGAGTGGTGTCCCCCAGGGGTCACTATTGGGGCTGATACTTCTTAATATTTTCATCAATGACATCAACAGTGGGGTCAAGTGCACCCTCATCAAGTTTGCTGATGACACCAAGCTGTGTGGTGTGGTCAACAGACCAGTGGGAAGGGATGCCATCCAGAGGGACCTAGACAGGCTTGAGCAATGGGCCCAAGTGATCCTCATGAGGTTCAACAAATCCAAGTGCAAGGTCTTGCACCTAGGTCGAGGCAACATCCGCTACAAAAACAAGCTGGGACATGAAAGGATTGAGCACAGCCCTGCTGAAAAAGACCTGAGGGTACTGGTGGATGGCAAGCTGGACATGAACCAGCAATGTGCCCTCATAGCCCAGAAGGCCAACCATATCCTGGGCTATATCATAAGAAGCATGGCCATCAGGTCAAGGGAGGTGATCTCGTCCCTCTACTCTGCACTGATGAGACCTCACCTGGAGTACTGCATCCAGATGTGGAGTCCTCAGTGCAGGAGAGACACAGTCCTGCTGGAGTGCGTCCAGGGGAAGGCCACCAAAATGATCCAAGGGATGGAATTCCTCTCCTACTGGGACAGGCTGAGAAAGCTGGGGCTGTTCAGTCTGGAGAAGAGAAGGCTCTGAGGTTACCTGATAGTGGCCTTTCAATATCTAAAGGGGAGCTACAGAAAAGAAGGGGACAGATTCTTTAGCAGAGTGATGGAACAAGGGGAAATAGTTTCAAGCTTAAAGAGGGTAGATTTAGGTTAGATATAAGGAAAAAGTCTTTTATAGTGAGGGTGGTGAGGCACTGGAACAGGCTGCCCAGAGATGTGTTTGAAGCCCCATCCCTGGAGACTTTCAAGGCCAGGCTGGGTCAGGCCCTGGGCAACCTGATCTAACTGTGGTGCCCCTGTTCATTGCAGGGGAGCTGGACTAGACGGCCTTTAAAGGTCCCTTCCAACTATAAGGATTCTATGATTCTATGATCTCAAGGAGGTACCCTCACCTACATGTTTGGATTTTTCCAGGAATAGTGGTCATTCCTTCAGCAAAGCCCAATTGCCATTCATAGCACACATTCCTTTCAGCCTCATCAGTCATCCCATGCGCAGTGCAAAGTGCAAGCATGCTTACTGTCAAGTGACAGGAAGAAAAATGCTATCACCAGGCCAGTGCCTGTTGTGGCAGATTTGCAAAATGGAAATCTTCAAAGCCTTTACAGGGTAAGGGTTGGCAGCATGGCTAGTTCTGCAAATAACTTGCACACCTCCAAAGGGAGGCCCACCTCTTCAGAAAGATACCGTGATAAGTCAAATAACCAGGCAGCTAATGTTGATGTGCACAAGCAGCAGGGTGCATGGCTGAGAAGTGCCAGGCAGCAGAAAGCATACCCTCCTAAAACCCATTGCACTTTCTCAATAGCTGATAGAGGACACCAGAGCTTCCTGGCTCATTCACTTAAAAATTTCCCTAAAAGGTGAAGGAAGCTGTGAGAGAAGTGATGCACTCTGCAAAAATGCAGCCACTTGAATATGTTTCATGCACAGAAAGCCTGTGATCCAAGCCTCATCCTCACTTAATGCCTAGTGACGTCCCATCAAGTGTTTCCTCTTTATTAAATTCAACTGTGAATAAAATTAGCAAAGAAATATGGGTTTTAATTAATGTTTGCCTTGACCGTAAATGAAACAGATCTTTAATTTTTTTTTTTTTTACTGTATTTTACTAATCAGATGCATTCAATATCTTGGATGCTAGTAAATTAATTCTGGACTAATGAAGTTAAAGGAGGTCATTTGTTAAAGAAAACTGATTACACATCGGGATCTCCTGGGGACCTAAATGAGAAAATCACTATAATGAAAAAATATTTTAAATGATGTAGGTCAACCAAGTAGATCATTAAGGATACAGGGGGGCTGAAAATATTAATGACAGCGTGACAGAAAAATGCCAAGAGGGAAGTAGGCTGACATAAGTAAGCAGAAAGACACTTATGGTACTAGAATGATGGTTTTTTTTCCCTATAATAATTGAAACACTGTAATTTCATCATATTGCCTCAAATTAGTCACCTGTGCTGAGATATTTCAATGACAACATAACAGCAGTGCACTAATATGTGTTACGTATATTGAGTTATTAATGTAGGTTGAGTTATTTGTGTATACTGTAAACACCCTTCCTAGTATAAATCACAGTGGCACCTAAGGACTCAAGCAAAAATATGGGTTTGCTGTATGAGATATAAGAAAAATATAAAAAGGGGAGTTTCAATTTCAATAAGCAAACAGTGTCCAGGGATAAGGGCTTACATGGCAGTGTCAGGTGCAGCAAGCTTTTACACTTATGCTTACAGTACAGCTAACCAGAGTGATGGGAACAGCACAGCCTCAGTGCTCTCAGGGCTGAAGCCATATTCCATCTAGCCAAGGAATATCCTATCTCCGAGCACGGCACTGGGAGTGAGGCTGATCATTACAGTCTGACTGCTGCACTCCCCCAGTACCTGCAGTCACTGCAAGGGACACAGAGTGCCACTCTGTCCACCCTTTATATTCAGTGTGGACCTGTTGTCCACAAGTGTGCTCTATTTGAACCTGCTGATAACATGAGGCTCCACAGCTTCCTGTGGCAACGTATCCCAGGAGTCTGCCTGCCATGAGAAACAACAATTTCTTTCACCTGCCATACATTCATCTCCTGCTTGTTTCAGTGAGTTCCTGCACCCAGTGCTCGGTGATGACTCTTCTCTATCCTCTAACTGCCACTGCAAAGGATTTGGGTCATACTTTTTCCTGATGTATCAGGTTCTTTTCTGAGGATCCCTGGTACGTCCCTCTTGCCACATTCACATCACTGCTGAGGCTGTGACTTAGCCTAATCCTCTGTGGCAAAGCACACAAGCACTCAACTCAACAAGAGCATCTCTACAGACTCTTGGGTTTGCTGAGTTTTACTGAGCCATGTTACAGAGCTTCAGTACGTTCACAGAAAAAATAAACCCAAAGAGGTGATTGAAAATAGAAGCAGAACAAGGAGGTACAAGCAATGTTATCCCAAATGTACCATAACAAGGAAAGTTGCACGGCAGGGCTAAACAAACAAACAAAGATCTTTGTCCAATAGCGCAGGGATGGGGAGATCACAAATTCAGGAAGCCAAACATACTCTAGGAAATACTAGAGGAAAAGTTAATACACTACTGAAAGAAAAACAGAGAGGCACTAACGAAATCAGATGAAAAAAGTCTTTTCCGAAAAGGGAAGCAAAGCAAACAAAGCACTGGCACATCTGTTTATAAAACTTCCCAGAAAGCAGTGAATTCAGAGGAAGAAAGTACCAAAATCCATCCTAGATCCTCCAAGTCCACTTTTCAGGATTTCTTTGCCAAATCAGACACGGAACAATACACTAGATCTACAGAGCAGATGCAAACTACTTAAATGCATACAACCATCAGTTCTGTCACAAGGAGCTGTAATTAGGTTTGAGGAGCCAGTACCTCAGGCAGGGCCTGGAAGGACGATCAACAGATTACAGCTTGGAAAACTCACAGAACTGGAAGGCAATGAGACCAAATTCTTCAGAGCATTTAGGCAAAACTCAGCCCCTCATTAAATGGAACATTTGCTGAAATTCCAGGAAAGAAGACTGGGATGAAGCTTACCACGGGAAAAAGCAATCATTTTAATTATTGAGGATTCTTATTATTTATTTCTTCTTTTAAATGCAGGCATTAAAATCAGTGGTAACAGGCTGATGATGAGATGGAGATTGCTTTTCTCAAGGTAAGCATTTCGACCTCTTAGCTACCAGTTGTTTAATTGCCATCTCCAGATGAGCAGTAACAACAATTGATTTGTATTCATTAAACTCTGTCGTAGAACCAAGAACTAACCTCCATGTAACAATGTAAAGACAGCATTAGGCAGAGTTAAATAACTACCTCAGTTAATATTATGATGTTCTGACTTCAAAGCAAGCAAATTTGATATTGAATCAAAAGCCAGAATTCCTTTAAGAACTCCTTCATTAAGTAAATATTCTACAAGGATAGAAGTAGCCAGGACTGTTCGTCTCTTTGTAACTGCTCCTTTAATTAAAGTATTCTAACAGTCCTCAGATGAGAAGCCCCAACAGTTATAATGCAAACACTGTAAGACCCAACTTTCATTTCAGAATAAGCATACTATATTTAAGCGCTGTGACAGCAGGTGATCATGCAAAAAATATGGAGTTATCAAATATCTGACAAACAGGAAAACCTCAAGATGTTAGTTCAGTACAAACATGGGGAAAATAAAATGACAGTTCTACCAGCCTGAAAAGAAATAGGTTACTGACAAATTACACACACTCTGAGGAAAGAGATGTCTTTACAATTCCAAAAGGAAAGCCAGAGACTGAACAAAAATTTGTTAACAGATTAGGCCTGTACGGGATCATTTGAAAATCCCTTACCATATGAATTCCCAACATTTTTTAGAAGAAAGCTGCTACAAGTGGCTGTGAGCCTTTAGGCACTACTCACCCGCTGGGAGAACTTTGCCAAGTTCCTCAGAAGAAGGATGCAGAATGCTTCCCAACATGAAATACTGCCACCTAAGAGCTCAGGGCAGCCTGGAATGACGAAAAATAGGGATACAATTGAAATTATGTATGAAATAAAGATGTACCAAACTCTTCAGCTGTATACGTACAGCCAAATGAACTTTGTCACAGAAATGGAGCTTTCAGCTGCTCATGTTCATGCATAACACAAAAGCATTGAAATGCCATTTAAAGCATTCTATGATTACGGCAGCACCGGGCACACGGACTCAACCTCCTTACTTGTGCTGGTATTCCTCTAAATCGGTGTTACAGGATGGAGCTGCTAACTGAGTGGCTTAGTGCACAGGTAGGAAGCGATGCCTTTGGACTAGCAAAAAGAAAGATGCAAGAGCAAGCAGACAGTATATGTTGCTCCAGCTACTGACCTCCATTTCCAGCTACAGAATACTTCATTCACTTATCCAACAACCACATAAAAATGATACAAAGCATTATTACAGAAAACTAATTGCACAGAATACACTGCACACTATGGGGCAGCATCCTTCACCTTTATGTTTACAATAACAAAGCTCACAGAAGGCTTATGAGATCCGAGGGACAGAAGGATCAGTAGACTACTCAAGAGCTAGCTTTCACAGGCAGAAAATGTAAGACCATCCACTACAGTTGTAAACTAACTAAATAGGAGCAAATACAGTGGGTGATAGGGAGGAGCTTTTATTCCTACATGGAAGCAGAAGGCAGGTTTAAGGCAGTGCTATGCCCATGATGTAACTGTCAGCCAACAAGAACAAGAACAGCCAACAACAAGAAGTAGCTACTGCCTTTCCCCTTGTGCTGTGTGCATAGAGTCCATTGAAATTACTGTCCCACAAGCAGCACAAGGAAAAACATCAGAAAGAAATTTAACACAGATTTGCTGTCATCCCAACAGAATAGAAAGGAACATGACCAGAATTATCAATGACGTATTTCTCACTCTACTACTATTATGCTGAGGATTATGTTTATAAAATAGCTAACTACAGCTTGAATCATAAGTAAACCGAAACTGAGTTTTGTTTTACTCATGTGCATTACTTTTCTCACCTATAAAACTTAGAGAGATATACAGTGGGACACATTGGTGTGGTTGAATCAGGTAGAAAACGAGCAATGGTTTGCCATACTCAGTATGCACATTTGAATGCAGTATATTACCCATGCAGCAATGAGCAACAATTTCTCCAAGCCTAACCATAGAAGAGCTATGTATTTATATATATGAATATGTATATACATATTTAATTTAAAGTTAGAACAGCGCAAAACAATGCATTTCTGCTTTCCAGAGTTCCGTTCTCGTTGCCAGTGGAAGCTCAAGATGTGTGCCTCACAACGTGCACACCTTTAAATTGGGAGAGGACATCTGTGAAATCTGTTTTGATGAGTATAACTTGAAAATAGAACAATTTTACTATTTTTTTAAATCAATGGAACACCAACAGCGACCAGTATCTCTATCTCAAACCTGCAATGGAAACATCACTGAAATTTAGCATGAGGTCAGAAACAGCAGGAAACAATAAACAGGTACATTTCTGAAGAAGCCACCTGACAATGGCTGTTGAAGGATCCCTCACCACCGTTTAACCCAAGACCTCCTTGTAAAGTTTGTTTCTAATTTCTTGGTCAAAAATGAAGTGCAAGAGATTTATTACTAAGACACAGCCAATAAATTCCTTCTTTTATTTACTGTTAGCCATGCTTACAGGCTTTGAGCCCTGCTGAGATTTGGCAGGAGGTCTTTATTTTCAGTTAATACTGTGATGCATTAGAATGTTGAAGCATTGTGTCGAAATAAACACCTCTGCCTCATGTCCAAACACTGTATGATATTGTACTGCAAGAAGCTGAAGTAAGGCTGGTAGAATCAGTCATTCTAACCACTGTTTTCTACAGCTGCTACTATAGGAGAGTAACTAAAGCATAGGATTTTGTACAATCCTAAAATATTGCATTCTCATGGCTGTGAAAAAAGCCTGGCTCAAGCTGAAGCAATATACCTCATATTAATCTAATCTTGGTGTAATTAGAAGATAGCTGCCAAATATAAAACATATGCTTTGTCCAAAATTTCAGTGTAAATTCATGTGTGTATACAAGTATTGAATTATTAAATCTGGAAACCCATAGCAATATCTGCAGTAATACATACTGCTACTATTATAATACATAAGAAGCTATAAAGCCTCTTTTAATCAAAAAAGATCCTTTTAAATCTGTACCTGGTTTCAGTGACATTACTGTTAATTCAGCTGATGAAATATTAAGCAAGCAATTACTGTGTGTGCTCTATAAATGGCTTTCCATCCATTCAGGCTGTATAGAAGGCTACACCAAAATTAGAGGGAGGATATTTTTCTCAAAAGTATCTTTTTTTCCCAGAGAGAGACTCAAGATAAGGCTGAAATCATTTCACCAGATGAGAGCAGATAAGAGCCTCAAACAAAGGCCACATCCATTTAAAAAAATAACAAATAAAAAACCAGACCAGAAGAGGCAAATCAGCAGAGCTCCCAGTCTCCATCTTGAAGGAGCACAGAGCAGCCACATCCCAGCTCCACACCTGGGGCTCCCAGCTGGCATGCATGGAGTCGCTCACAAAAGGAAGCAAAATGGAGGCAATCTCCTTAAGAAAGCTTGTTACAGCCTCTGAAGCACAAGCCATGTATGAAGAGCACAGGATAAAGGTCACTTCATGCTCATTTTTCTAGGAAAACAGAGCATTCAAAAAAGAGAGTCAGCCACAGCCTGATTCCCAACACAGCTCATGCTACATACAGTGTAAAAAGGCTCACTTTGCAAATTTTCCATCCCACTTTTGAAACCGCAGCCGTAACCAGCATTGACTGCTAGTGCCTGATGGTCTGCTGGGGATATGCTAGCATAACTCTATCTGTGGAGGTGGGTGTCATTAAGGCACTGTCACAAGCATTTGGAGAGCTATATGATCTGCCAAGTACACGCAACTCCTAGTAAAACCAGTATCCTAACAGGACTGAAATGCGATTGCTTATGAAGCAGCATAGGGTGTCCCCTCACTGCATGCACACACACTCCCTGTAGTGCCCCACCAAAGCAGTCTCATTGCAGGACATTTGTAATCAGTGAAATCCCCTTTGTGATTAGCCCATTAGAAACCTGTCACATCATCACTGATTGCTGTGGTTATGGGCAATCTGCTCATTATTGAGAGGAAAAAAAAAAAGCAGTGTACATCCTTTTACTGTCACAGGGACAAATGTTTCTTCTTTGCATGCATCAACCTCAGTTCTGGACAGTACCAGCTGCTGCTGCAAACTGAGGGAGAAGTGCCTGCTCTGGAGCATTGCTATTTGTTCTCCCCTTTAATCTTCCCTTAGAAAATGTAAGAAATTGGCTGCCAGGTGAGGAATTCTTTAGCTCAACACTCACCCTCACTACCTTCAGAGCTGTGCCATAAACCCTCATTCTCCCTGGAGCTGAAGCTTTTACATCCCTGGCTCCTGAAACCCAATTTTGTTTCAAAAAGAGCATCATCAGTCCCCTTCTATTATACAGAAGCCTCTTCAGGAAAAGGCATAGCTGGAAGGATCCCAATAGCTGGTATTTATCCAGAAGACAGATAATTGTATGCAACATGGACCTCAAAAAATGATTAGTGCAGTAGAGACAGCTCCTGCTTTATGAAGATGTGATATAAAGGAGGTCAGGCTAAATACAACCACTCCTTCTGAACTTAAATACTATGAATCTACAAAAAGATCATCTATTTTATTCGGTGTCTCGTAACAAAATGATTATGCTCACCCTTCCTCCTAGCACATCACTATCATTGACAGATTCACAAAATAATTCTGCTACAGACAGAATGACAGATAATATGCTCAAAAAAAAAACCCTACAGTATTTAGATATTACTACCAGAAGGCATAGAGATACTTTCATTTCAGGCTTAGATTGGGCTGTAACATTTGCATCAAAGCAGATGTGTTTTTCAAAAAAAAGTGGTTAAAATTACCCAGCTGGCAGCATCTGACTGATTTCTGGTACACTGTATTGTTTTCATGCAGATGAATTTCTACATTCAATAGCTTATTCTTCTGGATCTGGGAAAGAAAAGGTATTTTCCTTTGTTCACTTCCAAGCTTGGATCTGGGATTCTGAATGATAATCTAAATATTTAAACTATTATGCAAGTCTTTAATCAAATGTACTAAACAGTCTTTCTGGATGTGTCCCGATATAAAATAAAATGCTTTGTGCCGTAATGGAAGAATTACTGATATTAAAGGTTTTAATCCTAAATATACCACAGAGCATTTCTTTATACATCAAGCAGAGTTTGAAGGGCTGCTATTTTTATCAGGTTTGCATTTCATAGATAAGCATTAACCGCAGATTATGGGATTGGTTCACACCAGGTTTCCCCGTGCTAAAAAGGTAGGGCTTTTCAGAACGAGAAAAGCTAGACACTTCTTAGCTACAAGTACCACAGGTTTAAGTGTCATTAACATATTTTTATACTCATCTCTCTGATTAGCTTTTCCATGGTAGCAACTTTCCCTGTTGCTAGGACAGATTCAGTGGCAACCAGAGGAAAGATCTATAGCAGCTGGAGAGACAGAAAGCAATCGCAGAGGATGGGCATGATCTGCTGGCCATGGTAATGAATACACAGCAAGAGCTGCCTGCAGGATTCCCTGCCCCACAGGACACAACTCTGTGCATCCCAGCAGGGATGGCACAAAGGGTCCGGCCCAGCCTAACATCAGAGGGGACACTGAGGTTGTCAGCATTGCTTGTTGCGTTAGGATACAAGAAACAAATCCACCCATCAGAATATCTACAGTAAAACAGAGTTTGAAGTACTTCTGGCAGTGTCCTGGAGCAAAGTGTAGCAGCAAGTGCAGCTTGTGAAAATTAAAGCTGAGAGAAGAGGCAGCATTCTACTCCAGAGGGAATTGCTCAGTGGAAGAAGGCAGGGTTATTCACAGCCTTTATTCATCTTGCTGCCTGCCTGGGATAATAAGAGAAGGGCCATAATATGGGAAGCTAGGAATGATGAACGCAGTAATTTGAAAATACTTTCAAGCATCTTTTTCATTCTTACCAGGAAATAGTTGTTGTGACAGTTTGAAGCTATTCAGGAGAAAAATACATTTAAATGAAAAGGAAGAAAAATGTTATTCACAAAGCTTTCTAAGGATTCAGGGATGAGCCACTGACCTGCACAAAGAACAGACATCAGAAAGTGAATAAAGAAAGGACAGGAAGAGAGGCACGAGGGAAAAGATATATTCTAAAACCTCGCTAAAGGATGGAGAGACAGGAATCTGGTGTTATGAATGGAGCTCTGAAGGCAAAAAGAGCAAGCCCAAAGGAAGACACTGTCAAATGTTTAAGAACAGAGAATAATAGACTGAAGGAGATCCCTGATAAACGGAAAAGGAAAAAAGCCTTCAGAGGCTCTTTCAGATGCAGACATGGAGTTGAAGGCATGCATCTGTGCTGCAGAGGGAATAGGATTGTTGAATCTGCCTGTAATCTGTGTTTTTAAGGTAGCAATCCAATACTTGGCTGTAAACAATGCAGCTTACAAGCATGACACCAGCAGGCTTGTGTACTCAGTGATCATTGTCAGAAAATCTCCCTTTGATACCGGCAGCTCACCTCCCATGAGAAGCAGCGGGAGTGTCAGCCTGTGAAGCCAGCTGAAGGTATTCCTATCACACTCTCACAGGTCTGCTCTTCATACCATGCAGCAGAACCATAACTACACTCCCTGCAAGTAGCACTTGTACTGGTGACACTGGGGCTGCTCTCTGAGGAAAAGATTTGATTAGGGAGATGGCAGGGTGCACCCATGACAAATTAAAAGGCAATTACTTCAAACTACTTCTTCAAAGGGGGATGACAAAACTGTACTGCTCTGAAAGTAAAAAGTGAATGACTCAGTACACATATTCCTTCTCATTCCAGAGGTGATTTCTCTCCAGGTGAGAGGAGGAGGCCTGTACCAAAGCAGCAGCTCCTAACTGCTATCATGTTCTCAAATTCCAGCATTGCTGCACACTTTTCCTGGAGCAGCAAACACAAGTCAGCTCACCTGTGCTTCTTTCTCTGTGTGCAAAATAAAACACATCAAATGCAAGGAGGCTAGCACTGGTTTGGAGCAGATACGTGGCTTGAGCAAACATCAGAACCAATTACATTCAAAAATACTGTTTGTCTCAGCTATTTGCATTTCTTGTACACACTTTTATGAACCGATTAAGTAATCAATCTCAATTGCTTAACAATTCGTACCATGAAGTCACAGCCAGAAAGATGCATGTTGAATAGGAGAGGTTCTTAGCCCCATGCAGCTGATTGCTCTCCATCTTGAGGCCTGGCATCTTTATAATACTCTAGTGAGCAAAGTGGCAGATGATATTGCTATTTTCCATGCAAACACAATCCTGTTCTGAAGGCTACTAAGCTCTTTTCCACCAAAATCAGTGGAACTCCAGCTGTTTACATCAGATCTGTGAAAGGCTTTGAAGATGAAAAGAGCTGTGCAAGTGCTAAGTGCAGCTATTTTGGCAAGGAATCCAGACCAGAAACAGAGGCGGTTACACACAGACCCTATTGTTTCCTGTCAAAAGTCATCTTTATCAGCAGGAAGGCTGAAGCCAGAGAAACCCAGATCAAAAAAAATCTTTGGAGATTCAAGTCCTCTTCCTAGGACACTTTCAGAGGCACTGACAGCAGAAGAGTACACTAAAGCATTCCTTTGTGTCATTTGTTAATCCTTTCTCATTTCAATTTTAACTTTTTAAATAGTAAGCTTTATTTATTCCAACATAGTTTCTGACCAGTCACTAAGCCAGGCCAGTATTCAGGGAACTTCTTAGCAAGATAAGTTTATACAGGTGAACAGGAGGCTTGAGGTGAAAAGGCTTTTTGTAACAGCACAAGGTGAGCAAGCAAAAATAGACATTGGAAAGAGCATCACAAAAACCCAAAGCACAGCAGATGAAAGAGCCCTGGAGAAGCTTCCTGGCACAAATACCAGAGCAGGTGCAAAGTTCTTTGTGTTATGTTCCTTGTTGTGTTGGTTTTTCCTTTCTCTCCAGACAAAGAAGTCAAAGCCTAAAGGTCTTGGAAGAAAGCTTGAAAGAGAAACAGGTGGGTAAAATGGCACTGGAAACATATGCTACTAGTAAGGAATTCACAGCAAAGGTGCTGTATGAACTAATCCATCAATAAATGTAAACAAAAGCAGAGTTAAGAATGAGAAGTAAGATGGGTACTGGGGAAAAATGAACGAAACACCTGCAGTTGAACAGGTTGTGTTTAGGGCAGTACTCCAGAAAAACATACCAGTATATACCGTCAGGATAGATCTCAGAAAATTCTGCACAGACCCAGCCGCACCTGCTATAATAACTTCACAAAATTTGAGCAGATTCTGAGAGCAGCACACAAAGTGTTATGGTGAATTCTGCAAACATGTGACATCCCCAGAGATCGATCAGGCTGACAGAAAACATCTACAGCAAGTCAGTGCATGTGGCGACAGCAAACAAGGTGATGATGAAGTGGTTAAGGATGACTGCTGAAGTCAGACAAGGAAACATGCTATGCCCAGATTTATTTCTTCTTTTCCCCGAAACTGCTTGGCTTTAGTCTAATGATGGCTGTAGTTTGGAAGGAAAATAGAAGAATAAATGGGCTGTATGAGTTGTATTGATAGATAAGTAAGATTGACCTCATATCATGGATTATAGAAACAGATGTGAAAGGAGATATGAAGAACATAAAACTCAATCTGGGAATTTTTAGAGGTCAGTAAAAGCTGTAGGTCCAGGTATCCCAAAACCCTGCAGACTCTGAGGACTCCAGGTCAAGAGTGAGAATTGTGAAGATGATGGAAAGAGAAGGATTATACCCGTTGCTACTGACTGCAGGTGAATCAAAAATATTACGGGATTTACATGGTTAGATCTATTCAAAAAATTATAATTGAAGAAATTCCAGCAGGCTGGAATTATGAGAGAAGCAAGTAAAGAAAAGTCACTGACTGCAGAAATGACTTCAACTAAATGATAATGTATCATATGGAATAAAAAGCTCTGATAACACATGCCTTATTTCATTTCTGTGTTGCTATTGTGTTAACAGACACACTTCATATCCAAGTCTGTGGAGCAGAGGTACACAAACCAGCTCAGCAGCATCTGCTCTGAGCTTGCCAGTGTATAAAATAAAATGCAGTGTCACGGAGCCATGGACTTGAGCCAATGCACCCTGGGGCCAGGAAGGCTCAGCTCACTCCTGCAGGTCTCTGCAAAGCCCAGGCTCCAAAGAGGAGCACAGAGAATCTGCTGTTCTGAGAGAGCTGAACACATTAATCATTCATGGATTCAGACTATTGCCCAGAAGAAAAACAGGCACTGTGCATTTACACAGTCTTTTCACCATTTCCCATCTTATACTTGATCACCTTATTTAGGGGGTAAGGAGAATTTCAGTAAATTCTCCTGACAGCAGGAGAGTGAGGCATTCAGTATAGACCTCTGCAGCTAGAAGCATGGATACAGTTTTTCTAAGACCAGCTTCCTATTCTCAATGTGTCTTTGCAGTATTCACAGAAAGTATTCAAGGACAGACAGGAGATCTACTTGCTAGGGAAACAATCAGTAGACAAGAGCAGCATGGTTCTCTCATTCACTTCATCCCATCACACATTTTGCAGGCTGCCCAGAAGTGAAAGAGTGACTTAATGCCTTCCTGCTGTATCTTTCTCTTAGATCTTCGTATCACAAAGGAAGAAAGGGATGCCCTGAACCCCCTCATCATAGAGTAATCTAGGTAGGAAAAGATTGTCAAGATCATCAAGTCCAGCCACCAGCCTGACCTACCAAGTCCTATCACTTAACCATGTCCCTTAGAGCCACATCCACACATCTCTTAAATACCTCCAGGGATGGCAACTCCATTACTGCCCTGGGATGGCCACTCCAATTCCTTACCATGAAGAAATTCTTCCTTATGTCCAGTCTAAACCTCCCCTGGCACAGCTCAAGAACGTTTCCTTCATGTCCTATCACTTGTCACCTTAGAAAAGAGACCAACACCTCCTTGCTGCAATCTCCTTTCTAACAGCACTTGATAAAAAACAGATACAACATGGGGAAGAGGAGAGAAGAGTAAACTTTACAGCAAAGGCTCACTGCTATTGTGAATTTCCAAACACTATGTGAGTCACTTACTGAGGATGTTTCTACATCCTTATGTTTTTCAGCTCAAATACTGTAATTAAACTACCTTAGTGACTGACTGGAAAAGGGTTTATTATTGCAATAGCTAAGTCTGAAGATGAATCACTCTGCCGTTGTACACTGCAGGTGGTTCATAAGAGAAGTCACCCAATTGCCTTTTAGGACAAGGTGGTTACTAAGAGAAAAAAACAATTTTGTAATGTTTATCTAAGCAGAATATACAACCCTAACTATTGTCTGTTCTCAAAAAAATACACTGAGAAGCCAACATTTAAAAGGGAGAGAAAGAGAGACTGCAAAGCTGTCTGACACCAGTGATTAAATCCGGAGGGTTTAAGTATGTTTTGCTTTACAAAGAGAGATGAAAAATTCAGCAGTCCATCACTGGTATCTTTTGAAGACAGACCTCACGTTGTTTATAGAAGGATTTTTCTAGAGCTGAAAGACTGAAGAATACATCATGTACGATCAAAGATATGGCCACTGTCATCTAACATGCCCTAAGATGGATAAATATAAAGGTATGATGCAAAACTAGGCATTCAACTTTATCAGACGTTTCTGGGTGAGGTTTTGAAGAGGGCTCCACTTCCAGGTCATCAGCAAGAGCTGCATGATTTTCTAAATACATAGTTCAGTAACCAGAGTGTTAAGATCTTTTGTAATTCTAGCCAAGTTAACCCCCAAAACATTGCTGAGTACAGAGAACATTTAAAAATGCTGCTAGGGGTTCAGAACACTTCTCTTATTTACCTTCGACAGAGAAACACTGCCCCTTCCATTTTTATTAGGAGCCATACTGCAACCCAAGCAGAGAGTATGAGCTAAGTGGGGAGCAGCACAGAACTCGGGACTCAACCAGTATGAATGAGAGCTAACAAATCCTGTGACAGGTCAGATGTGTGGGCTTTTTTCTTTTTTGCTTCACCAAAGAAGCCACAGGAAAAAAGGCAGTCCTTAGTGTTCTAATCTCTTCCCCGTGTTTTATCTCACGTAGCAGTACTTACCGCTGCTCTTTCTTTTTCATACAGAGAACGGGTATGATTAAACCAGAGCAAGAACAAATCACGTCCAAAAGAAATTCCTTAAAAAGGCAAAAATTAACCGGCCTAGAAAAACAAAGAGAGAGGAACGTGAGTAACACAGCATTTCCTGTGGCTTGTGTACTTATCCTGTACTGTAATGACCAAGTGGCTTACTTGTCTCTACCCGTTACAAAAGGGATTCTTTGCATTTTCACGTGGTTCTGCTGTACAACCAACCACACAGTTTCACTACTTTGTCCTAGCTATTTTGGTGCTTAGACACTCAAATCCTTTCCCCTTCCCCCTCCCCGTGGTAAGTAAATTTTCCAGGCTAAAGTTCAAAGAAAATTCCAATGTGATTATATAAACACATACATACTGTAGATTGACATCGCACAATGCTATTCTTTGTTGCTGGATTTTTTGTCTTCTAATTTGCAGCAACCTCTGTATGCCTGGCTTGCTTCCCTAAAATAGTAACTTATTACACCCTACTGAATAAGATAGTGCTGTATTTATTCCTCTGGCAGTTTGGACTTCGTAGGAAAAAAATGCTCATGATTTAATTCATAAAAATGGACCTAGGAAAGAAAAACAAGAGTAACATCTTATGAATCTCCCTGTTTATTAATGCATGTGATTAGTGGAGTGGAGAGAAAGCGGGTTGATACGTTTCAGTCCATCATGACTGTGAAATTGAACTGTAAATGGTACCTAGTGCAATCAAGTGAAACAGACACCATGCAGCAAGTTAATGGAAATGTGGAGAGCTTTTCTTTTTAACAAAGTACTCGAGCAATTATCCCAGCACACCCACAGCGAAACGAGATAAAGTTAGTCCGTGCATTACAAAGGCTGTTAACTGCAAAATAAATTTACTGACAGCCATTTGGAACCTTTAGTTCATTGCTTCGTTTTCTGCACCCATAAGCTAGAAATGACAAACCACTCAAAATGAACAGCCAGCATTTCGTGGGTTGGAAGAGCAGCAGCTTGGGACACTCCTTGTGGGCACATGCTAGCAGGCAGGGAACTGCTCTGGCCTGTAGGTACTACTCAACCCAGAACACATATAAATAGTTCAAGCAAGTAATGAACTTCGCTTCCATACTAACCTGAAGAATTGGTGTGGTTCTTAGAGCAATCTGAAGTGGCCTTGTTCTGCCACTCAGACCATGCAGGCACTGAGTGCTTCTGACAACCCTGCTCCTGTTTTGCACAGAGTGCCTTTGTACTGACATTAACCTTTTATAGTCACAGGAAAAACACATTTAGTTTCCAGCCAAGCTCCTCTTTCCCATCACTTTACTGGCTGCCTGTACCACCAAGAAGGAAGGTCACATTTGAGGTGTTAGCTGCTCCAGAGACAAATTAATAACAAGTCCCACCTGCCTTCCAGAACCTGACCTCTCCTGTGTATTTAACACAGATCTCCTTCCTCCAGCTCCACCTGCTCACTCAGTGCAATAATTCCAGTGTATCCACTGGTAAAAATTGGTCTTTTGTGGCAGAACTCAGACCACATGCATGGTCAGCCAGAAAGAATGTATGCAGTACCAGGGTCTCACAAACTGCCCGAGGGGAGCTGTGCTGGAACAAACCCAGAGGAGGAGCTGATAGATGAATGATAATAAAAATGTTTTGAAAAAGCAAGCAATTTAAATATCAGTTTCTGTTTTATTAATTTCTTTATCTGTTGTGAGAGCTGTATTTAGGCCTCTGTGATTATCTTCTCACTATACTATATTTTTTATCATTCTATTTTGAGAGCAGCTCACATGCAAGCCAGCATCAAATATTGCACACTGACCCAAAATCAAACCGCAATTTGAGTAGTACCAATGATATCTCTTATTCCTTCAGTAACACAATCTATTTCTTATTTGTATTTTCAGTGCAGATGAAAGAAGGCTGCTCTGTCACCAATTTTCCATTACTATTCTCATTCTCTGTACTGGAGCATCGCTTTGTTCAGCAGGCACGTTGCCTCCCCTAACTCTGTCTTCTGGAGGCATCACCACAGTTTGTTGCTATTTGCCTCAGCTACTCAACCTCTGAAGGCACCCCCCCTTCGTTTCAGGGAGGTAGGACTTGAAGATCTGCATCTTTTGGCCTTACAGTTGTTACTGTAGCTGTCAGTCAGATGACAGAAATAGAAATCTGTATAATCAATGCTCTCCCCCTTCACAGACCCATCACTGTCACTCACTTCTTTTGACTTTTATTCAACATAATCAAGAGTTATTTTATTTCTCCTATCTCATATAAGAATCCTGTGCAGCCATGCTATGGCTGCATCACAAACATACTCTCCAGCCCCTCCGTAACCTTACAACAATCCCAGCAAATAAAATCCTGATAACTCCAGGAATTACTCTGATTTCTGCCCTCCTAAGCCATCCTTACACAGATCCTTACAGCAGACAAGGGACGTTGTAACTTGCAGCAACACTTAGACATGGAACCAGCCTGAACCCTGAGGAAGTTGCTGTTTTGTCCTGCCCAGAGCTGCTAATGCATATGTACTGGCTCCTCTCTCTGCCTTGCAGCACTTCCATTTCTTTGCATGTCTGTCAGATTCTTTCCATGTTGCTTTTCCTTTGCTGTGCAATGTAGCAAGATGCTAGCTTTCTATTTTTTGCACTGTGTGCACCCTGGATCTAACGTTCCGCTTGAGATGCTATCAAGTAGCCAAATGTGACACATTTTCAAGGTTGGCCTCAAGGTAGCTAACCAGGGGAGTGAGCTTTTCAATCACAATCAGATACCAATCAGACAAAAATAGATGAGGGCTGACAGTGGGCTTACATGATTATACTGCCTATTTCCAGCTGCTTCAGGTCAGGATGTTTTTATCAACCAAGTCTCCAGCTCATATCACCAGTATGCAAGGGAGGCAGGGGGAGAAGGAGTTGTACAAAAGTGGAATATTTTGTGATTTATAGCTGAAGAAAAACAAAGACCATAGTTATCCTGATTTATTAGATGTAATTGTGCCCCTAGCATCATTGTAAGGCAAAGCAAATCCCAAAGATAAAATCAGCCTGGGGGAGGAGTGGGGCCCAACAGCTGTGAGGGCATCATTTCAAGAAGCGGCTTTCCTCTCTCCTTTTGCATAAACATGACATCAAAATTGTTGTAAACCTGCAGCTACCCAAACAGCATTCATTGTGTTCTCATGCATAGCACAAGGTTCACTATTGACTTCAAAGGAACAGAAAGATACATAGAAATTTTACCTTTAATTTGCTGTGCTGATATAGATCAGGGAGATTTGTAGGCTTTGATCTTCCCTTATTTAATTAAAGTCAGATGAGGCCCAGTTGTAGCATGAAGTTTCAGTTTCAGCAGGGGACTCTATGGCCCAGCAGAGTTTTCACCCATCTTTCATCTCCTCCGATCAAAGCTCCCCATCCTGACCCAGCTGATGTCAAATAATTCTAATTTGATCCTAGTGAAGAACAGTCTTTTTATTTGTGACTAGGACTTCCTGTGAATATCACAAAGGCATCTCACATGGAGATGATGCACTATTGTTTGCCGTATCTGCTTCAAAATGTATTTAAAAGGGAAACAGACCTTGGCTGCTCTGCAAGTAAAGACCAGAACCAGAGTCCTTTAAGTGCAGGGAGGTTGTCATACATCTTGAATCGAGGTCTAGCATAGGCTCCAGTTTTTCATTGACTTTGTTGCTAGTTTCTGCACCTGTAAGAAATCAAAACAATGATTTTGAGCATAGCTGGCCCAAGGATAAATTGTCAGATTAAGATTATTATTAAATAATTGTGCACAGTTTTCATAAAATCATCATTTCACCTGAACGGGTTAAAGATGATTCTAAAGCTGCCTCTTCTCCAAAACACTATCTCTGCACGTTATGCCTTCTTTACCGCTTTATCTCATTTTCATCGTAGAGGAATCTTGGTTTCACAGTGATAGAACCGTCACAGCCCACAAAGCGTCACACCTGATTACAAAACAGTATTTCCACCTTTGAAATGAACCACCACCAATCCATAGGTCACAAGCAAAGCTCTGAATCTACAAAGAGCTCTGCAGGAGCATCCCCCTTATTCTGATTGCTGGTGCTCCCATGGAAGGCACCAAAATCACTTTTCTGAAATAAGAGGGTCTGGACTACCCCACATCGGTAAGGGTCTGTGTACATGCTGCTCTGACTACAGGGATCTGGACCTGACCTTGCCACTTCTTTCTTCCAGGGAAACGATCTTTGTGGCTCTTCAAAGTGTATCACCAGTAGGTGAATGTCACCATCCACCTTTGGCTGATTAAACTCTGTTTTTGCTACATCTGATACAACCGTAAGAGTGCACCGTGCTGATCAGGCATACCTTTTGTACAAAATGTCATGTGTGTTTATTATTAGATTAAGCTGCAGCAGGTTTAATTTTAGAACTTTTTATTCAAGTGGTACAATAAAGACTGAATGTTAGGCATTATTAAAGATGCAGATGTGGATATATTGAATTATAAACCTCATTAAGTGCAACGTCCTGGACAGGCTTATGAGATAAGCTACAAAGAACTTCCTTACTTCATACTAAAGTCATTAAAATATTAGAAGGTAAATCTAATCATAAAAATATTATGACTATGAATGAATCTGATACTTTAAAAACCTTATTACAAAAGACTATATTTCTTTCATGTATAATTACTTCCCTCTCAACTTAGATTGCTGGATTTGATATTAAAAGGAAGTGTTCTTCCTCTTTTGAATGCACATAAAAAGCAAATAATGGGAGCCAATTTTTAGCCACAGCTTTTGGCATTTGAGTCTTGAATGGTCCTCCTCCTCCTCATTGTCACGTATTTAGTTCTCATCGACACTGAAGTTATCCACTGAAAATGATATCTGGTAGCACAGCCATCTCCACTTGCATGGATGAGTGGCTCAGACACTGCTATCACAGGAAATTTGTGAAGAGGTTTTGGAATGTCTGAGGTGGCTAAATTTAGAGAAGAGACCAACAACACAGAGCATGGCAGAGATTCATGGGAAAAATAAAGGCACACTGAGAATTCTCACATCTCCTCATAAAGTCCTTTAACATCGGTCAGTTACTGTACTCTCCTTTTTGTAGAAGAGAATTGGAAGAATTTAAGAGCATTTTCTGTAGGTGCATTATGGGAACTAAATCAATTAAGTGACTGGTGGATTTGACTCAAAAGATATCTGAACTTACTAGTTTGCAAGACTTGCTAGATCAGGTAATGTGATTTGTCTCCCTGAATACAGAGCAGGTCTCCTCACATAAAGCTGGAAAAAATACCAATTGAATTGATTGCAATACATGTTAGATTATAGATTATATTATTAGATTATATTTTTGGGAATCTTCTAGAAGCTGGCATTGATTTACAGCTACCTGTCAATGACTCAAGGCATTTGATGTCAAAAATGGCAAACCAAAAAGTTTGTTTTGCAAACAAATCTTTAAGAGAGGGCTAAAACAATGATTTTTTTTTAAAGCGAGTAATTACATTCTAGTACGCTGGAGTGTGAATACTGTAGCTGTAAAGAGAATCAGGAAATAAAGGATAAAGATACCTCACTTATAATAGGAAGAGAACTGGGGAACCGGGAAAGCAAGACTTGTAGCAAAATACTCAAAACTTGCTATATTTTTGAGCTAGAGAGTTACAAATTCTCTTGCTTCCTTTTAGCTGTTTTTCTGTGTGACAGGCTAAACATTTTTAGGGATGTTTCTCCATAGGAGTTTTCTCTTATACCAAAACCAAATCATATTTATCACTTTTTTTTTTTTTTTTTTTTTTTTTTTTTTTTAAATCAAGCAGTATAAAACAACAGGATTTAAAGGGAAAAACAGATTACTGGTGAGGGTTTCTGTGAAGTAGCATGGTTGGATATTTTTATCTTCATTTCCTTGTCTTCTGCAATTTTAATTTGGGAGAATGCGTACACTGTGAGATGTTTAGTTAAATATTTCATTGTTAGTGCATGTGGCAGGAAGCAAAAAAAAAAGATGTGTTCTGAGGTTCAGTTCTATATTTGTTGGTGTAATTTGTTAGTGTAAACTGGGGGAAAAAAAATTAAGGCTCCTACTGAGACAAGAGACTTTGGAAGAAGACAAAAAGTAATAAAGCACCATCGTCAATTCAGATGCTGCAGACAAAGCTTCTAAATAAAATACACAAACGGGGGAGCCGCTGCTATTGCCTTTTCTTCTGCTCTGTAAACATAGTTCTGCAGACATGGATTCCTTCTGAAGCTGGAAGTAATAGCGGCTCCCATAACCTCTTTGAGCAAAACCAGCCATCACGATCATGACAACATGATGTCTCACACAGCCTGTACTTTTTAACACATGGACAATTGCAAGATGACTCACCATGCTTTTAATTGCAGCTTTGATCATTAAATGTTTTTTGGATTACTGAAGACTATTTCTGCTTTTCAGTTACAAAAATCATCAGAAAAGGATTTGAGGTTTCAGGTTAGAAGGTTCAACTTTACTTTTAAAATCCCAGCTTGATTCAATAACCATAACGTGCTGCAAACACCAGGACAAGACATTAGACAGACCACTGCAGACTTACCTCCTTAGCCCTGAACATCCTATGTTGGCATTTACTTCTATACTGTCTACCATTTCCAGGCAGGAATTTCTGCAGCTTTGGTAACTTGTCAAATTACAATTTTCATTGTAATTTCCCTGCTTCTGGCACTAATAACTCATTACTCTTTTTGGAAGCCATTAAAATTTTTTTCAGTGAGACATTACAGTCAATAGCTGAGGAAAGCACCACTAGATGGCTCGAGGGACAAGCTGGCTGCCTCTGCTTCTGCAGCCTCTGGGCAAGGTGCATGGTGCTGGGCCCAGCAAGCCATGGCCACAGCAGCAGAAGGCAGCACTCGGCCTGGTCCTGTTGGGGTGGGTGTCCCAGTAGTGGTGGGGAGAGATGGGCAACCGGCTCAGAGCAAATCAGCTAGTGACCTTTAGATGAAAGGGGCATCTCCACAGGCAGCAGCTGTTTGCAAACATGTTCCCATGAGAATTGTGGAGACCTTTGCACCTGCAAACAGCACCATCAGCCATGCCAAGTGGGCAAATCAGCAGCAACCTGCCTCATCTCTCTGTTGACCACACAAAAGCAGATTCCCAGCCACACTACACCTCTCATGAAGCAAAAGGGCAGATTTTGCTTCATAAAGGGCCTGCCCTGTTCTTGCAAAGACCCATTTCTATGTGATGCATCAGCAGCCAACAGAGGAAAAGGATGATCCCTCACTGGCACACGTACTCAGCTCAGAAATTCTCATTCTGGCTCTTTTCCCTTGCATAGCCACACAAATCCCAAAGCAACTTGTCAGTGACTTTTAATTCAAGATGAAGATTAACATAGTTGGTAGTCATAATCACCAAATGTTTTCTTGGTGATGTAAATCCCTTTCCTGATGGAAACCGAGGACCTTGCCACAGCCCAGCTTGCGAGGACAGTTCCTCTGCGCACACTACGTGTAGAGAATGCATTTAAACATTAGCTTAATGAACTTTTAAGTCTCTCTGGTCATCAGCCCCAGAGAGGTGCATCCAGCTGGCTGCTTCTAATAGTTAATTTGTTTCTCAATTGGAGAAGGATTTTTTTCTCTCTAGCAAGCTCTTTAGGGGGACCATTTGTCCCCTAACATCAGATCTTTCTGACTTCTGTCTGGGAACCAAAACTCAGTTCCCTATTGTACAGCTGAGTTTGTTTGCCAAGGGGTGTGCAGAGATAAAGCAAGAAAATTACAAATAACATCGATAAAAGCAGTGAAAAAATCACTGTTCTTATCCAAGCGTTCCCCCCATACAAGTCTACTATACTGCAGTCTTACCCCTTCTACAGCACTTATTTCACCTTCTCCCACTCTTCAGCAGCCCTCAGGTGGGGACATGCTTGCTCTAGTCACTTTCTTACCGGGGATAGTAGAAGTTGTAGCACTTTTAATATTTAAATGAGTTTAACATGTCCAGTAAATAGAGATTTATAAGATAAAGAAATTTGGTCATCCATGACTAAGGTGTAGCAACACAGTAGCCTATTTATTTAGGCTATTTAGAAATGAAAAATGGGTCAGTCCACTTATTAACAGAAACTATCTAGCTGCCAAGTGAACTTTCAGGCAGCCAAGGGCTCATTGGTAGGAATTTCCACAAATCTTGGTTTTGTCAGACTTCTAACAATAAGACAACATAATCAAGCGAAATTAAAATGGCCCTCTGTGAGACAGTCAGCAAAAAAAAGATAGCCCAGCCTTCAATTAGTGTCATCACTAACAAGCCATGTGCAAGATAATATAACAGATCTCAGCTGATTTCCTGCCAAGTTTCCCAGACCTCACTTTGCTTTTTTGACTTTACATGTAGTATCATATTTAGCAGGACTAAAGAGCCTGCATTCCTCTAAAGGGCTCCCAGCACATGAGGTTTTTGTTTTCTTTTGCTGATGATCTCCTTTCCTCAAGAAATCGATGTTTTGAAAAAGACAAAGAATAAGGTCTTTGTAGTGTTATCACTCCAAGGTCTCTGCTCTACCCTTACTTTTAAAGTGCACAAATCATTTTTGTCTAGAGATTTTAAAGGAAAAGTGGGAAAACATTTCTTTCTGCAGGATTGCAAATGTTATTGCTCCCGCTGTAAGGGCTCAGCACAGCTCAATTTGTTGCTCTTAATTGGGGAAACTGATGGAAGGAAACAGAGAAATAGAATAGAAATAAAAGGAAAACATCAGCAGAAAGCACACACTGCTTTCTAATGCAGAGTCTAAGTACAAGCCATCCTTTATCAGTGAGGCAACCAGCATCACCTATGAAAGCTCTGCTAGAGAGACCATGGATTGTAACAAACCTCCCCCGCAAGCAGAGCTAATTGCAGCTCTGTATCCTGAAACCTGGAGCAAATGCAGCATGTGAGAATGGGGCTGCTGAAAGCATTTAGCCTTTCAGTCTCCTTCACATGGGGCATTTCATCTAGCAAGTTTTCCAGTTCAATGTTGCTGGCATTAGGGAATGTGTCAGCAGTTTATCAGAATGCAGCCACCAAAAGCACAGCAATATGCCCTCGTGGCAGAGATCAAGAGTATCCTAGGCTGCATTAGGCAGCATATTGCCAGCAGGTGGAGAGAAGTGATTTTTCTCCTCTACTCAGCACTGCTGGGACACACAAGGCATGGCGTGTGTGGTGCTGGGCTCCCCATTATTGGAGGGACACAGACATACAGTCCAAGAGCCATGAAGATGATGAAGGAATTGGTGCATCTATCATACAAGGAAGATAGAGGCTCTTCAGCTTAGACAAGAAAAGGCTAAGGGGATCTTATCACTGTTGAGCAATTGCCAATGGACTAGGTGATCTTCAGAGGAGCTTTGCAACCTCAGCCATTCTATGGCTAGTCACATTCAGTGCAAATCACACACAGTTCTCAAACAAGCTGAGCACACCCCTATCTATGTAGCAGAAGCCTGTGCTGCTGAAGAACCTGCAGGACAGCCAGAACTGGGACATGGCAGGCACTAGGCCAGCATAGCTGGATTGCTTGGAATCCAGTGCAACATTCAGCCCATACCCAATCTGACACAAGGCAATTGGGCTTCAGAGCTATTCCTGGCACCATCACTTCTTTGAGAGCCCAGGGGCATGTTATAAGTGTCTGACAGCCCTTGGTGACATGAAGAATTCGGAATAGGATTTACAGCTTCAATCAAGTTGGCCACCCGTGCTCTGCATTTTTGCCCCCTGTCCAAACTAGTAATCAACAGCAAGAGGAGAACAGCATCACTTCGGGACATCACAAGATTCAACAAAGATAACGACTGCTGAGGTTTTCTTAAAACACTAGGATATAAACATTAGTATTAATAAAACTCATTCTGAAAAGGCTGAGACATTAAGTGCTAAGCAGACAATGAGCTCCAATTGCAGCAATTACTGATTGACTACATAATGTACCCTAGTTCTTGCTAATACTGTCCTTGTTCTTTTCTCCCCCTCCTTTGTCCGTTCTCCAACTGTTAGCTAAGACTTTTTAAGCAACGGGCAATGGACTGTGGAATGAGACTTCCATGCGTGAGGTATTTTGTTTGCTGATGTCAGTTGCTCAACTTCCATTCTTCTAGTGATTTTTCCCCCTGGTTGATTTTATTGGGGGTATTTATGGGGCTTCTTCCCTCTGCCTGGATGTCTCTTTCACAGACCCTATAGGGAAACAATTATCTTGAGGAGTTTTTATGCCCTTCTGAAGCAAAACCAACCAACAGGTTCCCGTACCATCATTAAGGCTATGCCAGCTGGCTTCATGTCAAAAATAAATACTAGAAATGAAGAAAGTTGTGGACTATTTTTACTAACAGTTTTTTGGTTTTTGTTTTTAGATGCTTGTATAAAATCCTTGGGCATGAATCTGCCTTTGGCATTGCAGAACACCTCCTTCATCAGAGGACTGCAATACATAGGAGCACTCAGCTTACACAGGCAGGATTTGAAGGAAAGAGAAAAAATAAATAAATCAAGGCTTGGTGAGGCTTAGTCAAGTCAGTTACTCTGCTGTTCATATTTAATACAGCAGTGGTGCTCAACTCTACAATTAAAATCATCTAACTCACTTGCAGTAAAGGTCAGGCAGCAGATGCTGCCACTAGACCTGACAGATTCACTGATAAGCTTCACTTTCAGGCAAAGCTTATGAGAAAAACACAAAGCATCAGCCTTTAGTACTTCCAACAGCACACACACCTACATAAGCGTACATCTTAGCAGTAAGATTACATATTCATTTTTAGTAAAAATATGCACTACTAAGGCTCAACCTTTTGAAAACCATGCCATGTGCACTAAATAAAATAGATAATTTAAATGAAATACGTGACAACCATGAATAGCAATTCTTTAAGTACAGTCAAGTGTTTGTGTAGCTAACAGCAAATGAGATGTGTTCTGAAGAATGAATGGGTTTTGCACTAATATGCAGAATATCTTTGCATAGTAATAATGGAAGAAAAATCAAATTATTCCAGAATCTGGTTAAGCATTAAGTAGAGTTATATGAGAATGTAAATTGGAGAGAAAAGAGCCCTATCTCTGCATTCTCAACAATCTTTTTTAGGTAATGAATTGTTTTGAAAATTTAGCTAAGGAGAAAGCGTTTGAATTGGAGTCTGGCAGTCCTTCAGGGTATTCTTAGAGGTTATCTCTGCAAGGCAGGTGGATGAAGAAAGAGACAATCTTAACCCTATAAAAATAATTATGATATATTATTAGCATCTAATGGCAATCTAATGGAGTCTTTTCAGCAAAGACATCACTGGCTGCAATTTCTCTCTGTCATATGCATAAAAAAGCAACTCTTAATGAAGTCTACTTTCTGGTAATTTCTCAAACTCACTGAAGTTAGCAGGGAACTTTCTGTACTTGAAACTTCACATGCTTCAGCATATTTCCATGTTACTATTAATGGGAAAACTCCACCAAGGCAGCATGAAGCAAGCTTCAGCCCCTAAACCAGCATCAGAAACCTTCTGAGGCCACATAATAGATCATTCATGAACCTGCAAGCAAGAAGACTGGAAGTAAATGGCATCGGGGGTATCATGGTCTTCCCTGCTTCTCCAGCTCTTTCCCCACAGGAAAAGAACCATAACTCTGTATAAAGTTTCCTTTGTTGCATTACCATGTGTGATACAACTAAGACACTAACACTACGACCGCCGTGTAGGCATCAAAGTGAAAATGGTCTGGAAGTCCAAGTGGCCAAAGGGAAGCGAGGAACAAGATCCAGCAGATGAGAGGGAGCAGGCAAATTGCCTGTCTTTCAGAATGGGCATGGTTTACCGGACCTAGAAACGTAGATCAAGCACATCAAACATCTCCAGCTCAAGAGAAACTGAAATCCATGGTCCTTTCAGCAGTGCCACTGTGAGAGCAGGATTGGTTCAGATCAGAATAACTAGCTATGTCACTTGCATATGAAGGTCAATAACTCTCTGCTACTATGAAATGACCGTATCCTTACACATAATGGAATGCTAAATACTCACTTTCTCAACCGAATTAGAATAATTCAACTCAATGTCATGTCCCTGCATTTCTGGACTTCCTATTTCTTTCAATCTACAAGAGCAAGTTAGACTTCTTTGTATGAAACCAGAAGACACTATGAGGCTTCTCAGGAGAATGCTGCATACGTCATCAACAATAACAAAAACCAAGCTTGTGCAAATGGCAGTATCTTCTGGGAAATGAGTAACACAGTGATTAAGAGGTTGGGTTTTTTCTTCCTTTTGAAGAGATTTGCAGAGATGTTATACTGGAGGAAACAGAAACTAGTAATGCATTAATATTAAAGCTAGATAATACTTTCGGGAAAAAAATGAAAGGTCATCTCCATCCATGGAGACAGTCCGAACCCAACTGGACACAGTTCCTGGCAAGCTACTCCAGCTGAGCCTGCGTAAGCCGTGTGTTTGATGACCTTAAGAGTTCCCTTCCAACCTAAAGGACTCTGTGATGGTGAGACACAAAGTAGCTTGCCAGTATTTTTATTTAATGTTTTCAAAGTGAGAGTTTCAGTGTTTCTTCTTTGAGTAGCTGAGACCTCAGATTTCCCTTCCAAACTCAACGATTCTAATTTAGCAGTGTTAGAATATTTTTGAAGTTTTAAACTGATCTTTGAATTGACATTTCAGATTGGCAAGATAAGCTATTTTTAAAAAGGTGGAGAGGAAAAGAGGAATAAAGATTAAGTCAACTTACAAAATAACAGACCTTCCAGTTTGAGTCAAAAGAAAAAGTTTGTTTTGCCAAGATAAGAACAACCTGCTTTTGACCTGTTTTCTTTTTGTATGCTCAGCTCTTGAAAAAAAAAAAGAAAACCACACTAATATAACTGTATTTAGAAACTGAGATGGAAAAAGATTGAAGATATAGCTCTCTTGATCTCTAATGAGTCGTATTGAAAAAAGAATAGAACCAAACCACAGGAACACTGTTCCAGATTTTGGGTGCTTTCAGAGTTCAGAAATACCCGCAAAAGAAATTCATTCCCAGTAACATGGAACATAAGAACCCCAATCTCATATTTCAATTTGTGAAAGATAAAGTGAAATATCAAGTTTCCATTCTATTTCTTCTGCTTAGTTTTGTCCAAACAAATTATCACATTTCAGGAGCACTTCACCTTCTTTCATCTATCTGGTTATACCAGAAGAGTTCACGTGTATTATTCCCATTTCTTATCCAACCACTTGAATAACACCTGCCCTCTTTATCAGCTTCTTAAAACAACGACCTTTGGCAGGTTAGAAAGAATCCTTCATTCTCCAGTGCAAAATAGCATTCAAGTAATGAACATTGGGCTCAGCTCAACAAATATTTATTGTGTCAAGTGCTAAGTTTTAACTCATGAGATCTCATCTTCTCATTGAAATATCTAAACCAGGTGATCCGTGCATAATGCAATAAGTTAGAAATAAACATCATAGCATTCAGAAAACAGCTCCAGCTTTTTTTGCCATGGAAATTATTTCTGCTTAAAACATCAAGCCAGAGTAATTGTATATTTTGTTTACAATGACAGCTCAATTTTTCATGTATTTGCTGTCTTTTGATGGCAGATAAGTGGGAAGGGAAATGTGCTCTCCGAAGGCTTTTATCAATGAAAATCACAGTCAGAAAATTGCACCACGGAGCACAGCAATATTTCCATACTTTACTGCACTTACAGGGAGAAAACTGTCATTAGGGCTAACAGGGTGTCATAAAAAAAAAGTTTATTTTCACAGATCCTCTATTTGGCCGGAATATTTCCCCCTACAGTCACAGGGGTGGGAGGTCATCAAAGCAGAATTTAAAGCATTAGGCTTTTCAGTGAAGTACAGCCAACATTTTAACAAGGGAACCCAACAAAATTCCTGCCAGATCTGCAGATTGTGATGAAGTCCAGAATGGGGCAGTCACCCTGGGGAGTCTATTCATCTGTATTGCATTTAAACAAAAGGGCTCCTATCTTAAACTGAATAGGGAGCAGAAACATCTACAAAGCCTTTCTTGCTCCTTGGGATAGCTCTTCCTAGTGACCTTCATGTGTTTTTTGTGGGAATTAGGAGAGCATCAGTAAAGGCAGCCGAGCAACTACTTTCTCTTGGGAAGATATTTAAGATGGCTGTTTGGAGTCCTGTGGAGTCCATTTGAAAGGGAAACAGCATCTCACGAGCTTGTATGTGCTCAGACCAAGTGAGAACAGGGGCTGGGCTCTGCCCTGGGTGCAGCAGAAGCCCTGGGGTCTGCTCCTGCCATTGCAGTACGTACTAAAGCTACCACAGCTCTACTTGCATTTTGCTAAGTGTGATCTGTGAATTGTAGTAAGAGTTGCTTCTTCTCCTGTTAGAAATTAAATTCCCAGCAAGCAGACTCCTGTGGATTCACAAGAATCATCACAGCAGCTGTAAAATTCTTTCATCTCTCTATGACTCAGTTGTGCTGCTAGTATTTCAGTTACTTGCACATTTTGTAAACAAAGCTGTTCTGAAATCCCTTGAATGCCCGTCTCCTTCTCCAAACAGTTAGTCCTGGCTTCACCCATCAGGACTCCCTTCCCCTTGGGAAGCATCGTGCCTTGCTGCTCCCCAGCACACAATGCTATGGGATCTCTGTAGAGCTGCTTCAGCCTGTCCCCCAGGAGGTGCAGCAAAACACTCCTGAAAGTCAGCACACAGGGCCCAGCCCCCAGCACAGCACTGCTTGTGCTTTCCATGCATTATGACGATAATAAAAGCAGCTGTTCCTGAGAGAGATTTCTTCACAGAAGAGTGGTGAAAAATAGCTGAGCCTTCCCTGCCATTCAAATTTGGCAAGAGATGAAGAAAACTGCACCCCTTTTGTTCCAGCAAAGGGATTTGAAATAACAAAAATATCTCACATGCTGTTTCTGACCCAAAATACTACAGTAGTAATATGGGCATACCTTTAAGTAATTGTCAAGGAAAAGTTAACCAGAAAAAACTGAATAAGACTCCTTAAAATTGTTATTTGAGCATCCCCATCATAAGACCCTTTCAGCCTTTTTGCTGAAATCCCCTCATGGTTCAGGCGTTACTTCTCCATACAGATCACTACCAGTGCTATGAAAAGATTATTTGCTTTTGTGCTTCATGCTATGGATTTCGTCTTCAAAGCATTCACCTCAACTAATTTCTTACTCCCCACCCAACATTCAGGAATATTTTACACAGCAAGTATGGAACTACACTTGTTCTTGTTCTGCTACTGTTCAGCTCTTCAACTGCTCCTCAGCAAGATGATGTTTTTTCCTTTTCTTGGGACATTTCAGCATTATTCTAGGAGCTGATAGCAATACTGCAGAAAACAAGTGATTTTACTCCCTTCTTGATAAGGTAGAGTGGAACTGGCCCTAAAATAATAACAATAAAACAGCAGCCCAATGCCCATAAAAGCTGTTGGTCCTTCCACAAGTTGAGTTTACTTTAAATTGTGAGGCAGCAGACAAAAAGAGAATGGGTCTCAATGGACAAAGCTGCTAGACTTCATTGAACAATATCATAGTCAAAGTTGTGCAGCTTCATCTTTTAGTTCAAATTAAGAGATACAAAATAGAGGTTATCCAAAGCCTCTTACTAAAATATGACCACTCTCCTTTGCACTTTTCTTCTTCCTCCTTTTAGGAAAGCTGCTGTTTCTATCTCCTAGCTTTGTTGAATAGGACTTGACAGAGAAGAATTAAAATGGAACATGACTAGGTGCTGGCATGGACCCAAAGCAAGCCGTGTTCTTGGAGCCCATTTGTCTGCCACCAAGATACTGGGAAAGCCTGCAGACTGACCTGGCTGCACTTAGCTCGTGGTCACTCCCTTGGAAGAAATGTTCTCAGAAAAGACATGGAAAAAAAAAACAGGGATGCTGATTGGAAAAGATTTAAGGGCTGGTTTCTCATTTGTTCAATACCTTCCTAAGGTTGCACTCTTCCAACACGTTCAAACCCATTTCCTCCTGGAACTCAATTATCACAGAAACTAAGTAAAGCAATCAAATTCTGCCCTAACAGCTGGGATTTCCCAGCAGAGAAAATATCGGCATCTGAAAATAATAATGTTTTTTCCTACATTTTACAGATCTTTTAGTTGCTGTTTACAGGACTAGATCCAGTAGGCTTATTTGGTCAGTACATTTTATTCTGATTCTTAGCATGTAACAAGACTGCTTATCTTATTAGAAGGATAAACCTACTTCCTTCGCTTTTCCTTGGAAGAGTCCCTTTCAAATCATAATTACAGAAAAATATAGTATAGAAATATCAATAAATTACACCGGTTTTCAGAACAGAATTGAAAAGACCTTACAGATCACCCAGTTCATTTCTCTGATGATAAAAGACTGAGAGGTTGTCATGTAATATAAACTCATGTTACGTGAAATAGAAGTTTACTTGAATATTCTCCAGTCTCGTACAGAGCACAAAAAAACCCAACCTCTTTCCATCATATCATTAGGGATTCAACTACAGAACTTACCTCTACTGCTGCCAGAAGTACTACATCTCCACATTCATGTCTGTAGCATGAAAGCACAGCTACATAGAAAAGATGTACAGTTTGACAGCAGAGTTTGATGGCAGTATTATGTGAAAACCCAACTCAGTGTACATACACACAAAGGCAGGGAAATATACTAGAGGTACATACATACCAGCAGGATTTGCTGGCTTTAGGAAGGTGAAGTGTGGATCTTCCAAGTGAGAACAATGCTTACACAAAACACACTGTCACAGCATAAAAAAAACATCAAGACTAACAATTCATTTCACTTGAACTAAGGAGCAGTTTGAAATAAAAAGCACTATCATTTCCCATGACTATCATACTTCCCAAACACCAGGAGACACTGAAATGAAACTTCTTTCATTTTGCAGAAGAAAACGTTACTCTGGAAGCAATCAGTGGTCAGCAGAACATAATAGCATCTGACATTTCGGGTCAATATGAAAGCAGTTTGGAGCCAGCCATTTTGGAAACACTCCAGTTTGTCACTGCGTTGCTAATGAAGGCAATGTTACAACATGTTTTGTTTAATATTAAAAAAAAAAAAATCAGGATTAGGATCATGGGAGAATTGTTTCCCTTTTAACTTCACCCCTCTCCAACCCTCCTTCCAAATGCAATTGTTCTATTTTTAAATAAGCTCATTTGCTCTTATTGTTTTTGCATCAAGTTGGCAGCTCACCCATCTGTCTCCCACTGTGCTTAAAAAGATGTCATGATCCTGCAGTCCCAAACACACTCCTGATGTTTCCACTGAGCTAAAACACATCTGCAGTGACAGCTTTCTCTTAGGAGCGAAGCTATTTTTGTAACAGCAACAAACTCAACACATCCAGGGTACCAGGATATTCACTGGTTAACAGTGGGAAAAAAAGAAATCTTGTATAAAGGGATCCTTACCTTCATCACACACCCTGTTTAGGAGCAATACCATACCACACAAAGGTGGCTGACAAACAAGGCTGCCTTTAGGACCACCCTTCACCCTCAGTCCTACTGCCATCTCTGGAGCAGCCCCTCAGCTCCAGAGCAGTCACATGCGTCTCTCAGATGCATCTCAGAAATGTCAGGTGAAACACACCTGGAGAATTACTTCTTACCCCACATCAACTAGGAAAGAGGCAGACAGCGAGCAGGTAATGGAACCCATGCACTAAATAAAACTTGCTTCAGGATTGCAGACCTAGTTCTTGCAAGTGACTGATGGAAAACCCAAATTCCACTCAAAGGACTAACAATCTTTCAGACAAAACTAATCTGCCTATGACTTTAGTTGCATAGTAGCAGTGAAAGACAAGGGAAAGATACAGAAATGTGCCACACCACCAATCTAGGTCCCTGGTCATTACCCCTGCTGCCTTAGGTTTTGGCAGTCTTGGTAAGGACTGGTTCTTCTCTCCTTCAAAGTTTGGACTGGCTCTCCTCCAGAAAATCAGCTCTGCTTTTACACGAGCACAAATGTAACATCAAAAGTGATAAGCTTTCAGACCTGGCACAATCTCCAGACCAGTTTCTGACCCCAAATGTACACACGTTGGTTACTTCAGGAGGTTCTTCATCTTGAGACTCGGTGAAAGAGCCTGAAGATTCCTCAACTTGGTGAAAAATAGAGATTGAGTCACTTTGTCACCCTTAGAGATCTTCCTTGTGAATCATGTCAGAGGCAGAGTAGATGCACATTTTCCATAAGTGCACTTCATGGAATAAAGAGGTTTGACAGCTGACCATTTCTGGCAAGAGCTGCACAGAATCTTGTACCTTTTATTTTTAAAGAAACTGAAAGCAGAGACATGGCAGTAAATCAAAATATCTTCCACAGACAGCAAATAGCCAACCCTCTCCTAGAGGGACAAATCCCAAGGAGATGATTTTTTTTCCTTATTATAGTAATGAATATTCTGCCACTTTAGTAGGACAAGCATAATTGTTCAAGTTGCTATACTGAGACTAATTGCCCTGTCACTTACAATTAGAGGTGCTAATATGGTCATTAAGATATTAGAAATGGCTCCTGAGCATCCTCTCAGATCACCACAGCATACAGGGCCCTCTTAGCTGATTAGCAGAGGGAGGAAGAGTCTAGAGACCTGCACAGGCTGTAGTACCACGGGAAGTTCTACAGGCAAGAATATGCCACAGCCTTCCTGCAAAATCCTCACTGGCTGAGGATGCTGAAGGGAGACCCAGGTGTCCACCAGCAGGCTGGCCTTTCCCCACAGGAAAAACATCCTTGTTCAGAGAGGACTGGCTGCTTTGACAGAGCCCATCTTGAGAAGCTGCAGCTTCCACAACTGAGAATTCATTTGTAAACCTGGCTAAGGGAAAAGACCATTCCAACACACAAGACAGTGCAAGGTGGAGCTTTTAATCCGTATTACATGACAAGAGTGTAATTACACCCAGTCACATAGAAAACCAAGCCACTAAATCTTGGTGGGTGCCAGGTTGGTGAGGCCTTTGGGGGTTCTGTGCCACACTGGTTGGAAGAGGCTGCTTTTGCATGAGAGACTCCAGACTACAGCTACTTTGTGCTTTAAGGTAACTTGGAGATATTTTTCAAAAGGTCAGTTTTGAAAAAGAAGCAGAAAAAACCCTTTCTACAAATAATGCAGCTCCTCTGGAGGGTTTGGCACCTCCCATCAGGTCTTAGCAAACAAGACAGGGAACAGTCTGCCTGGTGTTGGCTTTCCTCCACGAGGAAGTTCATATCTAATATAATCAAGCCACGTTAGAAAGAACTGAGCAGATAAGAAGCCACATGCAACTCAAACCACAAAGCCTCCATTGAAAGCGTGCTTTGATTTCAGGGAGAGGAAAACGAAGGGAGGATTACAGACCCAGGGCTCTCTCCGCTGTCCCAGATTTAAATCCATTACACTCCAGCAGAGTTGGCCCAAACTCTGCTTTGCTGTGAAAAAGGCAAGAGCTTAGCTTCCATCAGCTGCAACAACATTTCCGATTCCTTATCTTGTTCCTAATTGCCATTCATGAGACAGCAGAGTTGTGTTCACGTCTAGCCTTTCCCCATTTACTCTGAAGGTTAAAATGTCACAACAGGTGCAGAGTAACCAGCAGTTAAAAAATGTTTGTAGGTACACAAGCCGTGTTATTCCAACTCCAGTGAGAAAATAATGCTCTCTTTGTACTTGTTTTCTCTTGACAGACAGCTTAAATTAGGTTGCTGAATAACTTGCTACGTAGTACAACAGTAAACCTGTCACTAAAGCATGTTAATCAAAGCACAACTGATACTTGACATCCCCTGGTGAAAGGCATTTTTACAGTGTTTCATTAACATTGAAAGGAGGATTAAGAGGCCTATTTCTTGATTAATGTCTCTCTCAGGCTGGGAGATGTAATCCTATCTATAACCTCAAATTACTGGAAACAAAATTAAATTTCTGCCAGCAGATAATTCCAAGCACATATGACGCTGAGCACAGAAGTATGAGTTTCTTTACCTCCTTTATCTGACCTGGAGACACTGTGAGTTGCTGGAAGGGCAGGGGGAGCACTGAGGCTCCAGCTGCCCAGAGAGGCTGTGCAATAGCCCCTGGGCTTTGGGGGATTGTACAAACATTTGGCAAATATTGCTTCTAGCATCAAAAATTATTGCAAGATGATATAGGAAAATCCCTGGTGGCAAAGTAAAGCTGGTTGTTAGAGAAAGTTTCATAGATGCCAAAGGTTAGAGAGAAGGTACTTGACCAACCTGGCATGCCAGCTGTGACAGTGAAATATTGCAGATGATGCAGGGTGTCTTCAAACAGCTTCAGGCTTTAAGAGGAAGAAAGGCAGACAGTGTGGGGAAAAAAACAAAAAAACAATGCCAGGATTTCTGACAAGATATTTCCTCACTCTTATCCCTAGAGGGTGACAGAGACCCTCCTGAGACTTCCATGCTCTACTTTATGGACAACACGGTCAGGACTGGACTCTTCATGCTTTCCAAACCTGGTGTGAGTTACACCAGCAGTAATTGAAGGCTAGGGCTTTTTGGAGGCAAACTTCACATTCTGAGCTGTAAACACCTTGCCTAAGGCTACACCATGTCTCACTACTCAGTCCGCTTTGATCTTCTCTTAGGTTCATCCAGCTTCCCTCCCAAGCACAGGCTGTGTGCCAGGGGTGTAGCCCTGGGGTTCAGTTCCATAGGAAACACAGCCCCAGGATCTGCCTGCCCAGTGATACTGCCAGACCACACTGTAATCGTGCTTTGCCGTAAGTATCTGGAAACTTTTCTTAAGAGAAAAGCAATCAAAAAAAACACCACTTGGCAAAAAAAATGTAGAAGAGGGCAGAGCATTGAATGCACGCTTTTAAAACAACATTGAAACTATGTGCATGTGTCCGCCCTGGATCTTGAACAACCTCTCTCAGTCCAGATGTCTACAAAGTGGACAAGTTTGTAACCCATGACTCTCTCCTCAGACTTATTTCCCACAGGCTTTTTTGCACTGGCCCAACATCTTTGTTAACTGTCTCAAGATTCAGGTTAAAGCAGCCTGTGAAGGGGCAGAGTTTAAGAAACAAATGGGGCCACATTATCCTCAAATTGTTTTAAGGGTAGTAACCATCCAGATCCTTCCCACGTGGGCTGCTTAGTAGACTTGTCAGCATGTTAACTCAATGTACACATACAGGCAAGTACATTTGAGATAGGAGCTTTGAGATATGTCTTTCAAAATGCTGTTCTCAGAGTGCTTTCAGGGCAGAGAGGGGTGTTGCTTTAGCCTTGCAGCTTCACTAAGCTGAGGGCATAACACTGTATAACTGTAAGTGCACTGCAAGTGGCCTAGAACTTTGCATTACATCACCTATATCATATAATCTTAGTGCTCCTAAACCTGACACTTAAAATGCTATATCTGCTCCCTAAAGAAAAGGCTGTGTTTCTTGTGGCCATTTATAACATCACAGTATATCTTAGAGAGTCTTAACCAAAGGTCAGACAAACTTTGCTACAGCAGTTAAAAATCATATATATATATATATTTAATAATAAATGGACATCAGGCATTCAAAAGCTTTACAGTGAAGTTCTTTAGGGAGTAATTCAGCTAGACCTCTCTTTGTTAATCTCACTTTGAATACTCAGTTTATTCTGATAAAACAACTCCTCCATTTGTAAGCTAACTTGTAAGGAATTATTTGCACCACATACACTGGCTTACTTACCTATTAAGTGAGCCATGTGGCACCAGAACCAGCAATTTAAGTGGGAACAGACAACAATTAAATGGTGCAGAAAGCTAAGCTTTAGATGGCTGAGAAGAACAGTTCAGAGATGAGTTTGACCAGAGACAAAAAGTGCAATTTCCCAAAGAGCAAAAGAAGTCTTGAACTGAGGTCATGAGTGAAGCCATTAGATAATCAGACTGATGCTATATTCTGTGATGGGTTTAAGACCTCAGTGCCTCACATCACCATTGTGTACAGTGTTCATCAGCGCATTAAGGGGATAAGATTGATGCCAGCCTTCTGCAGCCTGCACCACACAACGTGCCAGACCATCAGCCCTGCACTGCAGCCATCTCCTGCAGCTCTGAGATGGGACAGGACCACTGTGGGAGGCCAAGCAGGCTGAGCACCTCAAACAGAAAGAGAACAACTGCTCCCCCCATTTTGGCTGGGTCAGTGGAACATGTACAGAACAGGCTGAGGTCATGGAACCATCTGTGATGATCTGACAAAATTCAGCACAAATCAGTGTCTCAAGAGCACACCACTAGACTCTAAGGGACTGCTTTGTGGATGGGAAAAAGGCAAAACCTGCCCAGCAGCTCACTCTCTTGGGCTCCTCATATTACTGATGCCAGTGAGGAGGAAGGAAGAGCAGAAGGCCAAGTTTGTCAGTCTGTTGTCATCTCTGATATGCTCAATTGAAATATTCTGCTCTCATTTCTAAGTAGAGACATGACTCACTGGTAGATATCATTAACTAAAGACAGGATCATCCAACTTAATTGCTCTCAGTAGGAAAAAATCAATGGCAAGATGAAAGCTGGCCAGAGAAAGAAGGGACAGATTTAAATAATGAACATTTCAGTGGCGCTAGAAACAGCTAAACAAGTCACCCAGTTAAATAGGTCACCCCACCTAGGTGCAGCCTGCCTGAGGCAAGATACTTCTCATATGGAGCTGCTGGGCAGGTGCTGAGCTGAAGCAAAGCCAAAAGCAGGCCGTACTCCAAGCCCTAGTATCTGTAAGGAACAGGAGAACCCCTCTCCTCACTTTTGGTACATGTATTTGTCCTTCAGCTTGTTCAAGTGCCTCAAAGAACTCAAACTCTGCTTCTTCAGCCCATTTTAAGAGCTTCCACGTTTTTTCCTGTTTATAATGTTATTTATCACCATTCCCTTGTCTGATCTTCATGCTCAGTTTGGATTGGTGTGCGCAAAGGCTCAAAAGAGGAGTCCTCAGCAGCAGAAAGACTGCAGCATGAGGAAACACAGCAGGACACCTGTCAATGGCAAGGTGTTGCAGCAGCAGCTCTGGCTTCAGGGCTCAACCTGCATACCTTAAGCAACCTGGTCACCTGAAACACCAGAGAAGCCCATTCCCTCCAGATGGATAGCAGCTGCAAGTCACTACAGACTGTCTCTAGCATTGGAGCATGAAGTCTTGGGGCACAGAAATCTCTTTGATTACCTTTAAGAAAAATAAATGCTTTTAAAATTTGGGATTTAATACAGGGACTATGTTGAAGAGTATATTAGAGAGCAGAGAATTTAGAAATGCATGAGGTATGACCATTTCCACAGCTATCCAATTTGGCAAACAAGGTATAGGAGGACAGTTGGGTTTATTATAAGATTAATTTCTTTTCAGATTTCTCTTAACAGTGTTTTTATCATATGAAGCAGCGTTACAGCTAGTTAAACAAGCGGGAAAGAAAAGAGATAACTCTGCAACCTCTCTAAAATGAAGGCATTTTTCCAACTCAGGAACCATAAATAAACTCAAGTATTTGCCCTCAGGGAAGAACTTAACAAAACTTTGGTTGAGCTAAAGGAATCTCAGGGACACACCTTCACCACCAACCCCCCCCTCACCCCCCTGTATGCTCCCATCCCTCCACATCACTATTCTCAGTTTGAGAGTCAAAGTTACCCTCTACATTTAATGCATGTATGATAACAAAAGTCACCCTGAAAGAGCCAGCAGAGCCAATAAAATCTGGACAAGACCGTTTTCTAGCAATTGCAGTTAACTGAAACAGGACTTCTTCCACCAAGTCTCATCCAACAGCCTGCATCAACCCTGACTCCGTCATCCATGCCTGGGTTCCCTACAGAGCCACAGGGACGCTGTCTCTCTTCCAGGGGTTTCTTATAACAAGTCCCAAAAGTCATACAAATCACCACCTTGATTATGCATACACTGTATGCAAATCTCTAATATTAAAGGGGAGGGTTTTTTTTTTTTTGCCATAGTGAAATACATGAGAGCCTGAGTGTCCTAACAAACTTAAGCACTACTAACAGTCTGATTGCTATTTCGTACTAACAATTCTCTTGCAGAAGCAATGGAAAGGGCAGCACACACTTGAATAAGGCACTTGTACTACATATGTACCAGCACCACATTGACATTGATCCCACCTTTACTACCTCCAGTACCCTGCTGGGGTTGGGATCTGAGAGCACCTTCTAGCAGGTGGCAGAGGGATTAGAAAGCCTGGGATGTGACAGAACATGTTCAGGAAGCTTTTCTCTCCCACCTCATTACTTTCCCAATGTCATTATTTACTTTGGGCATCCATTTCTGGTAGTTCGGATTAGTGAACTGCTATATTCAGCTACCTGCCAGATGGATAAATCAGCCACAAATCCCAACACAACCGGCCAAATCAATTTTTCTTCCCATCAAAAGTTACTTCACAGTGAACTCAACAGAGCTGCCCCAAATTTACTACAGCATTACATGTAAATCGTGGAAAAGAGAATATGAACAAGTTCCTATTCAGGCTGGCTTGCTAATGTTGATGATATTATTTTCTTCTTGGAGTAAAAATTGACGCCAAAGTCCTGTAGTTAAGTAAAAGAACACTTTTTTTTGTAAAGAAAATCAGTCACACACAAGCATGCTCACACCCTTCAGTAGTATGTGGAAGACTTGGGAATCATGTTTAACAAAATCTGCTAGCACAGCAGATGCACCATTTGCAGGGTGTTTATATCTCCTCATTTTTCTACTGACAACTTTATTTAACAGAAGTGAGCATATTCTACTTTGGTTCCCACCCAATCTCTCTGCTCTCAGAGATTTTCACACAAAGCTGGTGAGAGGCACTGAGGCTGCCTGACTCAGAGCCACAGGAGGCACAAGCATGGGGAATCCCAGGTCCCCAAAGACAGCAGGGTACTCCAGAGCCTACAGAGTACAGCGGCTTCCATTCCTTCTAAATATTCCATAGCAGAAGGACCTCAGACCTTCCAGAGTAGAAGTGAGAATCCAGGGAAATACTGCTTCAGTGGGATTGCACCCAGAGCCCCGTACTCAGGAGTGGGGACTGAGCTTTCCCAGATGAAATACAGCCACAGAGGGCCCAGCAAGGAATGTGCCTGCACTAGTATGGAAATAATAACCTGCCAGGTTTCCAATCCCAACACTGGAAAATGCTGAGTTTTCTGAAGCTGATTTGCATGTACATGTAGGGAGGGAAAAAAAGTGGTGTTAACAAATCTAGTTCCTGCCTCCTCTTTCTCCCTGCTCCTTTGAATTTCAAAATTCAAATGCTATAATTGGAGGAGTAAAAAAACATAGTTTCTATCATATGATAAACTGACATCATGGCATGTTTCTACTCTGACTCAGAACTAAAAAAAAAAAATCTACGTTTTCTCATGAAATGACAATCCAAAAACTCCCATTTTGAACCCAACTATATTGATATATTTAAGCATTTATTTTGAGAGCACTGAAGCAGTGTAAGAAATTAAATCCTCTTAAAGTATATCAACATTTTATGTTAAGGATCCAAGCAAACACTGAAACAAGGATTTTTTCTTAGCAGAGCAAAACAAGATGTTCCTCTGCTGAAAAGTATCTGTGCAATTGATGCTCCTCAGTAAGATACTTTGATTTTGATGAAACTGCTTTTTCTGACAAAACACTGTTCCATCAGAAACTCTGATTAGCTTTCCTGTAATATAAACATGTCTGGTTTATACTTGCCCAGAAGCAAATGCCAGGCAGTAATATTTTCATTTATGGGAGGCACCTTACCAATATCTGTACATTATACTGGGGCTGGGATAGATTTTCTCCCATTTGCTCCCCCCCACACACAGAGCATGTACATTTATCATCTGATTAAAAACATTATTTATCTTTGTATAAAAACAAGCCAGGACATTTATAAATAACTTACAATACTACAGCGGAGTGCTAAACATCATGATTTAGGATGAAAGAAGAAACCTTTCTGATCATTGTCCTTTATGGTTTCAAAGCTCATTTTTCATGTTTATTTGCTGTCACTGGCAATAAGTGATTGCCTTGCTGTATTGCATTTCCTCTGCAATGGTGTGTTGTTTGCAAGAGAAACAGAGGACAAGCTGTCACATCAAAGAGAAAAGACTAAAACCCACCAGGAGGTGAAGCAGGGGTTTATTGTCTTTAGCCCTGGGTTTTGACAGTTAATTAGCTCTCATCCAATTTATGTTTGTGTGACAGCTACACTGGGGTCAACAGAAACAACTCCAAGGTGAGGCAAAAGCAAAGGATACAAGGCAGGAAAACCTGCTACAGAGCCCCAGGAAAGCAAAGGGCTTTCTCTTTCTCCCTATTCGCTACTGACAGACTAATACACTAATGAAGCTTTTGACCTGCTCGTTTTCCCCTCTCCACACAGAGGTTTCTTTTGGCAGCTTTGGGCACTGAGGGACTGCCAAAGTGACTGCTAAATTAAGCAGTCAATATAGCAACATCTGAGGAAAAATGCTGTCCATTCAGCTCGCTTTGTGACAACTGCCAGGGAAGAGGAAGAAGTCATCAGCAAGGTGGCATATGTAGGGCTCCATCACTACATAGGGTTGGAATCCACTGTCTGCCCATTAGGACCTACATGTCTCTTCAGCCACTTCTTCTGACATCCAGAGATCTTTCAAGATGTGAAGCTAACATGCTTAACCTCTCTGCACCCTGTTGCTCTTTCTACTGCTTCAGCAGTCTGCCACTTGCACTACTTTTTTTTTTTTTGCCCTTAGTAGTCTGAAACTCATAGAGCAGAGAGCAAGCTGTGCCCATACTTTGCAGGGAAGCAGTTTGCACACCTTGTGATAAGCCTGTTGCTCGTATTGTATGTCTTAGCTGGAGAGAACTCCTACAGTGTAAGTGCTTACCTACTTGGTCTGTAGCAAAATGCAGCAAGGACTCACTGACTAACAGTGACTGGATCACATCAGAGGTCATGTACATGTTTCAGGGGAATGACAGACAGTAGTGCTGGAAGAAAGAATGGGAAATAAGATGCAAATTCACTTTGTACTAGGGTAAATATCCCCTGAATGGGAGCATCTGAATGTAACTGAACCAACGGAGCTGAGGGAAAGTCAGCCCTGAACACCACAGAGGCTCCTTTGCAAGGCCTCAGACACATGCCTTGTTTCCAAGCCAAAACTTGTACCACACAGAAAGCTTCCTTTTGCCTCAAAAAAATAAAGTTTATTTTCCAGATTCTTTCAGATCCTATCCAAGCAGAGCTTAAGTTCAGAGGCGCACAAGAAGCCTATTTCCTACAGAGCCTGTCCTAAAGACACAGCCTTTCCGTACTTCCACATGAAATATGGGAAGCACCGCAGTAAAGCTAATGCTGACACAATACCCAGAGTCTCATCTCAGTACTGCATTCTCCCTCTGATAGCACCTGATGGAATTCAACAGCTGAACTGCTCCTGTATGTGCATCTCATTGGTGATACCACTGGAAAGCCACCAGCAAGTGGTGAGCCTGAAACACAGAATCACCCAAGTTTTTCTATTTCAGGGGAAATTTCACCATGTGCAGATTCAGGTCCATAACCAAGCTGCTCAGTATTATGCCAAAAAAATACAATGCTATCTTTAATGAAAAATAAGATTTAATATAACTTGTATGAAAGCAGTCTCATGAGATGCATGCAGCAAACAACAGCCTAAACTTAGCCCATGATCTTGTGGCAATGTATTTCTCTCAGCTGTGAATCATGTGTGGGGTAGAAAACAGTATTCCTCTCCCAAAATATCATGGAAAATAAGCAGTCCCTCACACTGCAGTGAGAGAGGCTCTGCACAGCATGGGCCAGAACTGTATTACTCACAGGGAGCCTGAAGACTTGGCAACATGACAGCTACATCTGTCAACTGCATTTCGCACAGGTCATTGAGCAACCAGCAGAAGAGAATCATTTGCAGTCAGACCTGATCTAGTAAAGTTCAGATAAGAAATAGGATAAAGACCCCTTCAGTTCAAGGTCATCTTTCTCCCTTCTCACCAGTTGCTTGGAGGCCTCATTTCATTCTCCTCTCCCCCCTCACTGTCTGTTCCCCATGACCATGAGCTGCACCTGATGCCTGGGGCGGTGGGAAGCTAGCAACAAGCCTAAGTCTGCCTTCTGCACAAATTTGGAAGTTTGAGAGTTGAAGCTAAACACTTCTCAGCAAATTTAATAGACTTACATTGGCAAATACTGAGAGATTCAGCTCAGATCTCCCTCATCTTCAAAAATGTACATCAGGTATCACGGCGTGTGATACCTGAGCATGTCCCTACAGTCAAGGCATGTGCCAGGCTCTGCTGGAGAGAGCCCCAACCATAGAACAGAAGAGAAGGACTGTGTCTTGCTAGAAGCACTGCAGGACCACCCAGAGCAGGCTTGGAGCCACACCACTCAGCTTCCTATATTTTCTGGGCTCATTTCCCCAGTCCACACCCATGAAGAGCACCAGGCACTCCTCCACCACCACCACCACTCACTGAGGACTTTCCAAGTTCCTTTCAAATTTACAGACACTGCATGGGCACAGCAAAAGCATGAAACCAATCACAGCACTTTCTCACCCTCTTTCAAAAGCTTTTACAAACATCCATAAGTAGATTCAGCTGCTCAAAGGACCCAAATGCTTAGGATAGGCAGGATCTCCAGCACACACTGACCTGTTTCAAAACATCTGTCCACCTTTATGGAGAACGTTTTGATGATCTCAAGGACAGATGAAGGTAAAACTCCTAAAGGAAGACGAGTTGTTGGAAATCAGGTCTCTACTTCAGAACTGTACCAAGACAAGCATTTTTTTGTGTGTGTGCATATCTTCTGTCAAGGGAGAGAATACCAGGCTCATATAAGAAGGTTGAGGGTATTCCTCAACTCAGAGGCTTATTGACTTCACTCTTCTTTTCTAACTGCATTGCAAATCCATTCTGGATGAGGAGTAGTCCTAAAATGTAATTAAGAGCTGGAGTCTTGAGATCACTGCCATACAGCAATGAAACCATGACCTAGACACAAGGAATAAGATAGAAGATATACTAATCTCTATTAAAGGAGAAACTGGCAAATAATGCTTTCTACATCATTTAAATCTGCAGCATGCTGAGGGTATGTGAGGATGGAGGGGAGCTGAAGCAGCCATACCAACAGCATTAGCTGCTCCCCAGGCTGGGGAGGCACCCAACCAGCATGGGCACTGGGAGATGGAGGAGCTCTGAGTCCCACACCTGAATGAACACAATGTTAATTCTCACTGCACAGGCTCTAGAACAGCTTTGAGGTGTTGCTTCCCCCTAACACAAACCCACACACAGACCAGACAAAGTTAGGTTCTGATGTCATAGCTCCAAAGCAGCTCTCAAGGGCTGCTTTATTGAAAAGCTGGTCCCAAGCCTCCACTCAGACTTGTACCTTTTGTGTCTTTCAAGTGATAGAGAGGAGCTGAGGGCTCACACCAGATCTCAAGCATCCTCTGTGCATAAGTTACATAAGGAGGGCACAACTTTTCTGGCAGACTCTTCCCCTTTCTCTCCCCATTTTCAAAGACCTAGGCTTTTAAGCATGTGTAAAGCTTTTGCCTTTGAGTGATCACTGGAAGAAAGGTGATGCAACCTGTGAGACGAAGAGATGTCAGAATAGAATCAGCCAAGCAAGGAAAAGCATCTCTATTCACCACAGATGCAGTCTGTGGCCTGCTGGCAGTCAGATAATGAGATGCAGCTGACAGGAAAAGTGTCATTGCACAATCAGTCACAGCAGCAGTGTTTCCTTTAGAGGCATTCAGATTTCTGGGCATCCTACAGAGTACCCAAATAAGTAATGTTTGGTTATGACAACTGCCTAGCACACTACTGAGCACTGTAAGAAAATAAAGCACTGACATCACAAAAAATATTAGAGAGGCATAAGTCAATCCCACTCATCAAATTAAGAATAACAACTAAAAATCCAGGAGCCTACACATTTGATTAAGAAAAACGTCCTCATCACCATTAGCAATCACAAATGCCTCTTTCCCAGCAAGGCTCAAGCTACCTGCAGAGAATTCACTTTCCCTGACTTCTACAAGAAGCTCAAGGAAAAACATGCCATCCATTCCTCTTTCCTCTATATGCTCCATTCTTCTCCATATGGTGATACCCAATAGTAAATGAGAAATTAAAAACATCAGCAGCAGTCTCTGCCCTCTTCTCCCCCATCACCTTCTGTCAGCATTGACTGTAAGAAATTCACTGGCCCAAGCTGGGGACTGAACTATTTAACTGCTGAGCTCTGTACATGAGCTCTGTACATAGTTGCCAGTTTTTGCCAAGCATTGATTGTTCTGAATTATCTTCTCTTGAAGAAGAATCCTTATGACAGACTGAACACCTCCACATGTATTGTTTCTTTCTTTAAATTCAAAACATGGAAAAAATAAAGAGAATCAGGAACTAAAACTCGAAAAACCTTTGGGTCTGAGGCAGGCAGCAGTAACTGCAGTGTTATATCCTAGTCCTTCCACATTTGCAGAGACAATTTTTCTCTGAACTGACAAAAACTCCAGTAAACTCAACTTCCAGCTGCCTCCTCGCTTTGTCTTCAATCCCATCAAAGTGAGCTTCAGCTCAGGTATTCAGGATGGACCATTTGCAGTCAGCAAAATTAAAGACATTGCAAAACAGGATCCTAATAAACTTATTACACTTCAGAGCAACTGAATCAAATACCTAACAACGAGGGGAAGCAAACACTAGGTGCTGAGTTTTTATTTTTCTTTTCCCCACAGCATCCATTGGAGTGGAGGCAGGGGTAGTTTACCATGTGGACTCATGGAAAGCCATCCATCCCCAGTGGGCACAGGGAGAGACAGATGAAGAACGGGAGATCACAGAATAGGGGGTGAAGTAAACGTGACAAATGACACGTTGCCATGTGTGAGCATATGGTCTCTATGGATTAACCTTCGCTCCTCGCAGAATAGCTAATCATCCCATTGTCATAGGCATCGTAGTCTTTTGGGAAGTTTTGGATGCTGAAGGTAATTAAGCTCCATCACCAAGACGCAACAGCCACAGCCTTGACCTTCACAGGCAGTGCTTCATGCAAAGCTGATCTGCTCCAAGCAGCACACCCAGCCAAACCAGCCCAGTCCTGCTCTTTCTCATCTTCAAATGGAGACAGAGTCCATCCATAACAAAGTTCAAGCAAAGGCTTCAAAAAAGCTTTGATTTCATTGCTCCATCGATGTTTCCATGCACACCAGTGATCTGAAGCAGTAGAACAGGAAGTGACACCTGACACCTGACACTGCTAGCACAAGGACACCTGCTAAGATTCAGGCTGCCCCCATGACAAAATATTGGTAAAAAAACAAAACAAACAAACAAAAAAAACCCAAGAGGATAAGTCATAGAACCCCTTAAAAGATCCCTTGGCCTGCTCAAAAGACCTGGAGAAGCATACAGATAAAGAAGCTGTTAACATATTTCCATTTTTCATTCAATCTGTGAAAGAAAGCTTGCTCTGGACCTTAAAAAACACTCATAACTGTGAAAACTACCTCAGACCTCATAACTGCCACATAAACAAAATGTATGGCCCAGCTACAAATCACTTAGTGTATTCAGTCCAGCACAAGGCAAGTGCTAATGGATGTGGAAGCAAAAAAAAATACCTCCTAAGCAGAGACAGTGGCTTCATCACTGAACAGAACTGGTGCAACAGGAGAAATCAATGCAGCAACTGCAGGTATTCCCCTAACAACAGTAGGAAAAACAGGAAGCATGGAGCTTGACAACTGGAAGAGAAAATACATGGCAGGAACATATAAATACAGGAAGTAGTAGGGAGAAGGAATCCAAGAACATAAGTGGGAAGTGGCCTGAAACCTGCATTTGTCAAGCCTCAAGGTGCATGCCATCAGCACTGAAGGCAGATCACACCACAAAAAAAAAAATGCTTTCTTCCACTTCAGTAGGCAATATTACCTCCTTAAATACCCCTTCAGATGCCAGCACAGCCATCCACATTTGTCATGGCCACACATTGCCGTACTCATGAGAGGCAGGAGCCCAGGCATGGTAGAAAGGCTCTTCCACCTTGGTCACGGGGTCATGGTCATGGGGGTACACCATGCTCTACTCTCTGCAGATCTACCTGTTCTGCTCCCCAGCTAGCTCAGCTGATAGATTGCTCCCCTCGTGCTGCAATACAAGATGAGGCGAGGCTGGAGGGAAGGGCAGTCAGGAACTGCAGGGCAATTCCTTATGGAGAAAGGTTTCCCACCTCAACAGAACTGTTTGCCACATGCCCATCAACCTAAGCTTTTGTGACATGCTGAAATTAAAGCATTACAAGCAGAATACATTAAAAACTGACACAAGAATAGGAAGAGAACCTTCCCCATTCACAGCTCCAGGACTACACACACTCTGCTCACTGACAGCTTAGCTCCAAGCCAGCAGGCACTGGCAGATGTCCCCAGGGTATTCCCAAGCCTTTCAGGCTGCTCAGTCAAGTGAAGATACTGTGAGCCAGTCATTGTTTTTGTTTCTCCGTTTGAAGGTGTCCATGGACTTGGAGCCCCTGTGCTAACACGGCAGAGTTACAGGCAAACTTCTGAGGGAAGTTTAAGACCAGAATAAACAACTTATTATGGGTAATGAGTTTATCATTGTTTTAACCAGTGCAACGCCAGTCACCCAAGTGCAAGGCTGTGAATCCCAGCATCAGCACAGGCATAACAGAAGGGGCTTTTCAAGGACCATCTTAGGGCAGGAAACACATTATATTGTATCATAAAGATTGTCCCAATGGCACTTCAACAAGGCAGGGTTTGATTCACAGACCTTCTGTGTTACTGCTGCAGCTGAGGTCAAGAACCACAAATAAAGCAGATAATTAGAAGGGAAGTTTGTGCTGCTGAGCAAACACATCAAGCATAGAAAGATTTTCTGCGCTGGAAAGGTAGAGAAGCAGTGTTTACAGAACTACATGAACAACTTTGTATTGGTCAGAAAGCACATACATAAAAGACAAGGGCTTTGCTCACAGTTGAAGCCTTACAAACACCAGAACCATCAGCCTGTATTTGCTGCCATTGCCATTTCAGGGCTTGAACACTGGGTAATCTATGCCCCTGAAAGGCCACACTCAGAAGCATAACAGTGCAGGTGACTCTTTGCAGAGCTGTCCCTTCATTTACAAGGAGAATGAGACATCAGGAACAGCCACTGAGGACTAACAGGCTACATTCACCACTGGCAAACATGCAGACAAGTTCATTGCAGCAAACAGAGCTGAAAGCAACCGGTTTCACTCTTGTTCTACAGCACAAGAGGAGGAGCATGGATCCCACCTGGAAGAACCCAGGTGATGTTTGTGCAGAGAGAGAAGTGTTTGCTTTGACACAGAAGCAAAGTATTTTTTTCCCTTCAGTTTGTCTTAGCTGTGGGTTTGCCAGCTTTCCATATTGGCTTAATTTTCCTACTCCACCTTGTTCTCAGAAGCCGGCCACAGCCCCCTGTTTGAGAGGCACATTTTTGGCCAAGGAGGAGGCAAACTGTTCATCTATATTTTTAAGAGACTGTGCGTGTGGACATCAGGCAGTGTTCAGATGCTTCAGAAAGCACACAATCTGCATGATTCATCTTATCTGTAGAGCAATGCTATGTCATTGACAAAATCCCTACATGAACACCCAGCTAGAAATAAGATTATGCCCCAAGGAGAAGAGACTGATAGCCTCAGTGATTTTACTGTACTATAACAATAAAAGCCGTCTTTGTCCACATATTTCTCTAATCCCCTTCTGAAACATTACTAAATACCACTGCGTGACACAGGTGAGCTCTACAAGTTAACAGCACATCACAAAAAGAGCGAGCTCAAGCCCTGGTGTTAAGTTTGAAGCTGAAGCCCTTTGGCTCACTAATGAAGCTGCAGATACCAGAGATATTTTTAGAATGCCCATAAACTTTGATATAATCCACAAGGAAAAGTTTAGTTATGACACAAAGATATGGAATGTTACACCCCACACCCTAAAATATCTCCCAGTGCTATGGAAAACATCCATAGTGCCAGCACAAAAAGAAAGCCTTACCTGACATCAAGAAAACTTAAATATTCCTCAGCACCATAATTCCTGAAACAAAACTTATTAGCAAATTTAAATTAATTCTGCTCCAGGCATTATGATACACTATCAGTTACTCCCTTACTCCCCCTGGGAAATATTTCTCTATTGCTGTCAGTCATCTGCTTGAATGCTTGGAGTTTACCAGGTGCATAACATATATTGATTTTTGATGAATTACATCCCTCTCTGGGCCATTACGGTTTTGTTTTCAAACCTTATTTAATTGTTCACCTATTTTTTCAGTGAAATAAATGCAAAGTGTTTATTCTCCAAAGGCTGTAAACAGAGATCTCAGGTCTAGTTTCTATGACAACCTCACTTGATACAGCAAACCTAGATTCTCTCTAATGACAGACATGAAGTTTAAATTGCACGTTCTGCACAAACAGTGCACTGTTGACCTTTTATTGACAAATGGAATACGGTGCGATTAGCATGATGTGCCATACGAAAGGGAAAACTGGGGGATAATGCCAATTACACTCTAATCATAACTACAGTGCTCATCTCGAGCAAACCGTGTGCCAGAACAAGCAGCTTTAAAAACCAGGATATACCAAGATACTGTTTTCAAATGCTGCTAAATAGCAATGCTATCACGTCGGATTGTTCTCAGATAACACTTGCTGCTCCTGCTATTTCTCTCCGGTTGCACTTTTTTAAACGTGGAAGAGAAGATAAGGTTTGTAGGAATATGGACAAAGAATTCCAGCTATGAGAACTATTTTTAAACCTCCTGAAGGCATCTTTCCCTTATGCTCACAAATTCATTCGGAAGAGAGAGACAAAAGACATTGCTCTTTTTGTCAAGTCTTGTCTCCTGAAACCTGCATGTTTTCCTTGGAGGAGTATTTGCACATATGCCAGTGAATAAAGCCCAGCTCATCGAATGAGACAGAGGAGGCTGCAGGAGATGTTCTGCTTTGCAAGAACAGAGGTGGAAAATCTCTTGCCTTCATGCACTGCAAGTTTCAGCAGGATTTGCTTTTTTTCAGCTCACAGAAGTGTCTGCAGTTTACAACGTGAATACTCTGGGGAGCTGGGGGCGTGAGCTGAGGTTCCCCTTGGAGCTCAAAGAGCCACATGCTGCTGCAGGGAGGTGGCAGGCTGCTAAGCCTTTCTTTACTTGGCAGAATATTTTAACTTTAATTCCTTTAAGCATTCATGAACCAATAGGAAATGCTTCCAATTGCTGAGTGGGATTTCAGTTCACCTGTAATCAAAGTAATCAGCAAACACTCCGGAGACAACCACTCAACCAAAACCATGAGTAATATCAAAATAGAGATTTAGGCAGCAGACCTGAAGGCCTAAGGAACTAGGAACAAAGCAGGGACAGTTTCATTTCTGCAGCGCCCTGGAATAGCACCCAGTTGATTGTTATCTTCCCTCTTAGAAATGAAAGAAAAATTAGACAAGAGGCACTGTTGTGACAGTAGTGACAGGTAGAATCAGAGTTATCTGAGCTAAAAGAGACCTTTATATTTCAACACCCCAAATATAGGACATAGGATACTTTCACTCTGAGCTACTATCCCCCACCACTGCTATTTCCTGCATATTGAGAGGACTCTGCTTTTCAGGGTATTCCATTCAGCAGTATTATACTTTTCCTCAATAAGCACTGTCTCCCATTGCATCAGCTGACAGGAAGGAATTCGTTAATTCAAAAGGCATCTACTTGTTTTCATGTGGAGGTATGACACTTGCAAATACAACCCTGTGATTTGGTACATATGATAGGAAGCTTTGTGTTAGGTAGGGTGGCACACCCCGCACTCAGGTATTTTTAATCCCTGCAAAGTTGCCCTAACTCGTCAACTGCAGGAGAGGTTTTAAACTGTGCTGCTTTGCGTGAATGGCAATGAGCATTTGTAACACCACTCAGGCTGGGTTATGGGACAGAGATTGCACTGACCACATCTGCACAACTGTTCAGATGCTACCATGGATTTTATCAATCTTTGCCCCTCAAAAAAAAAAAAAAAAAAAAAAATCAAAGTAAATGCTAACAATAAGAACAGCAGCAGAAGCCAACATGTCTGATCAGTAACTTCACAAGCACTCTCCCTACCTACTGGTTTGTCTAAACACAAATAAATAAGTGCTTTGAAAGACATTGTAAATTATAAGCCTATTTAAACATAGACTTTCACCTCCAGCTACTGTGTCAGACTAATACATTCCCTGGACACTTGCCTCTCCAGGTCAGAGAAAAGTAATTTCTTCCTCAAGCTTCTCCCACATTTCTTCAGTTCCCATCATAATATTTTTAGTTAGGACGCTGATAAATGTTGGTACCTCCAGCTAATTCTTGTCCTCTGTTTCACATTTCCTTCAGGCACAGTTTGCATAGCTTTAGTCACTTGTACAAATATTTAAAACCAGCAAGACAAACCAAGCATAACAAATCCAGAAATAAAGCTACTCCCACAGAAGCTAATGTTTAATCAAGCTGGGGTATGAAATATTCCACACCTCTCTCCTGGCAGCCTATTCTCTCTCTCTCTCTAAGGCGAGATCTGATGACACTCTGGATAACAAGGATCAAAGAACTGAAGACCTTGACACTTCAGCACTTCCACCTTCAGTAGTGGACCTTCCTGGCCTGCTTTAAGGGATCTGGAAGAGATGCAGCTCCTGGAGGTGGAAGCCAGATATGGACTTTGAGGTAACAGTGCCTGTATCAGTCCCATACGTTCCTACAGAAAACAGCCGTCTGAAAAAATCAGTCTCACTCAGGGGGATGAACCACCACATTTTTGTATCACCCTATCTCTGTAACTGTACTGGGGTTTGGCTACCCCGTCATAACGATTGAAAATTTCAATCAGGCAAGAAAAATTAAGAGATCATATTAAGTGAATTGTTCCTAAAGTAACACTTGCCAGTTAGAACACTTAAAATTCAAGCTAGCTGATACAATCACCTTCCTAAAGTAAACACCTGCTACAAAGAGGCAGCTGAAACACCATTAGTTTGTAGGTGAACTTTTAGCCCCACAGCTCAGGCAAGCATCCACCTATTTTTTTCCTCTGCAGTGTAACCAGCTCTTTGAGATGCCAGACTGCTAGGAGAGTGCTCCAGACTAGAAACAAAGATACTATTCACTGGAGACTGCCACAGTCATTGTTCCTACCTATGCACATCCCACCACTTCTGCAAGGCTGACAAAACAGTTGGAGATAGCATTCTATCCCCAGCTGCTTAACCACGCTGTCAATCAGTGATGCAGCTGGCATCAGGCAAGCAGCAGAAATCAAACAACGTGGCCAGTTGCCACTGCAAAGACCAGAACAGAGTCCCAAACATATGCAGAACTTCAACCTACATTTACCCACTCAGTGCTCAGATGGCACCTGGATGTCCATGGGGGTCTGAAGTAGAACTGCAGAGTGTTTATGTACACCACTACTCTATACGTGACTTAATTTGCTTTACTGTTCACCTGTATTCAACATTTGTTTGTGCTTCAGTCCAAGAGCAAACTAGATTTCTTAAACAAGTAATAAAATCAGATTAGTGCTTATGACTGTATTATTTAAACTTTATTTCAAGTTTTTAAAAGAAAAGACATTCATGAAAGAGGCTTCTTCACAAGAGCCCCTGCTTCTATCATTTGTCGTCCTCTCCTTAGCAGCTAAGGACTGTTCAGGACCTTCAATATGTATCATTACATCCTCTAGGAAGAGTATATTGGATCAAGAGAAGTTGGGAAACCATTCCATTCACTGAGGAGATTCCTAACCGAGTCAATAGAAGCACAAGACTGAGGCCTAAGAAAAATTCCTTCAAAGTCAACTGCAGTAGACATGTTCTTGTCTCCCAGCAGAGTGATGAGCTAAGATAATATTGTAAATGAGTGAACGTGAGCAAACTGAGCAACACACCCAAGGGGTGATGTCTTGTAGCTAGAGTGGCTTCCACCTTTGCTGGATTCCCATTATGTTGAAAGGCTGTAGCAGAACTTGAGAATTATATTATTAAATCAGTGCCTGTGAAAAATCAGGATGAGATTCAAGCTGCCAGACACGATAGGAACACTGGGCAAAGGTGTCTGTAAACATCTGACCGTGAACACCAAGCAGGTGAAAAGCGCTTTCATTAGTACTAATATTTTTTGTATTAGAGCTCCACATGAAGAAATCCTGCTGACTGCTAGGGTCAAAGGGTTCACAAGATGTGTTGGCCACATCAGCAATACTTTGATGATTGTTTCTGATCTGACCCCACGGCTGATGGAAGGCCATTTGTAAGGGAATTGCTTTTCACACAGAAAGAAGTCTAATGAAGGTATAAAACACATCTGGAGTAGGACAGACTGCTTCTTTCATGATGCAGTAAAGAACAAGGCCACCATCTCACTGAGACACTGTGTTTCCCTGTATCCAAGTTTCTCCTTTCCATTCCTGTCACTAAATTCTCCCCTACACAAGACACTTTTTCCAGTCCTGGTTGCTAAATGACTACCACTCCCCTATTCATGATTTCGGCATGTACTCCACCTGCAAATTAGACATTTTGAAGTCCAAAACAACACTATAGCTATCTCTCAACCTACTACATCCTAGATACCTTGCTTTTGGGGACCCTGGCAACAAGGCTTCATAATGGATAAAAGGTCCAGCTGCACAGCAGCACAGGGGTCACAGCCACAGGTAACGTGAAGAACGGGAGCATAACAATTATAGAAGTGAGGTCCAGGGCAGACCTCAGGAGAACATCGCCCCTAGGAAGTCCATGTAATTCAGCTACATTGCTCCTGACAGATACCCTTCTAACCTATTCCAGAACTATTCTATGGAACCCCTCCAAGAAGATGGGTCTGAGAAACCACTCTTCCCATCACTAAAATATTGCAATATCTCTATTACTGTGCCTTCCCAGGATAATGCTTCACTTCATGCAAATTATGCTCTTCTGCAATAGCCTGGAGGCTCTCTTCCCTAGCAGATAGCACCCTGTTTATAAAAGACCTTCACAGTCTTGCATGTTTAATTTGTTGGTGAATAATGGTTTCATTACCTAGTAGGAGGAGCTCCACGTATTATGGGGGAGTGTAGAATTATAGGGTTTTTTAATCTCTTCTGCCCTGAGGTAAGTTATCATAATAGTGCATGAGTATGTAGTTACTACAAGATTTTTTGAGAAGTAAGGCATGCAAATCTACAGAATCAACAGAGACCATAAGCGAGGAACAGTCATGCTGAGAACATTCCCCTTCATCACTTTGAAAAGGACTTGCTGTGAGAAAAAGGATTCTACATCGTGCAAAATGTCAAGATGTCAGGTATTTCTTTTCATCCCTCAGAGTGAGGCAAGGCAGCATCTTTCTCAAACAAGTGCCTTCTGTAGTTGCTATTCCTTGCAGAAATGCTTGATACCAAGCAAGGAAGAACAGTAAGGCTCAGATTTTCCACCCTGCCAGTGATCAGCAAAAGCTTCTCTGACAGAGAAATTTGTCCATCCAGTCCTGGAGGGACATGCAGCACAAGTTCTTTTAAATACACATTTTCACAGAAGGTTTTAGCTTTGATGGCCATTGCTCCCCAGCACTAACACATCCAGTTAAAACTCCCAGCCTCGTCTTTAGCTTCCCACTCAGGTCAGGGAATGAGGCAACAGTTCACAGCTGTACTAATGCTATTGTTAATGTTGCAATGGAGAACAGAACTCTGAAAGGCAACAGAGAAATAAAGTATGAAACTTGAGGTCAACCTTCTACCACAACTTTTTTCCATGGTGCCTCTCATGGGGTTTTTTCCTTCCCTCACAGAGCAAGTAGCAAAATTTTCTCTGCAAGTGTCAGACCACAGCCACTACTTCGGATGGCGTAAATCAGAAAGGCTTGTACCATACCTCTTGAGACATAGCAGTTACAGCTGGCAAAGTGCAAAAACTCTTATTGAGCTGGGCTGCTGATGTAATCTAGGGATGGCACAAAAAGTAAAGGGAAAAAAAGGAAAAATAAAAGAGTCCATGTGCCCAAAAGCTTATCTGTCTCATTCAGCTCTATGAGCTGGTCTAATAAGAGCTATCTCCTCTTACAGCTCTCACCACAGAAATAGGAGTCATTTATCAAGGACTTTTCACTGAACTATCTTGACCTTCTCTGCTGATGCTTCTCCCTCACTGTGATTTTTGCATGTTTAGGTCACAGTCACACAGTCTAACCCCAAACGTGTTACAAGCTCACCCCAAAAGGAGTTTCAGAGAGCTATTAGAATTTGTCAGCTAGATATTACTACTGTATCTTACTGTACTTACCTCCAGCATGTATTTATACACAAAATTGACTATGGAGCTAAGTGGAGTTCTATTGATTTCAGTGTTACCAATATGTACACTTGAAGCATATCCATTAAACTAAATTCATTAAATTATATTTATTTTTAAGGGTGCTAAGAGCACCATTTGATGTGGTAATTATTGGTATTGGTTTCCTATAGAAACAGCACTAAGACTACCAGCTAATTTCACATGGAAAACAGCTGTCACATGGTAATGACATTAGAAGTCACTGCCTATGCTGATCTGTATTCAAAGCCATGCCACAGAGGTGAAAGGCCCTGTAGCCAATTATTACTCCTTTGAGCCAGACAGTCCCCAAACACATGCAACATATGCAGATCCAGGCCTCCTTGTCTTTAATTAGATCTTGCCTACCCTCTGTAGAAACAGCAGTAAACGTGAGAAGGGCACATTAGGTAGCTGGAAAATAATCACAAATATTCTGACGTGTTCTGTCTGGCATGTTCCTCTAGCATCTGCATGTGGTAAGTGGGAAGGAAAACCTAGAGCGGGACACAATTACTATAGTGTCCATTCTGCAAGAGGTATGACTTCTGTGGAGCTATAAACAAAGGGGATTCTGCACAGCATGTCCCATATCTCTGCTGCAGCGCTGACCACGTCACTGACAGACTAACAGTGGCAATCATGAGTACACAAGGAATACAGGTTTACACCCACAGTTTGAGGAAATATTTTGAAATATCACTGAAACAATTTGGTACTACGTGAGTGAATCTAATGAACCCTACCCAACTTTCAGTAATTATGAAGTTGTGCAGAAGCTAATAAGGAGGTGCAAAGAAAGGTACTGTAATAGCAAAACCTCATCTGGCTGTTGCAGATCCTAATACACAGGACTCCCATGCTCTCTCATATCTATGCTTGCTCCCTGAAAGGTCCCACTTGCTCTGACTGCAGCCTTCCTGGTCCAGCTGGTACAAACTCCATCTCTGCTTCTGCTACTATGGAGAAGCCTAGGTGACAAAGGTACCAGGCATCAATATCTTCCCCACATCTTCCAGAAGCTTAAGACAACCACTTTGCAGTGGGAGACACATTTCTTGTGAGTGGCGCTAAGGAGGTCTTCCTTTGCTTTATCATGAAAATGCAATCTGATGCATATGAGTAAACATGAATGGTATGACCCATGCCCTTCAAGCAGCCATAGTCACAGGCCTTTCCCTCACTATGCAGGATATCCCTTCCAGCAATGCTTTTTCAGTGAGCCTTTCCATGGTTTTCACCCTCAGTCAGATCAGCTGCTGCTCACTCACCAGCCTACTTAGCAGAACCCAGTTTCCAACGTGGAATTGGTACAACATGCTGAAGAGTGCAGCCAGGCAGTGCTCCACTACCCCAGCCAAGCAGCACCAACTACCTACTTCCCAGCCCCAGGGATAAAGAGTACCTCTGAGGTCAGCAAACAAGGAGCACAAATCAAACCAATACATTGAGTCATGCATAATGACAATTAAGAAATCTATTTTCTTCTCTGTAGTGTACCAAGTTAAAAAAAACTGACTCAGTAACAGATAAGATACTTAATTTCTGAAATGTAAGGGTTGAAAATTAAGACAATGTCAAAAAAAGGAACCATACCATAAGTAATCCCAGGTGCTACCAAAAGCTGCAATTATATTTTTTCTACTGCAGCTCAGAATCTGTGAATGGCTTTTTCTGTTTCTGCTGGTCTGCATGAAACTTCTTTAAACAAACAAAGTCTAAGAATTTCCAAAATGATCCAATGAATTTCACTGTCAGTGAGTCAAGAATGACCAATACATGCATTAGGCAAAAGACTTCTGCATTTTCCCTCAGAAAAAAATGAAATAGAGGAGATGTCAGAGCACAGAGCAACTAATGGAGCAAGAGGAGCAGGAAGGGAGGGTGTGACACCATGCCCTCGGAGCTACAGCTCAGACTAATGAATTATCTCTGCTTGGTTAAATCTCTGGCATTACTAATCAGACAAGAAGCATAAAATGGAAAGTTCATTAGGAAGATCATAAAAGAGTCATACTGACAAAGATCACTCGACTTACTAATAGGAAGGTCAATGGTAAGGATCAGGAAATTGTTTAAGGAAAACAAGATAGACCAAATGTAACACAGAGTCCAGAAGAAACCTGTACTGGGGTTCTGTGCAATGTTCCAATTTACATCTGGAATATAAACAAGGAAAATGTTCCCTTTGGCAGCAGATGAACTAGACTTTCTTTAATCAGCACAGGCCCAGCCTCGGGTGGGCTGGACAACATCAGCTTCCCCGCAGGGCTAGTTCACCTACCCCCAACCACAGGTAACATTTCAGCTCCCCCTTCCCATCACAAGACGGTCTCAGAAGCAAAATCTGCTAATTGTGTCAAATTACATGTGAAGGGTTTACAATATGGATCGCTGCCCACTTGAGATTAAAAGAAGATCACTGAAGTAATTTCAGCTCAGACTTCAGGATAATTCAGAATCCCCATTCCCAGAGGTTACTACGTGTTCTGTCCCCTTGGCACAACCACAGCCACTCTGTATGGTGCATTGGAATTTCCCTCAGGGGTAGGACAGAGAAGAGGTTGTGGTGGGTTTTTCATTAGAGTAATCTGGAGAGGGGT
>JACDJE010000007.1:4959219-5020372 GCA_016647715.1 Pavo muticus
GGGGGGCAGGGAAGGGAGAAAAGCATATTTTCTATATTTAGCCTGCTTTCCTACAGAAATAGAGAGTGATAAGATTCTACATGCATCCTTCTCACACTGGCTTATTTCAATCACACCTGTGACAGAATGCAGCAGCAAAGGGTTTTCCACACATCTCACAAATCAGGAAGCAAGAAAGGAGGCAAGAAATGATTCCTGCCCCCTCCAGGAGACACAATCTGAGTCGTTAATTGACAACAGAGAACTCTGACAGAAAATCTGCAAAAAACATGCATCTGCACCTTTGTGAGCCCTGAATAGCCCCCATAAAAGACAGTTCTGTGGAAGGAACATCACGAATCACACAGGAAACAGAGGAACCCAACCAAAAAAATGCATTTTCTGGTTCTCAGCAATGAGGCTAGCAAGAGGGCATCTCATCTGTGCCCACGCCCAACTCCTGCTGCAGTCAGACAAAGGTAAGGGAGCACGCACAGTGCCAGATACTGCTCTCCTTACAGGACTGAGCTGTGCCGAGTTCCTCTTTTTTCCCCTCAAAAAAGAAAAAAACAGCACCCTCCCTACCCTATAGGCAATTGTCACACGATACACATCAGGAAGAATGTATTAAATAAAAGTGAATGGCTCCATGCAGCATGAATCTGTACAAGATCCATTTTGGAGATTGGTCCTATATGTTTATCCAATGTAGAATCTAAATAGTACTGGGGAAAGGCATCCTGACCACAAAAGAGCCAGACAGTTTTACAGCTAGGACACATAACACAATAACCATTTAGCCAGATTAAAGCATACTGAGAGCTGCATCAAATATTGTTTAGAGCACATAAGAACTGCTTTAATATTTAAATGTATCCCATGGCTGGGCTCTTTAGATTTGCTAGATTCACTAGGGCTGCACAGCTATTAGCTTCTACATTTCATCTTCAATTCCTCTTCACAGTAGGAGAAACATAAAAATGAGGGTCACTGCTTGGTCATTTCATTACCTCTGGCAGAGAAATGTGCTTTGCACAAATGAGGAAATATTTTAAATGTAGATTGTTGTAATGTTGGTGAGACAAAATAAAACCAGAGTTAAAAAATAATAACGATCTTATAATGGTTATTTCATAGAATAACATTAAAATAATACGCAGTGTAGCAGCAGTCCCCTTATCAAAGGGCCTGATGTATTTTATAGTTGTCATTTAAAAGGTCCATTAGCAACAGTCCTGGAAACGTATGGCTCAAGGTCACAACCAAACCAAATGAGACCGAGCAGTAATTCAAAAACATTAAACTGTTTATAGCTAGAAGTAAAATAAATAAGTACTCGATACACAAGCACACACGAATCTTATCAGCCAGCTCTTCTAAGAGCCTCCTTTTATTTTTCTGAAAACAGAAACTCAATGAAAGAAACTGATAATCTACTTAAACACAGAAACATCTGAGATGTCACCTGGGAGACATGTGACTTCTTACCACAAACACAGATCTGGAGCTGAACACAGCACGAGCCCAAGGCCAGAGGCACTGGGAGCCTCAAGGAGGTTTAGCACAGAAAGAACAAGAGCACAAGTATTACTCATTAAACATGATTTGTGACGATAAAAACCATCATCTTAATAACCCTTAGCTCTGTTCGCACTACCTAAAGCACAGCATTTAGCCCACATTCTAGATATCTGAACAAAAGGGACTTGGTTTTCAGTCACAGTCCTTTCTCCTCTCACCAGAAAAGTCAGTGGGAGGCACAGGCCTCTGCTTCACCAACAAAGATGAAAATATGCACTACTGCAGTGATGACAACATCTGAGAGAATCACTTCTGGCACTGAGTGAAAAAATCAAAATGAGAAACTGAGCACTACTTACTGTGAGGCAACGCCTCCCCAGCTCCCTGCTGCTCCCACCCTGACTGCTGGCTTAGATCCTCGCACTGTCATGGCACCATCCCAGAGGAACAGGACACACGTCTCATGGTGACTGCACCAGAACTTGTGTACGCAGATCGCATCTTCAGTGCAACCAAAGTCACTAAAGCTCGGAAAAAGTTGTTCATATAGTTTTCATGAGAAATGTTTTAGTATATTCATACAAATATGCCAAAACTCTTTCCTATAAGTAACAAGGTCTGAAACCTTCCCCAGTGCAAACACTAGGGCCTAAAGATAAACACAGGAAATCTTTTCCAATCCTATTGCTCCTGTCTGAAAACCATTCTACCAAACCTGCTGGTTTAATCTCTCTCACTTTTATAAGTTTCCATTTCTGGAATTTTTATGAAACAAGATTCTGTAACACAAACACAATCACAGAAACTGATTTTGGGGGGAAAAATGCACAAAGCTTACCAACTGACACCTGTAAACAGAATTCAGCTTGCAGGTAGCTTACACATCTTGCTGACAGCACATTTTATTGATGCCATAGTAATCTACTATTTCATTTCCTAGCTAAGTGTGGATGCAAGAGAAAAGGACACTGCAACAATTGTGTAAGTGCTTTGCACCTGGCCGTGCTCAACAGTAGGTTGAAGGCTGTAAGTGCCTGGAAAGCAGTGGCACACCTCTCTGGGAGCTCAAGCCATGAGAAGGGCTGAATGCGCATCCAACAAATTATAAGTTACATATGAGGGAAAATATTGTTCTGTTAGCACTTAAGTCACAATCCTTCAATAAGTAAATTGCAAAGCAACATAGCTTTGTCTAATGACTATCAGTTGGAAAAAAGAGCTCAGAGGTATGTAACACAGGCAGAAATAAAATGCCACACATCTTGATTTAGCTGTGTTGAAAGCATTTCCTCTAATACAGCTTTGTAATTTCCCACTGAAATCTTTCATCACCACAGCCCTCAGCTCCCATGCCTACAATAGTGTAGACACTACAGACATCCCTCTGCCTGGTGGTCCCTTAATTAGGGCTCACATGCTCCACAGACACAGGATATGATTCAAAAGTGACATAACACACACTCATCCCCGTTTCCCAATAATCCCCTTTTACCACTCATGGAAATGCTTGGTCAATAAAACATAACATTATTGCAGTAAACTCATTTTCAAGTTAAGTATCTGGCTCCGTACCCTCCCACCAGTTAGAACCTATCATGGCAAAACAAAGGTTCCAGTTTTGTCTGATCAAAGAGGGATAAAAGCAGAGTTTAATGAACTCATGTATGAAGGGCCATTCAAAGCCACAGCAGCAGCCTCACCTCTTTCATTCCTTATCCTCGATTTAGTTCAAAGCAGAGCCTGTGCAAGAAAAGACTACATCTTCCTCCATGCAGTTCCACGTTGGAGAGCAAGAAGAGAATTCGGGCTGCATACAAGGCACAGGCTGCCCCACTCCAGTGCTTGAGTTTACGTTTAGGGTATTTGTTTCCTCACCAGACCCATCGCTTTCACTTTCCTAGGTCTCATAGTGCCTAGAAAGCAAGCCATGGACCACAGATGCCTTTCCCAGGCACACAAGTTGCATGGATATTTCAGGTATTTCTAATACCTCCTGATCTATAAGGCCAGGTCTCCATGTTCTTGAGTAACATTTCTCTCAACACACACACCTGACAGGTAGCTTAGAAGCAGCAAACCTTGCCTGTCAAACGAGCTTCAAAAAGGACAGGGAGAAAGCAAAAAATCCAACTAGAAACCAAACTCTTTGCTAAACCTTGATAACATACTGTTTACCAAGTAAACAAGATTAGGAAAAAAAGATTTATGCAAATATTCTTAATTTAATAACTATGATCAGATATGGCTTTGTGTCTTCCATGTAATTTGTGTAATACAAATAAAGTACTAGGGCTCTTTTCCACTATGGGAAATGAGAATTATTAAACATTGCACTGAAAAGCAAAGGAATGTGTTTATTGACATGAAAAACGATCCTGCGGATACAAAAGCTTTTGTATGTTAATTGCATAATGTCAGTGCAATTTAGAAAGTGGTTGCAGAAGGAAAGAATTCCTTTCCAAAACAGAAGTGGCTTTTCCTCATCTACCAGCTCAATTCAAGACTGCATCTTGAAAGTATTTATGGCTGTGTTCTCATCAGTGACACTGGGTCAGTACCCAAAAACATCCTCACTTCATACTGATGTGGTTACTTGCTAGGAGGCATAAAGGAAGTGAAGGATTTCCTCCAGTTTTATTACTGAATGCTCAAAATGTTTCCTGGGGTAAACAACACCAGAGCCATCTGTATTTTTTCTTTATTTTTTTCCATTTTGGAAACAAAAGGAGAACAGTGGTAGCAACTAGAGAATGGAAAAATACAGGTCTAGAGCTATGTAAAGAAAAAACATCTTCCTCTGAAGGAGGGAGGGGAACTACCACACACATCTTTCACCGATATATAAACTCAGCAGCAGTGGAAGCCTTCAAACGCAATGTCTCTGGTCTTCTGTCCCACTGCACACAGAAGAAAAATATAGAATGCGATTCAGCTGCCTGCTCATTACAGATGCTTCAGTAAATCAGATTTTGGACTGGCAAATGAGGGACCTTCTTAAATCTTTAAGCACAGCCTGTTGATTTACTGCTCCAGAAAAAAGCTTTCCAGCTCTCACAGATAAAGACAGTTGAAGAAAACTTACCATGCAAGCATGAGTGTATTTACCAAGTTAAGTGGTTACATTTATTCCAAACCTCTTCTGTAAAGAGTGCAAAACCCACTAGGCTCAGAGCAGGCATCATCAGCATGAGTTGCACTAAGTCAGAAAAGATGACGTGTTTTACACGAGAGCAGAACATTGCACAGCACACCATGGGGTACATCCTCAACAAGCACCACTTGGAGAGCCGCTACTTGTAAAACCTCAAGACACTTTAATACATGTAATCCCTTGTCATGGCATGGCTGCCAAGCTCTCCTCCAGCATCCAGTGATGAGGCAGTAGTCAGGCTCACCGGGATCTCTCCCTTCCTGAAGTCTCTCCTTAGGAGATGTTCCACAGCTCTCCCAGGAGCATGACTATCCTCACCAGCTCTTCTCTAGAAAACCTAAACACAGCATTGGCATGTGGGGAAGACTAATACAGTGAGGCAGAACAGGAAAAGGAATCAGAAGAGCAAAAATGAAACCTAATGGCTGAGCAGAACAGTCTGCTGCACTGGAAAGATGCAGGAAATCTTACAGTTAAATGACTCATCTGTAAGTCAGGTCCTTTAATAAAAACCTTTTTATTACAGCTGTACAGTGAGGGTCAAGGAATGGAGGTGATGCATGTGCTGAGGGGCTGTGTTTCTCTGCAGTGCTGGTGGGACTAATAGAACGAGACCACGCACATCTGAGGGAATTATGTGGTCTTAGACAAGGCTGAAAGATAGGAGACTGGGAAGAAAACTGCCACCAAAGTGGTTTAAAAGCTGGTGAGGAGGAACTGCTTCCAGTGAGAAATTGGATGGGCAGGATTTGTTTAGCTTATCAAAGAGAAGACCAAGGGTGACTTGATTACAGGGTATTAAGCACCTCCATGGAGAGAAAAATACCAGTCATAAAGGCCTCTTTAATCTAGCAGAGAAAGGCTTAACAAGAACTCATGGCTGAGAGCTAAAGCCAGACAACTTCAAATAGAAAACATGGCTCAGATTTTAAAGTCAGAGCAAACTGACAGAGAATGCAACAGATCCCCCAAACCATCTTGAAAAACGCTACACAGCTGCCTCCATTCTTAGCAAGGGCCAGCACCACCAACACCTTCCTCTCTACACACAGCAGTGCAAGTGCAGGATATGCTTTGAAAGAAAGGACTCAGTGCCCCTTATCTGCCCTGCAAACCAGCCCCTGGCTGCAGCTGTGCTCCCCCGATGGCCATCTCAGTGAGATGTATGGAGCAAGAAACATAGAATAGTAAAGACCCTAGGGAATAGGAAAACTGGATTGCAACTACTTCAACAAAGAAGTCAAAGTCAGCATTCATCAAAGAAAATACAAACTCACTACAATTGATTTTCACCACAGAGCAAGATTCAAACGGTACACAAAGATGAATTAAAGACAAGTTTTTGGCTACCATTCCATAAAACCTCCGGAATTTTAGTAATGTTTGGGATTCCTCCTCATGTTCAACTAATTATTTCTATTTCCTGTTTTCTTTAGAATCACTGTTCTGCATTGTTGGAATCTGAAATATTATTTCATGGGACATTATTGCATTTGTTCATACCACAAATTCAAGAGATGCTGGATTCCTTTTGCTCTACTGCGCCAACTTTTGAAAAAGCATTTCCCATCTCCACCAAATATTAACACTCTTCCCCAAAATAAGCGTGAAAGCTTCATCCCTGTATAAAAAGGCATAAGCACTAAGACATTGCTGTCATTTAAAGTAAAAAGTTAAAAAAAGAGAGAAGAGTGGCTTTCATTTTCAAATACAAAATAATGTTGTTGACAGCATTAAAAGGTCCCATTTTGTCACAGAGCCAGTTCCTGTTCAAAAAACAAGGATGAAAGATTATTTTTCTCCTCTCAGTGTAGCTGGCCGCCTGATTCTGTGCTTCACTAATTCTGTGAACAAAAAAATAATTATATGGCCAGTTCTTACATTCATCTCCTTCACATGAAAGGAAAGTCTTTGTACTGATGCAAATAATTGGGAAATCGCAAGGGGTTTTTTTTAATCTAAATTTGCTACAGATCAAGTGACCAGTCTAAGATCAGACAAGCAATTCCTCTTACATTGGATATATATATATATATAAATCAAATATTTGGGTTGAGGAAATACTGCCTTTTGGTTTAGTACTTTCATATCTGTAAAGGGATGAAGCCTCAGACAGTCTGAAGGTAAACATACTTCAGCTCTTCTGCATGTTCTTTCATACAGCAGCTGAATACAGATTTCCTTTAAGAAAACCCAGGATTCTGCAAGTAAACGTCCATGGGAATTTCCCTTTTTATGCACTCTCCCTAGTCAGAGTAACACTGTAATCTGCAGATGAGTGCATTATAGTCTTTGTCTCCTCCTCTTATTCAGGAAGGTTCTCTGCTCTCTTGCTACTGAGAGCTTTTCCCCCCACACCACTCCTGTTCTCATCGTTAATGGTTGATAAATAGCTAATGAGTGGATTGGCCATTAGGACCTCCCTTTCCATCTGGGCTGCATGCTATTTTACAGGCCCTGCTAGATCTTTATTAGATTTGGGTGCAGATTATTGATTTAGGTAGATGAGGTCATTGTAACCTCATCTTGAAGAGAAAGGAAGCAGGGGAAACCAAATGTAATTCAGCTGTTATTTTCTGTACTAGTGCAAGCCAGTGGAAGGAAAAAAGTCAAAATGAAACCAAAGGATGCCCATTAAAAATAATAATAACTGACCTTTTACCAAAAGCAATGCTTCTGGGGACATTTGAAAGCTGAGATAGGTATAGAGTTCGAGCTTTCTGCAGATAAGTACTACAGAATAGATAGTAGGTGCTAATAAAGAGATAACATTAATAAAATACCAGACTACTCCTAGGGCAAACTGAAATCTATTTATAGAATCTGAGCACTCTAAGAGATAGCAGTGGCTTTACAAAAGGACAACTTTTGCTTAAGTTATTTTTACTCCAGTTAAACAGCCATATCATCGCCTACAGACCTAATACAGCTGAACTCAGACTGCACTAAGAACTTTCTAACATCCTATTGGAAACAACTTAAGCATTGAAATCTCCCAGAAAGTCTGGCTTTTGGGACCAGGCCCTCTAGAAGATTTCAGCACTTTTACCATTTATAATCCCATAGCTGTGAGCACTGTGAACAAGAGCACACACAGGTTCGAAATGAGACCATATTAACGCTCAGAAACCAGGAGACACTTTAGAAAGTGAATAACTGCATTGATATTGTAACACTGTAATACAACAGAAAGCAGAGCAAGGACAGCAGAGTAGCAAAATCCCAGGCTACAGCAAGCAAGAGACTTACTCAAATGCAACAACCATACGTATAAAAATAAAGGAAAGAAGCTGCTTACCTTCAGAAGGCCTCAGATACACAAGGATCTCCAGCAAAATACCCTTAACTCCACTGCCAACCTTTAAATGACATCTGGAAAGGGGTGGATCCTGGCTCCAGCCCTTCTGGTCACTCAGCTGCATTGCATGCACCTGAGCTCCCCTGGGTTGGCCCTGCCTTCCCAGCAGGTGCTCCATCACTGCTTCAAGCCATGACTTAACATTTCCATTACAGATACATACAACAGTTGTGTTAATTTTTACATGAAGCTCAGTCCACGTGCAGGAAGGCATGAGCCAAGGCATACAGAACTGATAGTATGCTATGCTCCTTATGACTCACTGCTGACTGCGTGCCTTCTGCTCCTCTTCTCCTAGGGCTATCTGGCTGACCCTGCCCTTCCCAGCTCCATGGTTCAGTTCATACCTGTAAACTCAAAACAGGTTTGATCCCAATCTAAGCACCTGCTTCTGAGCTAGAGGTGAGCCCAGCTCACCATACCTTTGGGTATTCTGATCCAGCCTGCTGAGTCCTAAGAGAACGTCTTTCTTCCTTATCTGTTTTGGGGAGTGTAAGCTAAAGTAGCAATTCCACTAGCAGCAGAGCATTCAGTTAAATCCACAAAGGACTTGTGTATTGTGTGCCTAATCCTTGGGCATTTGGAGATTCCCATCCTAAAACCAAGCACCAAATCACAAAAAAGACATTTCACTTGGACATAGGGTTGTTGTTTGCTACTAATGACCCATGACAGGCTGCTAGCTGTTTCCAAACTACAGCTCTTTGATCTTCTCATTGTAAAGGAATATGAAATTCAAGACTGTTAGTAATATCCATGAGTTGCTACATTGCACTGAGCTCCTTACCCTTCACACGACACCCAACTGCTGTGGAACCCCAGAATCACTGAGCACAGGAGGGAGTTTGGTTTTCTTGAGCACACTGAACTCTAGATTTTGTTCAGCTTGTGACTGAGGCTGCACAAGTCACTCTGTTCTATTGGCCCGATGAGTTTGGATACCCAAAAAGTTGCCAGGCTGGCAGCAAAGCCCTCTCCGCAGTGCCACAGCAATCACCAACAGGAAGACTTGGCAACCCATCAGTAACAGACCCAGACCCAATACAATGTATTTAGTCCTTCACTTTACCTGGTATGGCCAATGCTAGAATCAGTGTTTGCTTACATCTTCTGCTCAGATGGCTGGCACTAAAAGCTCAGCTCAGCAGTATTTGATATCAGTCACATAAATGCCTAGTTAAAAGGTGGGGAAAGGTTGTAAAGCAAAAGGTTTTACATGTTTGACCTAGTAAAGTTCCTTCTTCAAGCTCCACTCCCTCATCCAAGCTTAAGCCTAGCTCTCTCTCATTGGACTTCACTGCTGCCACAGCCAGAATTTCCTTTTTGCCTCATTAACCAGAGCAGTAGTGTGTTGCTTTTAGGCTTTGCTAACACTTTTTTCCTTCTCCCCATCCATAATGCTCCATCAGATATCATCATGCTCCAATGAGAAAATAATGAAGAAAAATGTGCATTCAACAGAGTTTGCTTAGACCACTTGCTTTGCTAGTTTACATTCTGCTCTTTGTTAATTCCTGAAACATCTCTGCCAGGCAGCACATACATACAACAGCATGAAGTGAAAACAACAGTAAACACTACCAGTATTTGCTATGGAAATACACTGTTCTCCTCCCCTACCTTGAGATGACAAATATCAGGGAGTATAGTGAAAGGACAAGGTGTAATAGCTTTAAAATAAAAGAAGGCAGATTCAGATTAGACATTAGGAGGAAATTCTCTACAGGTTGGACGTGTGCATGCACACAGAGCTAAGGGTTCCTCTGTCACTTACCAGCAGCTGTGGCAGCTACAGAAAGATTCAGAAGCTGTTACAACCTATGTGCTTTGGAAGAGATACACCATATAGTTACCCACCAGTGCAGACAGATTACCCCCTTCCCATAGCCTTTTCAGCCAGAGACATCTTTGAATCACTGCTGCCAAGAAAGCAGTGACATTTCAAAGTAGCCATACACAGATTAACTAGAATTTATGTTGACTCCAAAGTAGTCAATACAAGCTGATCTTAAAGACTCAGATGCCCTAGACCCCATGCTGTCATTTATTCAGTAGCAAATAGAGAGAGATTAGTATCTCACGTTCTCATTCCTCGCTATGAGGTACCTCATTGGCTCACTGTTTGTCCTGGGTTCAAAACCAGTGTCATATGCAACAAACACAGTTCTAAATTGTACTTGTGGCCACTGAGTCTGTGGATGCACCACTGACTGTTGATCAAAATATCATTTTTTACTAAAGAGTTACAAACTGGAGTAAATGAGAGGGATCACCTCACAACAAGAACCAGTAGGTCCTCCCTAATTCAGAGATTGTGTTCTATATCTCTGTCCATCACCATTAGACACCTTATCCTCCAGTGCATAGATAGTTTTCAACTTGTGGCCCAAGGACACCTGGGAACCCTAGGATGATTCTGCAAAGGGCAATTAAGTAAAGTGAATCTATTGTAAATGGGCTTAAATTAGCTCTGTGGGGATCCACATGCTCACAGAAAAACTTTTTAAATAAAAAATAAAAGGGCTTCTGCAGACATTTACAGCACAAAAGAGTTCCTTTTCTAAGATGGACAGAAGTCAGTTAGAGAGACTTTTGGGCCCCAAGACCCTCTCCTGAAAACAGCACAACTTTCCTGGGGAGTGCTGGTACATGTGCACACCGAGCATCTGATGCTCCCTGCTATGCTGACCTGCCAGATCTTCAACCTTCTGGGTTTTGATCTTCACCAAAAAACAGACAGTAGAGTTTTGAGTCTGACTCTTAACTTGTACCTACACAGAGAGCATGCCAACAGAGACAGGGATGGTAAAGTTCATCGCAGCTGCAGATATACTTTCCAGGGACAAAGGAGTCCAGCTCTGACAAGCAGGCTAACATGGTGGAGAGGGGAGGTCTCCAGCTGGTGTCACACAGGAGGCTGCAGAAGGCTGACACAATGCTCCTTCAGCTCATCAACCCTTTCATTTCTTGCTTACCCCACCCAACATCATATATGCATTATACACACAACTCCACCTCACCCACCCCTTCCCAATGGGTCTCAGGCTACAAAGGTTCATATTTAACATTTCAGAAACCCCAAGCCCCATCCACGTTCTCCTGGAACAAGCTGCAGAACATATTTCGAAGCTCATTTATACCCTATACATCTACCTGGTGCACTCCTGCAGCAATCCCACTGTCATTATTACTAGCAGATCAAACCTTAAAATACCTGTAAAGTGCAGTGCTCTTGCACTTTTGATCCACAGTAATGGATGTAAGCAGTCTATCTGGATCTGTGGCTGTTATAAAGCAGATGTTGATGACAAGCCTTCAGTTCAGATTTACTGCTGTGTTTGTCTAAAGAGCACAGTCCTGGGAGCCTACATCTCTGCAACCCAAACTCCCACCTGAGGCAGGACCTGATCTCTGACAGGTGCTGGGACTTCTCCTCCCTGAGCTCCTGCACTGACAAAGGTTCCACTGCTTCACCAGAAAGCCCTTTCTGTTTCCTGCTGTCGAATCCTGCAGAGCACATTCTATTTATCATCTGTTTTACACGAAGGATCCCTGTTAGCGCTGCTTTAGGAATCAAACCACTTTAAGTTTAGGAGCAGCAAACAGTATTGTACAAATTTAAGTGTTTAATTAGGAAAAAAACAGTACCTAAAGCCATTAAATTTTCCTATACAAGCTCAGCCCAAAGGAAGGAAAATTAGACATCAAAATGTCATTGAATTGAAAAGTAAACATGAGAAAAGTTCTTTCCTAAAAACAATGCTCACAAAATTGAAAACACGCTAGCTTGGAACCTGTAATACAATATTGCTCATCAAATGCAACAACACACATTTGTTCTGAAGAGAAGACACACATCTTGCTACGTGCATCCAGTCCCTTCTAAACTCCATTAAAGACTGGTCAAAAATAAATAAGGGAAACATCATTTGCATTTATTATACGAATTAGAAGAGCTTGCCAGATGGGGAGCTCTCCTCCAGCAGAGCTGTTGTTTTCAGAGACAGAAAGGCACGAGCACAACCCAGCTGTTTGGGGCCTGCGGTGTTCCCATTCCCAGAAAACCATCGCCCCTGGCTTTCCCCTGTAATTAGTTAGTGCTAATACCCTGGGTTAGTCCGTGGAAAAGTCACATTCTGAGAGATCACCCTTGTGAACAGCTGCACTCATGAGACAAAACGTCACTACTCCAAGCTGTCAGCCCATTCATCTCCAGCAAAAGTCAACCGGGCCATAAATTGGGAGTTCTTTATCTCAGGACAGCAGACAGAGCATGGTTTAATTGCTGAGCTATGCTAATGAGCCTTGTTTGTGACACAAGGTGCTTCGTGGTGGCTCTGTTTGAAAACATGGAATTGTAACTCCCCCCGAGGGCACATACAATCAGCTTAAAAACACTGCCGTCTGGATACAGAAAAGAAATCATGTAACGGTCCCTTCAGCATGGCACATTATCAAAGGCATCATTAACAGCTGCTTCGTGGAATGGCAGGAGGCTCTCCTGGGTGAGCTCAGTTCATTTTGTTTCTATTCTGTCCTCTCTTTTCGTTTTTTTCCTGAATCATGAGCTCTATAAACATCACTGTCAAATCATCTACAAGGGAACAAAAAGATACCAGGGATTAAGCCTTTCCTAGCAGATAAGGTCTGCTCTGTTTTAAGAAGTGGGCGAAAAAAAGAGCCAAGCAAAACAAAACATACCCAGGGAAAAGCAAACAGACAAAAGAGCAGCAGCAAAATTGTTTCTCTCCAACTTGTTGAGACAAAATCTACTGCAACTCAAATTTCACTTTGTTCCTTTTGGATTAGGCGCAGTATTTTAACATTCACATTTAGGAAAAGAATAGCCCAGGTGGACATAAGGTCACGGGGTTTCTTGTTCAGATAATATAAGCTGTTTCTTTTGCACTATTAACAATGGGGTTGGTGGTAGCTCTTTGAATCATAAAATCATTAAGGTTAAAAAGACCATTAAGATTATCTAGTCCAACCATCAACCCATGACTTTGCTTGACACAGAAAACCTGAGCCATGTTTCAGGTGGGAAGGCCAGCGCTTAACATTAACATCATTGACAATCAAGAGTACTTAAATATGGCATTACTATTCTTATTGTGCTACCCAGGGACTTGCGACAGGCTTTGCAGACCCCATGTGTGAGGCACTGTACAAATATCCATCTCCCCAGCCTCCGCACTCTTTTAACCCAGGGCCCCAACCTTGCATATGCTTACACACTTGAGTAACTACCAATATCTCATGGCCCTACTGAAATCAACACCACTGAAGAATGAATGAAATCAGTAATTACCCATGTGCTTAATTATTTGCAGAACTGGGGGCTAAGTGCTTCATTTTTAGCTTTTAGCTTCAAAATATTAGTTCTAATCTAGTGTGTCTCACTTTGTGCTCAATCCCATAAGGAACAACACAGTCTGGCCTAATTAAGCAAAGAACTTAACAAAGCGTTTAAGCTTGTGAGTAAACCCATTGGTTGAGCACTGTGTTTCTTGGCTAGCCTGCTTTGCTCCTTGCAGGACTGGACCTTAGCACAGGCACTGGGGGTAATGTACCTCCAGGAAGGAACCAGGGCTCTGCTGGATGCACAGGGTGCTTGGCACACCTGGACTTCCTTGGATCTCATCCAGCTCATGGAGATAGCACAGTGGGTAAGCCAGGATCTCTGGCAGAGCTGGGGATCCACCACTGGGTCAGCGTTCCTCCTCATTTCTGTCTCTTTTTTTTTGCCAGGCTAAGGGATCCTGGGACAGAGCTTTCCCCACCCAATGTGTGGAGCTCTCCCAAGGCCTGGGATGGCTAGGGTGAAGCTTTCAATAGTAGCTCGATTCTGACAAACATTAATTTTAGGCACTTTAGAACACAAAATAATGATAACACCCTTCCTGGAAAAAAAAATCCCCCTGGACCTGTGTAAAATTAGCAGCACGCTGGCTGTCCCACTTTTGCTCCTGCTAAGTGGGGCAGCCTGGCTTATTAATGTACTAGACTCGTTCAAACATCCTTTGCTTTACCCCTTGCAAGGGGACCCCAGGGAGCCAGCCTGCTTCTCCTGGCAGTCTGAGGATGAACCTGCTCACCATGATGGCCAAAGCCTCTTGCACACCTCCCTGAGAAGGCAGCAGAAGGACAAGTCAAGCACTGATGGAGAAGCTGCAGGCTGGAGCACATTTTCTTGGCATGGGAGACCCGCAGCAATGAGAGCTGTGGGACAGAGGACAGCAAAGGGTCTTCAGAAGAATATAAGCCATGGGTGCCCCACAGCTTGCGCTGGCAGTGAGAACAGAGTTCAGAGGCTGTCCCTCTGCCTACAGCATACAGACAGGCACATGCACACACCAGGAAACAAAGCACAGCTTCATAGGAATAATCCCCAAAAGCACCAGTGGTCACCATAATCCACTATTAGTACAAAGTATGGACTCTACCTAGGAGCTCTGAGGAGATCATTCCTTTGAGAGCTGTTATCTGCCCAGGTGAAAACCTCCTGTAATGTCTCCTTAGGGTGAAGTAACTTCAGAGCTGCTGTGAGATTCCTTCCAGCATGAAAAGGAAATCCTGGCAAACATGCAACATCCACGAAGCAATGGGGGGAGAAAAGAGGAGGGAACTCCCAAGTCACATCCACAAGTGATGACTGCTCATATTACAGAATTGTTCAAGAAGATGAAACATCCCCTTATGGAACAAAGACCTCTGAAATAAACTTTTTTGTAACATCACTTTCCCTGCTCATTCCAAACTACAATCTGCTCCAAAAATTACTTTCTCATCCACTGTTCACTATGTGTGTTATGAGTCTGATCCTGAGTCAATTCTCCTGTTAAATACTGACATAACAGCGTACCTTAAACAAGAGCAGTAGTTCAACTTCTCTTGCCCCACGTAGCAAAGCCCCAGGAGCTAAGCATAAGTGACAAATTTATTTCAACAAACAGAAATCAGCCTGCTCTTTTTCTCTGTACAGCTTTTTCTCCCCAGTGGGACATGAAGTTGTTGTGTTGGGGATTTTCTTTGTTGGTTTTTTGTTGTTGTTGTTTTTTCCATAAGACACATTATTCCATTTAAGTGCTTGTGCACATTTGTTAATAGAGAAAAAAACAAGTGAACAATGAGCTACTCAGGGGAGGCTGAAATTCTGCATTGGAGCAGTGAATCAGACAAGCAAATCCATTAAGCAAAATGCTCGTTTTAAGACATGTTCCTTTCACACTTGAGTTATTTTTCTCTGCACCCCTAACTTAATTAGAATCCTGGTGACACATCTGTCCTGCATCCATACACCACACGCAGCTGTGCTCAGGATCCCTGAGCTGCGCATCCTGATCCGCTGCTGTGATATGAACAGAGAGTGACCACAGCCAGCTCCACCAAAGTGCTGGGAAGCAAAGAAACCTCGAGACAAACATCCCTTACCGCGGGGAGGCCCGAGTCTGACTGTAAATGAGCCAATGTAAAATGAGAACTATGCAAAGTTTTTGCTGCTAGGTAGATGATACTGACACAATTCTGACACTCCATCATGTACCCTGTAAACACAGGTGCATGCAAGGTTGCAAAGATCTCCCAGGCTGATGGGACACAACCTCCTTGCAGAGGGGCAGAGATTGTTATCACTGTTTATCATTCAGCTTGTGACAGCTCCTGAGCACTGTGCTAGGTGCTGCTGACAAACCAAGCAGAAAGACAGTTGCTGGCATAAAGAAATATACACACAAAGCAGATAAACCATGAGTACAGTTCCCAAAGCAGTGATAAACAGATCCACACAGCTGGTCTTGAAAAGGGAGTCAGAAGAAAGCAAGCCACACCATGAAGATGTGCTAGCTCAGGGACCTAGAGAGGGAAAGTACACATTGCTCACTTGCTATTGAATGTAAAATAAGAAAGAATTTTTATGGACCAGCTCATCACTTACCATAACCTCCCAGCTTCAGCAGTTGACACCTAAACTCCTGTTACCTGGGGATGGCAACGTTCCCTGGAGATAGCAGAGGTCAAGGGTATTTTATTCATTTACTCTTTCCAGATGGGATTGTTGTTTACCAGCTGTGTGCACCGCAGTTTCAGCTCTCTCTTGGCTTTGCTTAAATAGTTTCCCAAAAGCTGAGCCAGTGGGAGGCTGCTGCTGGCTTCAGCAGAGCTGGGACAGTCTCTGATGTTGTCATACCTCCATGCTAACCCAAGCACCAAACCCATCTGTTTACAGTATTGCTGTTTCTGTGTTCAGTCAAATGAGATTAGCTGATTTCAGGCAGTGCTTAATGAAAGCTGAGTTTTTCAGTGCCAACATTTTGCCTTTCCAGCCTGCAAGCAAAGGCTGGAAGGTCAGCCTGGCATTCAGTCTGCAGCATGTGACCATTTAATGAGCGAGGTCTATGAACTACAGCACTAATGCACAGAGTCACAAAAGCTGCAGCCCAATGTGACTTGCTTCACTACAGTGGAAGGATTTTTCTGTGATTAAGGCCCAGGACAAGGGAAACAAACCTATCTGTGGCTCTTTCACAGCCCTAGTAGGTGACTACGGGCAGGTTCTGTAACCACTTCTCGCCTTAGGAGTCTCCTACCATAAAAGGAAATAAAAATGCTCTTTCTCACAGGAGGATGCAATGGGTTCAGGTGTTAGTGGAATGAATGGCACAGTAATGCTTGTGAAATGTAAAGACTAAAATGGAGAGAGCCCTGCTGTGCTAGCTTTTAAAGCCTGCATGTAATAGCTGGATCGCAGAGAGCTTTTGGTTCTTCCTGCAGCACCTGTAACAAATGTAGCTTCATTGTTTCCCTGCACACTGCCATCTTGCCCAACTACAAGCTGCCTGGAAAACATCAGGCAGGCAGAACAAGCAAGCACAGCAGCTGCTGCGGATAGTGTGGGATGATGTCAATAAGCGTGCTGCACCCACACAGAGCCCAAGGGACAGGCACTCTTTGCACTGCCTACTGAGCACTGGCATCTTGCACAGAGGAGTAAAGGGCTCTTCACTTCTGAGCAGACTGCCCAAGCTGCCCCTGCTTGGGGCCAGGGATGGATGAGGCAATGTCCTTTCAGTTGTTCTGTGATTCACACTGGATCGCTGGGACTCTGGGCAGAGCAGGGAAGGAGCTGGGGAAGAGTGAGACTCAGCCCCCATCACTGCAACTCTGTACGCAGGTTAAAGACAGGCATATGCCTGGGGGCTGTGGAAATTCCTGAGAGGCCCCAACAGCTAGAAAATGTGCAGGGTGTTTTCCATATAGGAAATGCCACAGCCAGTGAAATAAATGGGAGTTCTTCTGTTTATTTCTGTGGGCTTTGGTTTAAGCTCTAACACACCTGATACATAGGAATATATCCAAGTAGCCTACGCTTCTCACCAGAGTGTGGCAAACATTACTTCTTGCACTAGAGCATCTCTCCTCAAAGATACTATGCCTCTCAGTTGGATGCTAAATTTGAACAAAAGGCTATGAAATCAGTCCACAGTGCCCAGAGGAGCCTGGATACCCCTTGGATACCAGTTGCCAAGTCTAATGTCACCTACTCTTCACCACCTCTCCTTTGAATCCTCCCCGGTCTGAGGATCACTGCTCCCTGCCATGGTGCCACTGTCAGCCTGCATCCACCTTGCGCTGCCTACCCAAGCCCCTTTGCACTGTCACCTTGGTGCTGAACATTTACGCTATAAACCTATACTCTCCTCTTCAATAAAGTTTGTTGACAGTTCTGCTCCATATAAAACAACCAGCTCTAACCACAGTCTTGTCAAATCCCCTCTTAGCATGTGAGTGTCCAGCAAGGTTATTATCTTGAGTGATCATAATGAGAATGAAATTACAGCCCTGGGAGGAGGCAGAAAGTCCCTGTGCTCCAGGGACTTAACCTAAGGTTGAGCAGATGTGGCCAGGTTTTAATTCCTCCCTCCCAGAGGCTTTCTGCTGGACATGTATGCATGTCTTTGACCCTTTAAGCATGAGGAAGAAATATATTGAAGAGACTGAGATGCTTGCATACTGGTACGGTGGGAAAAGTGTCTTCTTCCCATTTTCCCTCATGATTTGCACACATATAGTACAGGGCACTGCACTTACACTACAGATGCTGAACCACAGCTGCAGGGATTTCCTCACAACAGAGAGCCTGCAAACTCTTCCACTCCAGTCGAATGAGTAGCGTCAGGCCTCCCTCAATGCCACCAGTTCTCCTGACAGTTTGTGTCACCTTTATCAGATTTGCCACTGAAAAAAAAAAACCCAACAATGAAATAACATTTTCTCTCCACTGCTGCCAGGAAAAAGTCACAAATAAACAAGAAGACAAAGTGAGAAGCTAACTAGAAATCAGTAAAGGCAATAAAGCAATCATGCTGAGGAGGAAATGGTGGCTGGAGTGTGGTGGAGAGAGTTTGTTTATTCTTATCTCTTTCCCTCACCGTGGTGAAGGGATCACCCCAGACAGTGGTAGGTAAAACACTTTTCTCCTGAGTGTCCTTCTAAATAATTTGTCCACTTTTGTAACTAGGGCAGGATCGCTGCCTTCAGCCGATGGACAAAACCCAGCATTTTGCACTGTGAGGAGCAGGGCAGGCCTGCCACCTCGCGTTGACATGGAAACGGCGAGTGCGGCCTGCACCCGGCGATGCACCCGCTGCCCCACAGGCACACCGGTGTTCTGTAGGGTGAGGGGAAGCCAACCCATACCTTCCTATTTCACACTCCTTTTTTAACAAACCGCTCTGGGACTCCATATCAGCCCTACCAGGCACCATGAGTGGCTTTTTGCAACAAACATGATACAGTGACACGAAAAAACAGGTTTTCCACTGGGTGACAGCTGTGCATAGGGCTTGTGGTCACCCCATGGTGACAGACCCAGCTCTTTCACCATGGCTGCACATCCAGCCTATGTGTGACAGTCTACAGCTGCCATAACTGAATGTCACAATTTGCAGAAAGTTTGCCTTAAGCCAGACTGCTGCAGGCTGAAATGAACAGCCCTGAAGCAGTGAATGCAGGCAGCCATGCCCCACCATGCTGCCTTTCTTCATATCTAAACGTGGGCTGATTTCTGACCTCCAGCTGCTCAGCAGGCTTCCCCTGCTGCCGTTTCCATGGAACTCATTTTGTTACAATAAGATAAAAATATGCCTGATCTCCTCCTAGCATGTTAGCAGTCAGCGAAGGAAAGCAACAGGAGCACATCCAGGAAAATACCATTGCTGTTTTCCAAAATGTCACACAAAAATGTCCATATTAAATATGCAAAAAGTCTAGCCCACGGTATCTTCTCTTAGTGTGAAGACTATTTTACGAAGCATACAATCTCATTCAAACAGACATTCCAGTAGATGCAGCTCTCTGCAGCACAGGCACTGCTGCTAGCAAGCAGGGGTACAAAACCCGCCCTGAGATGACATTTCAGGCAGTACTTAATAAACACCCAAAGATTCAGGTGCAGAGGAAAACAATCATCACCTCCTATACAATCCTGCAGAGACTGCTGTTTAATTCTAGAATTTACACAGATTCTTCATGTATTAAAATATCAGTAGTTGTCCTTTGGTCTCACCAGCAAAACTGGTTTAGTGTAAGTGAAAGGCTCCATAACTGCAATCACAGGAGTCTTAGCAGCAAGATAGAATTTAAGACCAATTAATTAAATTCCTAGTTGTTTCATTCTATCAAAACTGAGACCTTCACTTATTATTATTATATTTGAAAGCACATTGAGCATGTTTCCATCCCAGTGTCGTGACGCTTTGCAACATTGCTGAAAACTGCAGTGACAAAACAGCTACTTTGTCCACAGGTAATGGTGAGAATAAGGGTTCCTGGTAGTTGTTAAAACTTCTTTAATAATAAACAACTCTGTCCTAGAAGAGGTTTCATTTCACTTTCCGTTTCCAGTTGAATGAAACCTCTCTAATTCTCGTTCTCTCTCTTGCAGACTTTCTCGTTCCACTTGCATTCCTTCACACCAAAACAACGGCCACAATTGAAGTGACTGTCCATCTAAAACCACCTGGGTTCTGTGCCAGTGAGTGCATGTTGTGATTGTTTATGAGGAACAGCCCATTGTATCTAGAGTTGGTTGCACGTCTCAGTAGAAAACAGCAAGATTTTTAAAATTTCTCAGACTTTCTGGACAGTATCAGAAATGTAGAAATGAATACGTTAAAGTGTTATATTTCAAGAAGGCTGAGACTCCATCTCTATCGTTCTGACAGCTACGGTTGCTGAAACTACACTAAGAAGCATTTTCAACTAACATAAAGTTTTAAAACTGTTGTTTAAATGCTGATGAATGCCAAATGTATTAAACACTTCAAATTCAGCAAAAGCTTGCAAGTATATTGTTTTCAAAGGGATACAGTTAGGCTACAATACACATTTAATATGCACGTAGGTTCTCAAGAGCACTGTAAATTTAAAGAAAATTCAACCAACTCTCTATGCTGTTCATTTTTTATTATCATTGTTATTTATTTTATAACCTTGAATAAAATTAGTTTAATGATATTAGCTTTCAGTAGCTGTCGCTTTCAGTTTTTACAACATTATGGGTGTTAAATTTAAAGGAAAGTTGTTTATTACCTTTGGAAGCAATAGTGTCTATTCACATTCTCTTCTTTTTCCAATGGGAAGAGCGTTCATGTTACTCTCAGAAGCTGTAATTATTTGGTACCAAGACAAAGCTGCCAAGAAAATCAAGCTGACCCCTCCAGAAGTCTGCAGGGCAGAGGAATCTTCCCACAGCTAACGTACCTGTGGACAAGTATTTTTGCTTTCCTCAGCTGCTTTTAGGAACAAAATTTTAGGTGTCAAGAACTGTGAAATTGCTGGAAAAACAGTAACAAATAGACATTTATACAAAAAGCAAAAATGAAAAAAAAAAGAAAAGTAAGCAATATAATGCCAAGAGAGAGCCCCCACCCTGGGGGTCTCCCCTCCTCTCTTCCTTATACGAGAAAAAAACACCAGAAGAATGTATGGCACTCACTCTTCCGCAGTGTGAAGTCATGATTACGGTTTTGTCATTTTCACCCTTAAACTTGCATAGTGAGACAAAAAAGTGAAGCACGTTGTCAGTACAGCACTTCATGTCTCAATTACCTTAATGATATGATTATAATAAAAGACAAATGATTATAATAAATAAGGATGAAGTTAGCAGGAGTTTTCCTATTACTTTCAGTGGTATCAGAATTACATGAACTTGACTTTTGAATCCAAGGGCACGCTTGAAATGTGCATTTACATTCGTGCATATGCATTTTCATCTGAAAATTGGCCTATAACATCAATTTTTCTGCCTGTTCAGGGAACGGCATTTAAACATTTTTAAATTAGTCTTTTTCTATGTCTCATCTCTATGCTCTCACTGGCCTCCCCTGGCTCTGCTCTTACTCTCAAAGACTTAAAGCAATGGCTTTTCCTCACCTCTCTCCACAGCAGACAAATTCATTTCCTCACCGCCAGTCTTGCCCACCACAACCAAGCATGTCTTCGGTTTATGACATACCAATAAAGTCTTGAAACTCAAACATAGCCACTTCTTCATCTAGTACTGACTGTACCTTTGGAAATCTTGGTTTTATTTTTTCCCTTGGAAGTTTCACATAAAGAAAAAATCTGTGAAACTGGATTATAAATTATTTTAGGTAATCTTCTATTGAAATGGTCCAAAACACCCACTCAGACATCCTCCTAGCAGCCCAACAGCTGTGGTAAGACAGCAGTGCATAAACACCAGGTGTATGTTTATGGAAAGCACGTCCTACTGAATTAGTGTAATGTCCTTTAACTGCGAGATGATGAAGTGAAATGACATCTGATCTAACATCAGTGTAACAAAGTGCTAAAAGGCACTGAAGTTAGTACTCTTCACCAAATGAGAAACGAGAGCAGTGCAAAACCAACCTGGTACACCCCAGATAACCTGAAAACTGACATCTCAAATTACAACTGTAAACAAGGAATCATCACTCTGTAGTTTCCAAGATGCTCCATGGTGATTCTCAGCTCAACACTGTAACATCTTTACTGGAAGAAAACATGAAACCATGCTCTACTAAAGTTGCAGATGACACAACGCTGAGTGATAATCAAGGGAGAGGGCTTGTTGCTGACATGGGACCTGCAGCGCCTGTTTTAGTGCAGCTGCATTGAGCTGCCCAGCCCCATGTGAAAGAGGCAGGGCTGTGGTCTGGGAATTGTTAATGGTATAGCCAGACTGATCAGCCAAGCACAAGCACGACCACCACAGATGCAGAGCCAGGGTTAAGGATGCTGTATTAACTCTGCCTGGTAGGGACCCGCATGCCCTCCCATGATCTTTCTGGGGTGTGGGGCAGCCTCTGCTGAGCCATCCTGCTGCTGAACTGCCTTCCCAGGGAGCAGGAACATGCCTGGCTTGGCTCTCATCCTGCCTTTCAGGGCCCCACAGAGAGCTAAAAATATCCTTTCCCAGAACCTTACCAGAGATACGGATCTTCTGGTTCACAGTTTAACTCCTTGGGCAGCACACGATACAAATGCTGAAAAGCTACGGGCATAAGACACCAGTAAGACACCAGAAACATGTAAATACCAAAAGCTTTGCATGGAATTTCAGTTTGTGCCTTTATTTTTTAAAGTTAGCAAATGATAAGGAGGGGGCTTTGAAGGGAAATATCACCCTTCAGTATCCACCCACTACAAGCTCCTGTCAGAAACAAGATGCCAAGCCAGATGTATCTTTGGTCTGAACCTATTTTTATTTTCCTATTCAGTCACACACAGTATTTGAGCATAGTACCATAGCAAAACACGCAGATATACCTGTGCTCCTGGCATGCCTGGTGCCACTCATGCTGGAGGGCTGTGTTAATGCTAAAGCCTACTGTTCATAAAGGATGTTGGTAATCGTTGGAGAGTTCAGGATGTAAAGGATGGGAAAACAGCCATTACAGATCCAGGAGCTCAATCTATTTATCTTACAAAGAGAGGAGATTAAGGGATGATTTGGTCAAAGACTACTGGTGTTTACAGGGAGGATGCAATATTGAGATCAGAGTCCTCAGTTAGCATAAGACAACCATAATGCTGAAAATAGACAAGATCTGACTGGAAAGATGGGGCAGATGTTCAACTGAGCAAATAATGAGTTTATTCCCAAAGTCAGAGCTGGAGCAAACAGATTGATTCTTCATTAAAGGTCCTTCTGAATGATGTCTGGATCATTTTTTTCCTAAAAATATGTGCTGGAATCTAAACAAATACAAAGAGAAGAAGGCTTGTGACCTGTACCATCCAACAAAACAGTGCTCCGTTTTGCTTTTGTGACTGTTGTATGTCTCTGTTCCTTGTACTGGCGGTTCTGACAATCTTTCCAGGCAGATAAGGGGTGTAAGTGCAATCCTGACCACAGATGCCTGGCAGATCTGATCTCTGCTTGTGCAAGCACTGGGTATATCTCTGGTCTCTGTACTTGTAGCTTCTCACCTGCACATGCCCTGAACCAGAATGTCCATGAAGGGGCACCAGTTCAGCTCCTGGAATCACAGCCACCTATGACACTCAGCACATCTCCATCAGCTCACCACCTCCAGCTCCATCCATCTCACCTCTCCTGGTGCCTGCCAAAGGCAGGTACCCTTTTGACACACTTTGGTCCAAGCAGTCTGATCTAGTCCTTAATTCTTCCTCCTGTGTTTCCATAATACCCAATGTAAACCACCTTCACAGTGCTCTAAACCCATTCTCCGTGTCCTATCCAACACGATCATGCAGGACAGATTATATCCTTCTTTGAAGGCATTTAAGACCATTTTCATGCCTCACTGCAGCCTCCTCCTGCCTTGACAGCACCTCTCCTGAGGGGTCACAGCTCTCAATAGTCTCACTGCTGGCCTTGCTCCAAGTGCACCTCATCTGCCTTGAAACGTGACCCCAAGGTGGACACGGGGCTGCAGGCATTCCACTAACACCCACCAAAGCCCCAGGATCTGTCACGTGTGTCTGAGAGCAGAACTTTGCCCTGTCTTAATCGTATCTCATTTATCAGCAATATAACGTTTTGCACATTATCATCCCAATTATAAAGGCTTGTAGGTGATAATGAGATTCCACTGGATGTATTCCAGCAAAGCACCTTCTAGGTTTTACTAACTTCATTAGCCAAGAAAAGCTGGTTAATGGCAGAAAAGTGCAACGATGCACATAATCATACCGGTTGCTTTGCTACTACAATTATATTGTTAAGATGGATCTTTGAGGTACAGTTTCCATGTATAATTAGTGGTTTATCCCTTCAGGAAGAAAAAAAAATCAAAAGCACCCTAAGGCTTGAACAAAACGGTTCTTACTGAGAACACAAATGAAGCTGTGCTCTCAGGGTCAGACTCCAAATGGGATTTGTGAGCTACAGGAGCACAAGAGTTTGGAAACCCAACAGAGGCTCCTGGGAGATGTGAAGTGCCTGAGTGTAAATTGGAGCCCCTGACACCCCTCTGCAGACACAGACATGCATGAAGGAGGTCCCCACCTCACCAGGCATCTCACTTGTCCCACAGAATCATAGAATCACAGAATGGCTTAGGTTGGAAGAGAACTTAATGCTCATTTAGTTCCAACCAGCTGCCGTGAGCTGGTTGCCCCCCACCAGAACAGGCTGTCCAGGGTCTCATCCAACCTGGCTTTGAATGCTTCCAGGGATGGGACATCCACAGCTTCTCTGGGCCTCCTTTCCCTAAAATCTTAGTCTCAGAGTTTACCATGAGTACTGTGAAGACAAAAATCCCACAAATATCAGAATTACAAAATATTTAGACCGTGGGTGTCCAACTTTTTGGCTTGTCTATGCTGCATTGAGTGAAGAGGAATTGTCTTGGGCAATTATATCACGGAATCATAGAATCATTTGAGTTGTAAGGGACACTTAAAGGCCATCTGGTCCTGACCATGTAGTTAATGTATATAATAAGTAACAAAGCTACTTCACAAAACACTTCAATCTCAGACGAAGAAAACGAGCACGTCCGGGCAATCGAAACAATGGGAAACCCTCTGATTACTCCTTTTACAAAACAACAAAACAGAAGACAAGAGCACTGAAAGCCTGATTTTTTGGTTGCTTTTCTCTCACAGTTAAATCACACTTATCATCCTGACAAAAAACAAAGTGCCTTTTTTTTCCCCAGGAGTTCTCTTACAGATCTAATCAAGTTGTCAGGAGAAATACTATTATCCTCACCATGTGAAATTAATCCATCAGGAATTTATCTACTGTATTGAGTGTGTATATGACACTCATTTGGATCAGCTCGTATATACGTCTTCCGCTTGGTAACCCTTCACAAAATAAAACAGCCTTCAGAACTGAATCTGCGGTCATCCTACAGCCTTTGGCACGGCTGCTCTGCCTCAGAGCCTAGCAGGAGCCCTCGCTGGATTTAATCGGGCAGGCAGAGCTCAGAAATTCTTCTGGAATCCTTGCTGCTATTAGAAATATGCACTATCATTTGCTAATTCAGGCTCAGAACCAGTTCAGAAACTCAGAGCAATAAATCCTCGTGTGAGCGTTGAGCCCTCCGAAGCGTATCCTGGAGCAGTCATTTTTGGAGAGGCGGAATACACAAAGGAATGTAGAGCGTCTAGCCAAAATTTTATTTGAAATACTCTTCTCAATGAAGCCAAAGACTTTTCCAAAACTGAAAACCTCTGCTTTTTCCTATCTGCCTCTGACGTCCACGACCTCGCACAGGAGCAGCAAAGTGCGGGCGGTGCCGGCAGCGCAGAGGCTGTTGGCCTCCCTCCCTAAGCAAGCAGGAGTTTCATCACTGATACTGACCGAAAAGGATTTTACCCCTTGTCACAAGGCACCGTCACGTCTCTGTGCTTCAAAAATGCTGCAGCCTTCTGAATTCTGACAGAATCTGCCAACTCTGAGAAAAACTGCAGGTGAGGCTGTCAGCTGCACGCACATACAGACGTGTTTGCCCACATTCATCACTACCCTGACACTACAAGAGGTGTGAAGCAGCCATGACGCCGGGGACCAGCAGCAGCCCGCACCCACAGCCCACAGTAGTGAGACCCGGGCACCTGCCGGGTTTTCACAAAAACTGGTCTTCTCATCAACTGTACACATAATTTTTTCAGGCTCCTTTGACATTCTTCTCCATGAGACACAAATGTGAGGTACTATATCCTCAGGAAAAATACGCTTCTGCTGATAAACACTTGATTCTTGGCTTGGATTTGTGTTCTGCAGCAGTCTGGGTCACCACCCCGGCTGGTGGTCTGGGACTCTGCATTCTTTAAACTCAGTGAAAGAGTACAGAAGGGCCAGCAGCTCCTACTGCATATCAGCCCCCAAAAGGCCATTGAGTGTGATCCCTGTGCTGGGAGCAGCCAACTCTGCAGAGCCCGAAAGGGTGAGCCTCAGCTCTCCTCCTGCCTTCAGCCCCTCCTGGCTCCTCCATAGCCCATTTGTGTTTATTGAAGGACTGAAGAAAGGGTGAAAAGTGCAGTCCTGCCGCTGTCACCACCCACAGCCAACGCAGAATGCAGCAGCTGCTCTAAAATGATCGGCTGGAGATAGGGAAAAGGAAGTCACTCTGCTGGGAAGTCAAATGCAGAGCTGCACTTAGGCTGCCTGTGTAACTTTCTGCTGCAGTGCGCACCTTGCCTACACGATCACGTGCTACTCGGGCTCTCCATCTCATCCAGCGTCCAACTTACAGAGCCCAGATTTGGAGCCAGATCTTGCCAGATCCCTACAAAGAGGGGGAGCAGAAACACCCCATGTGTTTCTAGCTAAAAGAGGGGAGGTTTAGATTGGGTCTGAGGAGGAAATTCTCTACTCAGAGCAGGCACAGCTGCCCAGAGAGCTGTGGATGTCTGATGCCTAGAGGTGCTCAAGGCCAGGTTGGGTGGGCACTGGGCAGCTGATCTGTGGGGGCACACAGCCCACAGCAGGGGTTGGGGCTGGGTGGGCTTTGAGGTCCTTCTAACCCAAACCATGCTGTGGTTCTACACTGGGGAGAAGACTGACAGCACCCACTGCCGGATTGGATGCCACGTACCATGCACAGTGCATCAGCAGCGCTGACACTAAATCCTCCCCAGCAGGTTTTTGGGTGCTAAAATAGTTCGTTTGGTACTGGCAATGTCTTTTTGGACACAACCAACAGTTTCTTAGGTACTAACAATATTTTTGGAGGGTACTAATAACGCCTTCTGGGATATTGATAGCTTTTGGGGTACCAACAAGAGTCTTGGAGTAATTTTTTGGATACTAACAATAGTTTGCAGTACTAAGAATGTCTTGGGGGTACTAACAAGAGCTTTCCGGACAATGACACCCAGCCAGGGACGCCCGGCCCCGGCCCCGCCCCCCGCGCACGTGCCTCGCCACCTGCGCCGCCGCGCACGCCTCGCTGCCCCTTCTCTGGCTACGCCCCGCCCCGCCTCCCACCAGCCAATGAGCAGGAGGGGTCTCTGGCCGACGGCCAATGAGAGAGCGGCGGGCGCCCCCCCTTTCCCGCCACCGCCCCTATTTAAAGGGCGTCGCGCAGCCGCGCGCACCCAAAGAAAGCGGGGGCTGCTGTGGGAGCGGAGGTGCGGCGCTGCCGCTGTCCGGCGCGGGGTGGGGGGCGCGGGCGGGCGCTCCTGGACGGCGCCCCCCATGGAGGCTTTCCCCGGCGGCAAGCTGGAGCCGCACCGGCGCCTCCCGCCCGTAGAGCGCCTGCCGGGCGCCCGCTACGGCGGCCGGAGCCACAGCGCCTGCGGGAACGTCTTCAACTCGTGGAACGATTACCTGGGGCTGGCCACGCTCATCACCAAGGCCGTGCGCCCCGGCAAAGGCTTCGGCTCCGAGCCGCCCGCCGTGGTGGTGGCGGCGGCCGAAGAGGAGGAGGAGGAAGAAGAGGAGGAGGAGGAAGAGGCGGCGGGGCCGTACTTCGAGGGCGCGCTGGACTTGCACGAGCTGGAGCTGTGCGGGCACCACCACCACCACGGCGACGGGCTGCTGGAGGAGCGCTTCGCCGACTTCAGCCCCTTCCCCGGGCGCGGCGGCCCCGCCGCGGTGCTCTTCGACTGCTCGGGGGAGCACGCGGGCCGGGACGGCTCGGCCCACGCGTGGGGTGCGGGCGTGGTGGTGGCGGGTCGGCTGCCCGCGCACCCGCGGGCCGCGGGCCGCCTGCTGAAGCCCGAGCTGCAGGTGTGCGTCTTCTGCAGGAACAACAAGGAGGCGGTGGCTCTGTACACCACGCACATCCTGAAGGGACCCGATGGCCGCGTGCTGTGCCCGGTGCTGCGCCGCTACACCTGTCCCCTGTGCGGCGCCAGCGGGGACAATGCCCACACCATCAAGTACTGCCCGCTGTCCAAAATGCAGGCGGCCAAACAGCTCCGGCACGCCCGGACCGCGCTGGGCAAGAAGGCCCGCTAGGAGCGGGGCGCGCGGGGACTGGCGGGCGGCTTCGGCGCGGCGGGGACGCCCTGTACGTGTTTCTTGTAAGAAATATATATATATATGTGGTTTTTAAGAAAACGGGTTTCACCGCGAGTTCCGACGGGGGCGGCGCTCGGGGCGGGCGGTGTCTCTCCCTGCTGCCCGCCCGGCCCCGGGGGGCGGCCGCCCGCTGCCCGACGAGGACTGAAGGGCTTTGAGCCGCTCCCTCGTCCGTCTTGGAATCATTCGGGTTTCTCGCTCGGTGGTCGGCAGCCCATCGGCTGAATGGCTGCACCCGAGGAGGCGGAGGAACGGGACGGTGCCGCCCGGCTCCCTGTGCATAACACACGGCTTTGAGGCTGGGAGGAGGGAGCGGCGAAGGGCTGGCGGGGGCTGCGCGGTGAGCCCTCCTGGGGCGGAGGCACAGTGCGGACCCTGGTGTGTTTGTGGGCTTCTGAGGAGACCCAGAGCACGGTGCGGAACTGTCGAAAGGAAGGTGATGCGTTTGTAAGGCTGAAGTGTAGCTTTATCTAGATACGGGGGGGGGGGCAATCCACCTGTGTGGTTACCAAGTAGCTTTCACGTATACCGAACACGGGACGTAGCTCCAGGAAGCGCTGAGTGCCGCCACAGGGCTGCGTCGCTCTAGAGAGGTGGGGAATTTGTTTTCAATGTAACTTAAGGCAGGAGAAGGAGCAACAGCAGCAGATCTGTGGGTCTCTTCGGAGCCCTCTGTAGCCAGGAGGGCAGTGCAGGAGGCAGTGTAGATGGCTGCAGCCAGATTCATCTGGAGGGTGAGAAAGGGACTGGGTGCTGATGGTATGGGGAGCTGGGCAAGTGAGAAGTGACAGGCATTAGTGTGAGTTCCTCCTGGGGAGCTGCCTGGCGGGGTGGGAGAGTGGAGCAAGGAAGCCGGACGGGCAGGAGTGGAGTCAGAATGTGCAGGATGGGCTGGAAGGGGCCTGGGGGTCAGTATGCACAACTGCAGCTGCAAACAGGGTTGTGAATGGAAGTGCTCTCTTCAGGCTTCATCAAATTGCTCCAGCGACGGCATTAGGTCTAATTAGCAAATGTAAATGGACTTGCATTAAATAACACCTTGCTGTGGCTACAGCTGGCTGTATGGAGCTGCCTGTTGATTGTGATGGTACCAGCTGTGTGCTTGCTCTCCTTCTATGGGGCTTGCCCAGCAGGTTCTCAGCTGGTAGAATTTAGGTGTTTGATTTTGTGATGTCTGCCTCCACTGCAGATTGGGATTGAGCTTCAGTGGAACAAAATCTGTCTCTTTGTTAGCTTCTTGTGGCAGTGTTGAAGATGAATATACGTGTTTCAATTCTGTTGACTGTTTATAGACACAAAAGCAGGAAAGATGTAAGGAAAGCTCTCAGATGCTTTCTGAGGGGACGTTCCGAGAGGGCTGCCATACACGTGCCTCCTCTGGTCTGTAGATTAAGCTACCCCATAGCAACTGCCCCACTGCACTGCCTGGGAGCTTGTCAAGACAGCAGAACATCTCCTTGCCTTGGATGCCAGCCCTGTCCTTGTGTAGCACCTGTCCCTGCCCTCCACCTGGCTGAGGAGAAAGCTGCTCTTGTGCTGGTGGCTCCTGCTGCGTGTGCTCAGTCTTCCTGCTCTCTGTGTGTACCCACACTGCACGGCATCAGGCCTGGGAGCTGGGCCCCAGCAGGTAAGGCAGCAGCAGTGGCTGGAGAGAGCAGCTGCGGGTGGGAGGGGAGCCAGCCTACTTCAGACTGAGCTCGCACAGCCATTTCCTGCACAGCAGCACACTCTGCAGCACTGAGCAGGCAGACACACCTGCTCGTGGTCACTTACAAATCTGTTATGGTAGATGCTGCTTACATGGAGACTGCAACAGCTTATGGTAGTAACCTTAATTCCTAGGAACAGCGTGTGCCTTCATCTGCCAGCAGCCCACGTTGGAAGCTATTACATGCTCCAAGAAGGTGTCTTGTTGAGCCTGATGCTATTGTCATTTATTCTGCACACAGCTGCAGATCTGAAGATGTATGGCTGCTGGTTTGAACCAAGCACTTTGCCTTCAGAAAACCACTTTATTAGAGGGAAACATTCCTAATTCTTTCAGCAGCGGAATCTTTTCCATGGTGATATTCTGATGAGGAGTGAACAGAGAACCAGGTAGCCTATCATCACCCTCAGGGGGTGTTAGTCTGGGCAAAAAGCAGACTCCTCCTGATGGAAAACTCCTTGCAGATGTGTTGATAACTCACTTCTGCTCAAGTTGGGCAAGTCACAGCTGTTCCTGGTATGGCAAAATGGGAAGAACTGGGTGCTTGTTATGCCACCAGCATGTGTGTGTCCTTCAGTTCTGTAACAAGCTGCATGCTGTGGGGGCTCATGCCTGAGTAACAGGTGGGTTTTGAATCTGAATTTCACTGACAGCCTAACTTTACTTTGGGTTTCCCAAACTTACACTTTAGTTACATGAAGAAAACTTGCTGTTCTATTTACTACTGTGGCCCTTTACTACTATACAGGGAACAAAGGGGGTCTATCCCAGCAGCTCCCCAGGTAATTCCCCCCTTCCTGTGCGGGGCTGACAGCCCCCGCCAGCAGTAGGTGCAGGTTGCAGATGTTGGGTTTGGTCGGATGAAATGTCTGACCAATGTAGTTCTCTAAAAAGATCAAGCAGTGAAATAAATACGTGGACACATCTGTGTAGCTCACAGCTTCCAGATGTTTCTCACACTGCCTGGTCCTGAGCATTGAATGACATTGCCAACATATTTAACAACTTCCATTTAAAAAGTTAAGAACACAAACAGTTTCATCTGGTGCAATGGCCACTAGCTCCATTTATCCCTCTGTCAATGTGGCTGTACAGATAAAATTTAAAATACATAACTGAAAGTATAGTCACTCTTTGTAACTTTGTGATGACTGGAAAAAAGCAAATGTGGCACTGATGTTCAGAAAAGGCCAGAAGGGACCATCTGAGAAACTACAGTCAGATGATGTCACCATATCCTTGTACCTAGGTTAGGATGTTAGAGAAGAAACCAAGAGCCATGGGTTCTTCTGACAGGTTAGAGGAGTGTCTCCCCCTACTCAGCACTCAGGAGACCTCACCTTGGCTACTGCCTCCAGTTTGCCCCCAGTACAGGGAAGCTTTTGCCAGACTGGAACACATTGAGCACCAACAAGACCACAGGGGCTGGAGCCTGGAGCAGGGAAAGTTTGGGGGAATCCTACCAGCCAGTACTCCAAGGCATTTATAAAGCCAGGCTTCTTACAGCACTGTATGGACAGCAAGATGAGAGGCAACAGGTAGAGGCTGAACAGATATTTAAGCTCTTCTACTGTGTGAACAATCAAGCATTCCTTGGAGCTTTTCAAGACCAGCCTGGATAAGTGTGGTTCAGAGTAACACAGTCTGACTTGACAACAAGGAGTGGGGCCAGAGCCACAGGCACTATTCTGTGATCTTCTAACACCAAACACTGTAAGTACAGCAACAGGTGCCTGGAGGGCAGCCATGGCCTCCAGGAGGTGGAGTGGATGCCATTCTTGAGTGCCATCCTTTGTGGGAGTGTACAAGCACTGATTTTTGTTCAGAAAACACTGTCACTATAGGGGAATCCTGGAACTTGGCAAAACGCAGTGACAAGCTCCAAAGGCACCATCACATTGCCCTCAGGTTGGATGGCTTAACAGCAAAGTCTTCCTGAGAAATGAATAGGACCTGGAAAGCTCAGAAAAGGGCAGAAGAAAAGCATTACAATTGTTGTTCACACACAGTAAAATTAAACAAGCTTTAACTCAAGGAGAAACTAGCCTAAGTGTTCTGAGATTCTCCTTCAGACAGTACAGAAACAGGTATGCACACACAAAGAACCACCAACAGCTGTTCTACATCAAAGTACGCTGCAGGAAGTTGCTAAAGACACTGTAGAAGCTAATTCCATAAGTTGTTTATTTATCATTGAAGAAACACACAGCAGCAAGTTCTGTGTTGGCTTCAGTATGACCAGATAGTTAACTGTTATTCTGCATCCCAAAATCAAAGTCAACACAGCCATTACTACAAATCACTTCTTTTGGAAAGGGAAAGAATTTACCCTGAAGACAAAGAATTGGGGAAAAATTCAACAACTTCTCCAAAACCACACATTTTAAATATGACAATATTTATAAATCCTTGAAAGGCGTGAATTATCCAGTAATGGAAAAGCAGTTGTGCTATTGCAACAGAAAATACACAGCAAGATGCTTACCGAAACACGTGAATTGTAAAAGCTTGGAGTCGTGTGTTTGCACACTGCAGCAGTATACGTTACTGGAACAATGACTGCAACATGGCTTCGTAGGCTTCATGTATTCAAGTAAATCTACAGAAAAGATCCCAGTGTAGCTAATGCTCATAATGTTTATTGTATCGTATTGAAATTTAAACAACTTACTGAATTTAGATGATCAAATGTCTCCCAAACTGCCTGCCCTCAAAGACTGTAAAAAGAGGGGGAGGGGGTTACATTTTTTTTTTTTCCTTTTTTGGCAAGTTATGGAAATTGATCCAGCTCTGCTTCTCCACTAATCCCACTGTGTGAATTGAGGTGCTTCCAAATGCACGTTCAGTGATAATACCCCATTCCAAATTAGGACTAAAAATATAAAGGTCGGCTTGTTTTGGTGTGAAATAGAGGCGTTACTCAAGGCAGCCCGCTTCTTTTTACGTTAGCAACAAATGATCCATGAAATAAGCATCATCTGAAATTTCAAAAACTGGCATTCAATTTCCAACCTTCTGCTGTGAGTTTTGTGCATGATCAATCTATATGAGTAAGTAATTCAAGCTCATGCTTTCGTGTTATCTCAAAACATTTGTTAAAGAATTCCCATTCAGAATGTTTATAAGCACAAATATAATCTGTGGATTCGATCAAATCAAAGCTAAAACATTGCTTAAACTGTTTTGATATTCGCTTAGCGTCGTACAGTGGTCCACCCTTCTTCATCTGTCTCATTCTTACTACGACGAACGGGCTCACGCTCCTTCTCTGTTTTCCAGGAACCCTTCTCCTTCTCCCCATCTCTTTCTCGATCTTTTGATGCTGACGGGGGGGCAGAAGCTGGAGGAGCAGCAGGGGCAGGAGCTGACCGCCGAACGGCTTCACGTTCTTCCCCACGTTCTTCTCTCCTGTCGTCGGCACGCCGCCACGAGCTTGCTACAAACACAGAAGGCATTAGAACCACCTTTTGTCATGTTCAACCAGCAGCCTGCAAGAGTTTAAACAAACAAGCCTAGCACTGACGGTCTGATTTGCTGATTCTTAAGAGCTAATACGAAGATGACAGCCAAATGCACGGCTTAATTTTATAATGAAGTAATGGACAGGAACTACTCGTGCCTCTCAGAGATTCACGACTGCCGTCAGCAAGTGAAGTGTCATTTTTGAAACAAAGTAACTGCAGTAAGAATATTCTAGTGATGTACATGGTTTTACAATGTAAAATACATCCTTATATTACCAGAATTAAAAGCACAAAAGCATCTCTTTAGAAACAATTGAAAAATATTGAGGTGTTGGATGTCTCAACAGCCCTTTGCTGTTCAGCATTACTGAAGTCAGATGTGACACTGCATTACACAGCTCCCCTGATACTTCAGCGTTCTTCACTACATGAAGAATTGCTCATTTCCATCAAAAGGAGCTTAAGAATTACACCCCAGCTATGAATGAACAAAACAGTGTCAAATACCAAACCAGATGGTCAAACAATAAAGTAGTTCTTGATATTATATGTATGTATGTATGTATGTATGTATGTATGTATGTATGTATCTCTACACACTAGGAGCCCTCAACCTTTCTGCCAGCTGCAGTCCTGTGAGGTGTATTCTGTTCCAGTCTGCTCCGATCAGCTGCATGGCAGCACCCACATTCAGGGAGCACCAACGCTCAGGGCAGAATCCAAATGAAATTCTGAACGTGAGAACTCCAGAATGGCAGGATGTGGTATCTCAGGCTCAGTGTCTTTGCTGGTACTGGTTTTTATGGGAGACAGCGAAGTATAAATGAATGTACATAATCAAAACTCGTTAATGTACATAGTTAAAGTAGGTTATTCATCAAAAATAAATATCACTAATAGCATGAAACCCATCAGGCCTTATTTGCAAATATTTCCCTCAGTTTTGAGAAATGAGCCAGAAATTACTTTCTGGGACACCCCTCTTGATAATTGAACTATAAAAAACTTTCATTCACCTCAAATGTAATGCGACAGCACTAACTGCAGACTTAGTGTGATCCTTCTACTGCAGATCTGAACTGCTACTACGATAGGAAAGAGCACAACTACAAACAAGATTCATGGAAAATCTCTCAGTCACGCTACTGCTGCTTTGGATTATGCTTTGTATTATGCACAGGGTGTTTAAGTGGCTGAAAAAAATCATCTCCTAATGCTGCCAGGGTAGTGTGGAGAACCGGCAATAATTGCGAGCCTTTAGGAGCACCAAAACAAACGTACGTTCTTCACGGTCAGATCTGAGGGGCGGCCCTCTTCTGAGCAGTGGCTCTCTGTCATCAGCGCGCCGATCTCTCATGTCACGGCCACCTCTGTCCCATTCTTCACGACGACTTGAATCCCTCCAGCTAGATGTTTCCTCAGCTGGTCCTCTTCTCCAACCAGCGTCATCCCTTTTGCCATTCAAAACGAAAAATAAGACTAAATGTTAATGTTTATCTTTGCTACAGAAAGAAGCGATGACGACACAGATATTTTCAGGTCCAATGGATCTCTATTTAATATGCTGACTTCCAAAATCTTTTCTGGAGCCCAACATGAAATACGATGTACAGGGGAAAAAAGCAATGTATTTAAAAGCAGTAAAGCATTCTGGCATTCACTCTGTTAGCATTTTAAGAACAACGAATCACTACGCCATTATCCACTGACTACCTTAAAGAACTCCATCTCTTACACACCAACCACAGTTCATTTCCCTGCGTGAAGTCATATTATTTCTTAATTACACAAAGGAGTCAAACCTGGGACGCCTGAAACGATCATCTCGATCGAAATCCCGTTCTCTGTCGAATTCGCGGTCCTTCTCATTCTCATCTCGATCCTTGTCTCTGTCCCACTCGCGGTCTCCAGGAGGCCTGGAGTCTCGGGGAGGCCCCCAGCTGTCCTCTCGGGCCTTCTCGCGCTCTCTCCATCCCCCTGTAAGCAACAAAGTCAAAGGAATTTATGAGTAACTTCAATCCCTCAAAGATGCATTTACTTCTCTCCCATAAACTGTTTTGCTGAATGTCTTGGATTTTTTTAATAGGAAAAAGCTACTGGAGTGCAAATATAATGACGTGATAATTTTGGTACTGGTTTGGATTACGTAATTGATGTCTAAAGGGTTGATGTGGCACCTGTAAAAATATAAAATCAAAATATAATAAACATACAAACGTGAATGAAAAAAATCAGAAATGGTTTCAAACAACCAGAAACAAGGAATGGTTACCAGCACTACTACTTTGGATTAGAAATAAACCACATAGCAGTAGGACTGTAGGATAATTCAGGTTGGAAGGGAACACAGAAGGTCATCTCGTCTAAAATCCTGCTCAATGGAAGATGTTCAAAAAAAGTACAGAAATACTGCTATTTTTACCATACCTACGAAAAGAGAAAAAACCTTATCCAAACCAGACCCACTTGAGTGATGCCATGATGCATCAGAATCCTTCCTAGCAGATTAATTTCAGATCAGGCAGGGAAAGAGATCAAGGTGCACTCAACGAGAGAAAATGTTCTTCCTCCATCAAAGCATTAAACCTGTGTATCTTGTTTTTTGCATGTAAGTAAATAGCACCACTACGATGTGACCTTTAGATATAATCCAGGCCAATAATAAATACCGCTGATGTTGGCCATGCATGGTTTGATCAATTGAACCAAATGAAAAGGATTAATTATCCTAAGTAAAGGAGTATCCATTTAGCAGAATTACTCCAGACATTTTCAGAGATGATTCTCCCATCTTGTGTGTCAAATATATCACATCCACTATCTGCTGGTTTAACCACGCTCTGGAGGAAAAATCACAGCATTATTCTGCTTTACCTGGTTTACCAAATGGTCTCCAAGGACCTGGCCTTGAATCTTCACTGCTACGCCATGGCCCCCTGTCGTCATCTCGTCTGGAGAGCCTGTCATCATCTGCGTTACGCCACGGTCCCCTGTCATCATCCAGACCTCGCCTGGGACCCCTGTCGTCATCCAGCCCACGCCTGGGACCCCTGTCGTCATCTGCAGCACGCCAACTGCCCCTGTCATCATCCAGCCCACGCCTGGGTGGCCTGTCATCATCTAAAGCCCGTCTGGGCGGCCTGTCATCATCCAGCCCACGCCTGGGTCCTCTGTCGTCGTCTGCTGCTCGCCAACTGCCTCTGTCGTCATCCAAGCCGCGTCTTGGTGGTCTGTCATCATCCAAAGCACGCCTGGGTGGTCTGTCATCATCCAAAGCACGTCTGGGTGGCCTGTCATCATCCAAAGCACGTCTGGGTGGCCTGTCATCATCCAAAGCACGCCTGGGTGGCCTGTCATCATCCATTCCACGCCTGGGACCCCTGTCATCATCTGCAGCCCGCCAGCTCCCTCTATCATCATCCAAGCCACGTCTGGGAGGTCTGTCCTCATCCAAACCCCGTCTGAGTGGCCTGTCCTCGTCCCCTTCACGCCGAGGTGGTCTGTCTTCATCCCCTTCGCGCCGAGGTGGCCTGTCCTCACTGGATTCCACAGAAGGCCGTTCCTTTTCTTCTGCAGGACCCCGTCGGGGCAGGTCATCCCCTCGCCGAGGCAGATCATCCCCTCGTCGGGGCAGGTCATCCCCTCGCCGGAAAGGTCTTTCATCATCTCTTGCTTCTCCTCGGCGCCAATCTCTATAAAGCCACAAGGAATAAACAAGCAGAAACTGACATTTAGAAAAGCTTTACATGCAAGACAGTGCTGTTGACTCCCATCAAAATCACTTCTGAATACCTGATGGTTGCAAGTACATTTACAAAGCTTGCAGTTTTCAAATGCACAGGGTCTAATTGCCTTGAGTGCTACACGAAAGTGATAGGTCAGCTCCCATACAGATTCACTAAATATTGATCAGTTTATTACCCTTTTAAACATTACAGCTGTTTAGTAGTCTCCTTTGGCCATCTACTGCAGTAAAACAGACAAGGTGTTTTGCTTCCTCATCAAGCTTAATTTGACAAACTCTGTATCTCAAAGAACTCATTAAAAATAAAAAACTATGGTCATGAAGTATCCCCCATCTTCACAAACACATCAACACTAAATCCCATCCCTGTTTTCACTCAACAGATTGGTGATGCTCTCACTGACAAGCACACACAACTGTGTACAGCAGGACAACTACAGCTGCCCAACTGCAATCAGGGTGCAGGCGCTGGCAGACTAAGACTTACAGGGATTCTCCTTACTAGGTTGTAGGAGGGATAAAAAGCATTGGTGAGAATTTTCACTTGGCTATTGTGTCATCAGTTCATCTTTAGAATATGCTTAGCTTTGTAACACTGAAAGGATCAGACATTACTGACCAGTAGTTAGAGCGTTCTACCTTGTCGCTTCCCTGCAGACAGTATTTAGCTTAATGCCCACAGGAGTCATGGTAAGGAAAAGATTGAGAGCACTGGAATACGCTGGTCACCTGGAACCCTGTAACTCTGGGGACTGCTGCACAAGACAATCAGCTGCTCTGTAACTGTGAGGATTTGCGTCCTTCTTTTACATGCATGTCAGACCTGCTCAATGAGAAATCAATGCCTGCCAGACATTTTTTAGCTGCAAGCTAGTGCATTACATCTGAAGCATATAAACAGAGGCATTAAACACTTCTGCAATACGTATGTAAAATGCTTCACTTGAGAGTTTCATGCAATTTTTGATGTTGCAATTCAAGAGAAAGCGATCACTACCAAGAAGAGCAACACAGCTTTTAAAGAGAGCTTAAGACGCTACTTTATCAAGAGATCTTACTCCACTACATTAGAAGAAATTACTAGAGGGAAACAGTAAATTGATTTGCTTCCACAGTCAGAGTAAGCTGTAATGGATTTAAATTGCTGCGCTGGAAATTAAGGTTAGACATTTATAAATATCTATTTGTAAGGGTAATTAAGCAGTAAAACATACTGCCAATTAGAACAAGTAGTGGTATTGCCATCAACAGAGACTTTTAAGAACAACTAGACATGTTTCTTCAGAAATATTTTAAGCACAATGCATCCTGCTGTGAAGCAGAGGGATAGACAAGTTTTAAAGATCCTACTTTCTACAACTGTACAAACAGTCTTCATTATTACTGAACATATGCCAAACATCTCAAAGTATAGATGTGATCAAGCACTTTTAAAATAACAGTGCAAAGTACCATCAGAACATTCTTCCTACAGTAAGCACACATTTCCTGCTCTGTGAGCTCTTCTGGGACTTGAACAGCTTTCAAGACACCCAACTTTGACTTTCTCACAGTTATTGTCAGTTTTCTAAATGGAAAATCTCAAATCTCTAGGAGCTCTGCATCTGTTCATCATCCTTCTCCAATCTGTCCTTATGCAATTGCCACCAATGTCCGAGCGGGTCAGAAAATTATTACTTAGAAAAGAACCCACGTAATTAAGTTTATCAGGTGTAGAAGGCATAAGCCAGCCTTCACGTATCTAACCTAAACAGAAAAAGAACATCTGAATGCAGTCGTGAGGCAAAATCTCTCATTTTGAGATTCTTAAAAGCAATGAGAAGGTAACTTAGAGAAATGTAAAGGCCTGAGAGGTTATTGTTAGTGCAGCTTTAAGAAAAGAGAGCCCACACATACTGAGCCCAATCATCACCTTTCCACCGGTGCTCGTCGCCATTCGGATTCCGTCTCGCCACCCCTTCTCCAGGAGCTTTCAGACTCTCCCCTGTCACCCCAACGAGATTCCTGTATGTCAAAGGGAAGTAGGAATATCCTCCTGAATACTTCAAAATAAAGATTTCCAGCATCTAAGTTGTGCCTTCCACAGCATAACGTGCCTTTAAAAAAATCACTTGTTACACTGTAGAGAATACTGAACTACCAGGAGGGTGAATAACTGAACTTCATTGCCCATGGCAGTTTAAGAACATTAGGATCCCTTTGTGCCACACACTTTACTAACAAGGTAGGAGGACACACAAAGAGTTAATACATTTATTCATAAGCATTTTAGTGTATGAACAACAGGAAGACAGTTAACACACAAAGATGTGCTAAAAGTTTCACTTTTCTGCTGTGGTAGTAGGAGTGGATATATAATCTCTTTGGTTTTGAGCTTTCTAACCAGATCAGAAAATGTGACTGCATAAATCATAAGCTCTCTGTAGCACAGAGCGTTTCATTCTGGGTTTACACAGCACTTAACATGAGACCTTAAGGCACAAAACAGTTACGGTATTTTGATTCACCCACGTTGCTCAGAAAGAGGGCAGGGCAACAATTATTCCTTTTTTCTTTAAATAAAGGTTACATGTCTTTCCCAATTGCTGTACAAAATCAAACTATACTGCTTCTAATGCAGTCATTTATTCCTGAATTCCACCATAAGAATCAAATTAGATAGGCCACATAAAATAACTGATTTCACATAATCAGACATACTTACAAAAGGTTTGATACCACCCTTTCAAAAGTGTTTTAATTTGGCAAAGTTTACACTGCCGTACAGAGAAATAAACAGGCCAGGCTAGATCTCACACATCCACTACTCTGAGTACCTATTTAAATATTTTTTGTAGTCTTCTCGTACAAAGGATCCCAAGAGCAAAGAAAGAATTCCAAAACTGCAGATGGCATTTTTCATGTGGTATGGGTACCTTTCTTAGAATCCATGTCAGTTTTTCCATACAGTCAAGTGCCTGTGGCTAAGAATACTTCTTACGTGGAAAAATACCAGCGCAGTGAAGCATTCTTTAAACAAGGACAACGGCTAAGGTGGATGGAATTTAATCCAAGTTCTCTAATTGTTAAGGTTTGAAGAAGTGGGAGTTTAGAAGGCCTGTTACGTTTATAAAATCATAAGCATTTTATGTATGAAATAAGTTTTGCTTTGTGTCCTGGTGGATTGGTATAATGACATTCCCCAATACCTATACCTGTCAAAGGGAAGCTGCACACACCTCTTGTTTTTATTTCACTGCATAATTCTTATGAAATAGAAAGCTAGACTTGTGTTTAGACTGGAATTTTCCTCCAATAGCTACTCTAACCTGTGACTTGCATGAGTCATTACACATGCTCCAAACGTAGCTCTCCTGTTTTGTGTTAATTTATATTCAATATTCTTTTTAATCTTTGTTCATTTAGCTTCTGAACAGCTTGGTGACCTTTGCTCAACTTTACTAAAAACTACAGACTCAAGATCCTGAGAGAGAGCTGAAAATAAGTGACATTAATAATTTAACTATTAAATTAGACACACTATTACTGAATCATTTAAACCACTTATTTTACAATCGTCAGCTTTTTCCAGATAATCTACAGAAATAAGAGCAGCCAAGAAGAAAATCAAACCTGCAAGTATTTACCTACCTTTCTTGAAAATGGATCATCCAGACCTCTCCGTTCTTCTTCTCTACGACGCTCTCTTTCTTCTATCTCCATTTCTCTCTGACGTTTCTTCTTCTCCAGCTCTTCCAGCTTCTTGACACGCTCCTGGTACTCCCGCTGCTCCTGCTCACGTTTCTCACGCTCAATGCGCTCCTTCTCCTCACGCTCTTCAGAGTTGGATAAAAAAATATTAACAATTACACTACTTTGCTGTACACAGAGAGAATGTACAACAATACAGTCCCCCTCCTCTGGCTCCTTAAATATATACCTGCATCCAACTAAGCATTTCACAGAACACGCTTAACCACAGAATAGGTTTTCCGGAAGCATCCTAATTCCAAAGCAATAGGAAAAGAATCCTTGACACATTCATTAACCTGACACCTTGAACAATAGCTGCTAGCTAAGAAGAGAAGAAAGGTTACTTGGATGTACAGGCCGCACATACTCCAGCTAAAACTACATCAAGTATAGTAGAGGATTCCTTTTTTAGGAGAGGTCAAAGAGAAGATCAGCTAGTAGTGCTGTAAGTATGATACTAAGGACTTCTGTATTTTTTTTAATATTGCATGGTTACGAACTCAGATACAAAGCAACTTCATCCAGGCAGCAATCCCATTCCCAGTTATACCTTTGAGCAGCTGTTCTTCTCGCAGTCTTTGCTCTTCCTCCTCCTTCTCTCTGTAGTAAGTAATGCGCCTTTCTTCTTTGCGCTGCTTCTTGCGTTCCTCCAAACGATTGCGCCTCTCTTCTGCTAACCTTTCCTGGAACTGCTTGAGTTTATCCTGGAATACAAAAAAATACACATGAAACTACCAGAACTTAAATGCTAAAGAGCTCAACACAAACACAAGTTGCTAAATAAAGCTAAATAAACACCAACCAAACTGCAAGGTATTAAATTTGCTCAGCTAAAGATCAACTGTGTTTCTATTTACCGTTTTAACCTTCTTCTGCAGCAAATTTGATAGAAGTGAATATACTCCTAAGACACAGCCAGCAATCACAATTTTAGTCCTCGATTTGCTTATTCTGGAGCATAAAAATATTACCTAGTTGCTGACCTCCCTAAATTACCCATACTTATAGCAGAGAATCCGGCACAGTTTTTCCCCTGCCCTCTTGGTCTAACTCGTTATCAAATCTGGCAAACAAAATTCAACTTGCAGCACCAAATACTATCAAAGTTTCCAGATTCAAAGAAAAAGATAAAAAACAGACAAGTATTTCTACGTATTTCTACATATTTCTCAGCTTCAGGATTATTTTCAATATCATAGAATCATAGAATGGCCTGGGTTGAAAAGGACCACAATGACCATCTGGTTTCAACCCCCTGCTATGTGCAGGGTCGCCAACCACCAGACCAGGCTGCCCAGAGCCACATCCAGCCTGGCCTTGAATGCCTCCAAGGATGGGGTATCCACAACCTCCTTGGGCAACCTGTTCCAGTGCGTCACCACCCTCTGTGTGAAAAACTTCCTCCTAATATCTAACCCAAACCTCCCCTGTCTCAGTTTAATATATGCCATCACCACAGCAAATCCAAGTATTTCTAAACATACAGCTGGCTGCTCATACGCTACAATGATCTCTTACCAACTGTACTACAGAAAAAGGTATTTTTAGGTATTTATTTTCCAATAAGCTGTTAAAGAAGTTGACAAAAATTTAAAGTGATGATACTGAGGAATGGGTGCAGGAACATCTATTTTTAACCAAAGCAGTCAATAAATTATTTCATCATTTTGTAGATTCTAATCTGCAATTTTCAGGAAGAATCACCAAGTCACAAGTTGGTTTCTTACTTCAGAGAAACATTCTATGTCAGTACCATCTCTTGCGTACCTCATAAACCGTCCGTCGCAGTGCTTTGAGCCTGGCTTCAAACAAATCTCTATCCTCCAACATCCTCGAGAGCCTGTTCTTATGCTCGAGGGCTTTCTCACGCTCCAGCTGCAAAGTGGTGATCTAAGGAGATAATATGAAAAATACCATGAAGGAAAAGCTCGCGATATATTTGCATTTGATCTACCTCAGCTACTACTCAAATGATATCTTCTTTCAGGTCCAAGTCAAAAGATATTGCTGTGCAACTGCACAATAAAATTAGAAAATTAACACAATTTTTCAGACCAATTTTTTCCCTTCTTATCCTGGGTGAAGCCAGGGGGAAAAACAGTGCAAAACTGCTATTTTTCTTCCACAGCTGATGGATTTTATGCCCTGAATAAAAGTTCTTACCCTCTCCTCCTCCTGCTGCTCCCACAGCTCCATATCACGCACTCTTTGCTCCTCGTAGGCAGTCTTTATTAAAGGAATTTCTTCTAAGCGCTTTGCTCGTTCAAAGTAGTCGATCTAAATAAAGACAACACACCCTCAGAACAGCATAATGCAAAGACCAAATGTGGAACATATTCTTCAACATCCTCCAGAAGAAACCCCAATTTCTCCAATATAGATATCATTATTCTATAACCATGTGGATCAAAGCCCCACCTAAACAAACACCCGACTCTATCATCAGCACCTAAGTGCACTCCTAGGAAAGGACACAGTCCATATTCTTCCTAACAGTCCCCCATCATCAACAACTTTCAGCTCCAAGGATTTCCTGAGAAGAACTTCTTTTTCTTTCATTTAGCAGGCAGTACATTTCTCCTGTTGAACTCAAAGAAGCTTTTCATACACAGCATACTTAGGAAAGAAATCCTATGGATCAACAGCTCACAGAACGAAGGCCCCTCTTGAACCTACACATAGGCAGTCTGCTACTATACCCTTTCTCCAGAAATCTCTGAGACATAGTGATACTAATTTACAAAGTCATTCCTCAGGCCTGAGCCAATCCATACCATTAAAAACAACTGCTCTTCTCATCTCAAATTTCCACTTAACCTACATTCTTTTTGAGATAAAGGGACTGGAACTGGACATGATTCAGATGCACAAGCCAGATTTCACTACTGACAACTAACGTTCAGTCTGGAAACAATCATTTAATATGTAAAGCTAAAGACTGGTTGATTTTATTTCCTACTTTCCCCACACAAAATGCATCTAAACTGAACTTCAGTTAAAGACTTAGCTTCATGCCATCACTGCTAAGTTTTCTTTAAAGCCTTTGGTGAAGAACTTTGTAAAAAGTTGTTTTGAGTTGCACTTAACTTCCCTAAGCCTGTTCCAGTGCTTGACCACCCTCTCAATGAAGAACCTGTTCTTAATATGCAACCTGATCTTCCCTGATGAAGCTGTAAGACACTGCCTTGCATCCCATCACTAGTGAACAGAAACAACAGCTTCTCTCTTTCTGCTCCCCCTCGTGAGAAAGTACTTGCAACTTTCAAACATCATGTTGGTTTTAAGTGACCTGAATTGCCAACGGAATCATATAAACTCTGTTTCAGTCTTGAAAACATGTGGGTGAGTTTCACCTTTCCCAGGTCATACACTCCTATTTACTCTGACAGCACATTCCCCACACTTGCAGTCATGCAAGTTTCATGTAGACTCTCTTCAACAGTCTAGATTGACTCCAGCAATGAAATTTCCTCTGCTTTAGTGAGGACTAATACAATTAATTAATTTAGGTCCTTTAAAAGCCTCCCCTTCTCTGAGCATTTAATTTTCTCTGAAGACATTTTCAAGTACAAGTCTTACCAACTAAAACCCACTTCACAGAATCACAGAATCATAGGGGTTGGAAGGGACCTCCGGAGATCATCCAGTCCAACCCCCCTGCCACAGCAGGTTCCCTACACCAGGTCACACAGGTGGGCGTCCATAGCTTAAAAGCCCAGTCTCAAATTACCTCGAATAATTACAATAGATTTGTCCACCAATACTAGGAACTCTGTTGGTTTATCACGCATTCACTTTCTTTTGTTAGCTTTATACATAACATTTTGAATATCCATATATTTTATATGTGAACACACAGTTCACAACCACTAACATAAGTGTTGTATAGACATAGCTTAGCACCCTTACTGCTTTGTACCTTTTTCTCCTGATTCTTCAGTCGTTCCTGAAGTTCCTTCTTCTCTTTCTCCAGCTGTTCCACTTGTTTAGCCATAATGAAGTCTGGATCCAATTCTTCAAGATCCTGCAGCCAAGCACAGTTATCAATACAGTATTTCTGTGACAAATGTGAATTTGTTCATTTAAGTCTCTGCAGTGCTCCCCTAACTTTTAAACACATTTGCTTCAGAAGCATTCTCAGCTTCTTGTCCTCTCTCTTGTGACATCGGGGGTCATTTGTATTTTATTTTTAAAGCTCTCTCAAACATTTGTACCCTGATTCTTAATTGAGACACGATTCAAGTACAACTAAACGGAACCTGAATATCTTCCATAGATCAGATGCTGTTTGAGAAACAAGGAGCTTAAAATAACAGCTGGACTTTACTCCAGGTAAAGTAGATCCTATCCAAATTCAGTATTAAGGTTTACTTACACTGCTGAGCAAATTAATATTTAAGTGCCAAACTGGCAGTCTCACTTCTAAGAGGTTGTTTATAAGACTGATCACAGTGCAAAACCAGTAAAGAACAAGAAATTCAGGCAGCCTATCAGTATAATTTTAAAAGCACAGAACATTCCTCAGTGCTTCAATAATAAGCTTTCTACCTCGATATCAATATCTTTAAATGCTTTGGCTCCCAACTCAGTCTTCTTGATCTGCTCCAGGCGCTCACGAACAGTCTTCTTTTTGATCTGCTCATGTTCCTGCAGGATACGTTCCTTTTCTCTTTCCTTTGCCTCCTGGCGCAGCCTCTCCTCCTCAGCTTTACGGACCTTCTGGAGCTCTGCCTCACGCTGCTCCAGTTCTTCTTTCTCACGCTGGATGTTCAGGCTTTCAAGGCGCTCTTTTCTTTCTTCTATAGTTTGGCGGCGTGCAAGGATACGCTGATGTTCCTTCCTTGAATTCTTTAAGAAGGCGGTGACTGCCAGCTGATGCTGTTCTTCCTTCTCTTGCTGCATGTAAATTAAGAATAAGACAATGATGTATGTAGCATCTCTTCAAAAAGGCAGAAAGCATAGCAAATGCTTCTCAAAGAAATCTCAGAACTAGTTTTACTCCCCTAATTTGCCAGCTGGGTGGAAATACAACTGTAATGCTAAATCCAATCACACTACCCACGTGGCATACAAGGCAGCATCAATTCAATAGAACCACGTGCAAATGGAGCTGAAAGTTGCTTATATCAAACAATACTCCACAGCACATCTATTTTAGGTATGGTATTTTCACACTTCGTCCAAAAATACTGCACACAGACATTAGTGATAATTAGGAGTCTCTATCTGAGAGTTATTTAGGGAACCAATCCTGTTTCTCTCTACATACGTTAGCAAGGACAGCACCACGTGTGTCGTATTTCAACAAAGCTCCCTTGTTTTTAATGCTGAGGGGTTTTTTTAAACATTCAAATGTAAGACAAAAGTACCAGAATTGACACAAAGTGCCGTCTTGTGAGATGAGAAAAAAAATCTGAATCAAGTCATTTTGATTAAACTGTAAGAAGCACTCAGTTGCATGTAGACTGTTCTTTAAGCATCCTCCCGGCCACCCCATAAACTCTCCTCCAGACTATTTATATGGCTCTTTTAGAGGTGCACACTCTACACATGAAGAGGTATGGCTGTGCCAGCTGAGGGAGCTGCCCATTTTAATCACTCCAGGAAGCAGCCAAGGACTGCAGCCTAACGACTCACAGCAAGCACTCAGTCATGCTGCTCATGAAATGTGAGCTGGCTCTGAGGTATTTTTAGCAATCTGCCACTTCCAGAGCATGAAGCAAAACCACTGGAACATCCATACTTTGTGGCACTTAAAAACAGATGAGGGTGCCAGAAACACAACAGTGAAAAACTTGAGGTTTCGTAATGAAGTTGAAAATAAATTGTATCTTTCTGAACACTTAAAAGAGTGAGAGGTTTTCATGTGAATAGCAAAGAAAAAATATCCATTTGTTCTACAGCTTCCCCAATCCCACAGGTCAGTATTAAACCTGTCATAAATTTTACAAGCATAATTACTAGTACTTATGTCTTATTCAGATCATTATACTGACACAGAGTAGAAGACTACCTGTCATTTCCATCTGTAAATGTACAAATAAAGCATATATCTTCCTTTAAACCAACACCTTATCTGAATAAATCCTTTCCTATGGGAAAACTTACATGGAAATAAGCACTATCAAATAGTTACTGCACGTTCAAGCTAACACAGGTAAGCTAGTATTAAGTGTCATGATACAGTCCTACTCTGTGCAGTTATTTTAGGAATATAACTTATTATTTCCAATTTGGATAAAGCATTTGGTATGAACATCTTGCCCTCAGTCTTTCTCTCAATATGGAAAAGTTCTACATATTGGCTAGAACAATCTTTCTTTCTTAAACACAGCACACAGAAAATTGAAGTTTTACACTTGCCACAATCAAAGCATGCTGGAAATCCCACTGTGTGATCTACACCTTGCTCCTACAGGGCTCTGGAGAACCCGAAATGCGAGCTCATCAGTGAGTCTGACCGTGAAGCCAGCAGTCCCAGTGAGAGACAAAGACAAGTCAGTTCTTCAGTTGTGGGATCTTTTGTTTGTGCTCTTAGATTCCACTAGGAAGTCACATTTCAGGTTCTTCACAACACTTTTGCCAGAAAGAATAAAGAAAGCAGGCTCTTCCATTTTCAAAAGTGCATGCATAATTTTAAACAAGCCTCAGCTCTGTGGACTCATCTATGGCTAAATTACTACATGGTATATTCTAAACTTGATACACACAAAATCAGCCATTTAAACGCAGGCCTTTTGTGTACATCTTGACATTATTTTTGTTATGATCAAACACTGACTAGCTGGGTGCACTTAGGAATGATTTGTTCTTCTTCACAAGCACAAATACACTTGAATGAGAAAAAAAAGTCTGAAAAAAGAAGGAAAAGACATCTTAACTTCAGAAAACATGAATCAAAATAAGAGCTGTTAAAAAATATCAAGTTCTGAGCTTTAGTTTCTACTTAAAGTACAGGAATATAAATGGAGCTCATTATTACTGACAAGCTGTATCAGAGAGCATCACAACACTTTGAAAAATGGAGCAACACACATCTGAAAGTACACCAAAATACACAGTAATACACCACTGCACCAGCTCTGCCTCGGATCCTTGCAGTGCCACATTAACCATCAGATAGCTCAGAGACTTCTTGGCGTGATATTCAAGTACAGTATCACAAATTCAAATGAGTTCATTTTCACAGAATCACAGAATCACTAAGGTTGGAAAAGACCTATAAGATCATCCAGTCCAACCATCCACCTATCACCAATGGTTCTCGCTAAACCATATCCCTCAACACAACATCCAAACGTTCCTTGAACACCTCCAGGGTCGGTGACTCCACCACCTCCCTGGGCAGCCCATTCCAGTGCCTGACCACTCTTTCAGAGAAGTAGTATTTCCTAATATCCAGCCTGAATCTTCCCTGGTGCAGCTTGAAGCCGTTCCCTCTAGTCCTATCACCAGTTACACGAGAGAAGAGGCCGACCCCCAGCTCACTACAACCTCCCTTCAGGTAGTTACAGAGAGCAATAAGGTCTCCCCTGAGCCTCCTCTTCTCCAGACTGAACAATCCCAGCTCCCTCAGCCACTCCTCATAAGGCCTGTGCTCCAGACCCCTTACCAGCTTTGTTGCCCTTCTTTGAACACGCTCCAGGGCCTCAATGTCTTTCTTGCAGTGAGGGGCCCAGAACTGGACACAGTACTCAAGGTGCTCAAGGCCTCACCAGAGCTGAGTACAGGGGGACAATTACTTCCCTGCTCCTGCTGGTCACACTACTCCTGATACAAGCCAGGATGCCATTGGCCTTCTTGGCCACCCAGGCACACTGCTTTTGCCAAACCAAAAGCTGTAGGGCTATTAGAACAGGTTAGTATGTAACAGAAGGATACCCTGTCATTAACAGATGCCTTAATGTTACCATTCATCAGTGTATATTACCATCTCAAGATACTGCTTCTGAGGAAAAGGGACAACAGCACTGCTAGTATGGTACTGAAAGCAGTTCACTGGAAAGAACAGTTTATCAGACAAGCAAGAACCAACACGGGGCTGTGTAAGTGCAACCATTAAATACAACATCTAGGAGAAACGTTGGGATTTGTCAGTATTTTCAGAAAATGCAGGATTACTTACCAGTAAGTGAGGGGGCTTAATGACTGCGAGAGCCTTGGCCAGAGCTGAGGACATAGCAGTCAGCTGATTTCTGATCTGCTCGGAAGGCATGCTCTGCAGCTGAGGGCCCAGGGGAGCATCTTCTCTAGTACTGTAGTTCAAATCTGAGCCAAAACTCAGTGTCCGGGTAGTGTGGTCAAGGCGAACCTTTGCAAAGAAAGGGGGGTATTGTATTATTAATTGCTCTTAAATGATCTCTGTGTTGCTGTGCTCGTGGCCAACGCAAGTCAACAAGAGCTCTAAGTAAGAATTAAAAAGAAAAAGAGCACTGGATAGAATCTTGCTTTATTTCCACGTTCTATTTAAAAACAGCCACTGTAAGATGCTGAACTTCCAAAGATTCTCTCTTTCTCCACTTTGGTAAAACAGGAAATAAGAATCTCTTGAAACAAGACAGCTTCAATTCATCTGTCTGCTGAAGTGGTGTTATATGGAATGAATTAGCTTAAGATAAAATCTAAATGGACAATCAGAACAAAAAACTACTGGCATCTCTTCACCAATTCACAACATTTCATTACAGGTTGTCATCCATTCAATACAGACAACCCGACCAACAGGGCAATCTTCAAGAGGAACTGTCAGTTTTTAATGTCGCCTCTCGCATTTTCATTCCAGTTTATCTCCATCTGACAGAACCAACTACCCTCCTTGTGTTCAGTGCCCACCAGCTCCTTCTCATCCAATGTAATACCCACAAATTCATACATCACTTCACAGTGTCTTTGACAGCACTCACTTGTAAGTCACAATGTCTGGCTGCATCTACAATGCTCCGTTCCAGCTGGAAGGCGTCAACAAAAGGAACCAGGGTAGCCAGGCGAGAAAATTCAATGCTTTGATAAATCTGGGCCACCTTTACATGAAAACAAACATCAGGTATTTTTCCTCATTAAAAAGAGACAGAAATAAAAGCTGGTAACCTATTAAATCATCCATAAATTAAGGTATGGGTATTAATACAATTGCAAATACTCTTTTAGGATTTTATTTCTGTACTGAATCCAGATGTAAGCTAAGAATAAATGTCATTGCTAAATGGCTTCTTTGTATGAAGGAGACTGGCAGCAGTAACTACGTACAGCTAAGCTGCTAATTAGCCTTCAAATATTTCTTTAGCACACCAGAAATAACACTGCTCATCACTTGCAATGAAAGCAGGTCAATGAAATGTGCGTTTTATAAAACATTTATGGAAAAAAAACCAACACCCAAATGTTATCCCGTAAGATTTTAAGACACAATGAATTACCTTAAATAAAACTGCACAGACTTCTCACAAAGAAAATCCAGGCAAAAACTGCACCACTGCATTCAACCCATTAAGTACAACTAATTTGGCTGTACCTAAACGATGTACAAACTTGCAGACATGGGCTATACACTGGAAAAAGCATTCCAAAATCATAGTGGTCTTCTAGTTAATAGAGAAAAGTTACTTCAGCATAGTTTCCAGGTTGGTGCTCTTCCCAAGCATTTTCTAACTTGCATCTACTTACAAAGACACCTTTCCTCATTCATACCTGCTGCAAAAGGCGAAGAATGGTATTGTTTTGCAGGTGAGGAACATACAGCTGCAGTTCAGGTTCCTTTTCAGCTTGGTCTTTCACCCAGTTCAGTACCTATCAAAATTCTGAAAAGTTACTTTATCTGCATCAACCCTTAAAACTCCAACATTAAAGTACTAAGTATGACCCTGAAATACTTGTTTTACAGCTCATGGAAGAACAGCACTTCAGATACTTTGTTTTACTGAAGTCAGTCTTCTGGTCAGAATACTCTTACGATAGCTAACGCTTTTTGTATGAAGGTGACTGACAGTACTGGCAACATTAACCACACTGCTAATTTACCTTCAAGTTCTTTTTAGCACTTCAAATATCTTTGTTACCACTATTAAAGAAAAAGAATGTGATGTGCTTCTTTCACCGCAGAATTTACATTAACACAGGTAAAGGGATCTCACACAATTCTGTGTCCCAGTACCTTACATTTAAACAGTAACAGATTATGGTATGTTTTTCCACTTCCCACAGTCCACTTGCAGGCACACGTTTTCTCACTCCTTCATTTTTAAACTAAGTTAAACTCAGCATCATTTCCATCCACAAAACCTTCCAAAACATTCCCAGAAGTGCATCTTTGCAGAGCACCCTACAGATGTGAATGAATTTTTTCCACTATCTGGCTGAAAATGGAAAACCTACCTTGCTGACACGGCTACATAACTTGAGTGGGTGAAAGTCAACTTCCAGCCAATTGTAGAGCTCCTTTACTTCTGGAACAACATATTGTACTACGTTGAACCTCACCTACAACGAACCAAAATATCTTAAAATAAATACAACATTAACAAACAGTAATGCTTTAAGCATTTTACACTCCCAAAGTTAAAAAGGTATCATATGTATCTTTTAATACAGTTTGATTCTTTTTAAAATAGAACACTCTTAATTACAGTGACAGTAACTGCACATAGCACCAGTTTATCATATTGAAAGATTAAACAGTAGACAAAAAGTACCAACAAGATAAGTATCTAGACTGCAGTACCACCCTCAACATATTCATCATTTCTAAGACACAAAGACCCACAGTCCCACTACAAGGATGTACACCCACATCTAAACCTAAAACAGTCCCTCTTGTCAACCTGAAATGTTAACACTCTACCATTAGTAATACAGCTCATCAGAAAGCTGTTTTAATTTTCAAACTGCCATCCCTTAGGTGCAGCACTCCTGGGATGAAAACAGATCAAAAAGAGGACTTGTGAGTTTCAGAGCTCCTCATACAAGCACTCTGACGTACCATATCATTAATTAGACTTCCACGTGTAGGAGGGGCCTGCAGACCCAGCAGGGTTGCCAGACGTCGCTGTTTTTCAACAATGATGCCATCCATATCCAGGAGGCGAGCAATATCAGTTCTCTCAGGAGTAATAGGAATTGAGAGCGTGGCCAAAAGGACTCGAGTAGACATCCTGTTGACAAAGCATAACCACAAGGGATGAACTGCCAGAGAACACTATTTATTTCATTCTCATATGCACACCAATCCACAAATAGGGATGAGTAGTATTCCCAGTGTCAAACTATAAACATACCAGCAATAACAGAAAAGACAACAGCTGTGCAATAAGGATACAGCATGCAGGAATATCAGAATCTCATACAGTATTTATTCCCACCATCTATATATTCTCATCTATAGAAGCCTGTAAATGAGCTTCAGAGTTTCATGCAGCCAATGATTCTGCATGCCTCAAAACCCTATCCAGACATCATATTATCAGCAAAGAATTAATGGTTGTTTGGCTATTCGCACTTGCATATACTAAGGAAAAGTTCATGCTGGCAGTAAGAAAATCTTGTGAAGTGTCACCACTCAGAACAGAAAACGAAAGCAAAAACCAGATACTTCTTAATTTGTTTAGATTCCCACTCAGTAACAAAGAAGGAAGCTTAAATAAGGTGATCCTGATGTTCACATAACTTACTTCACTGTAGCTTTGTACAATATCCTTTCTCTAGGTTTCTCTTGGGGCAACAGTTAGTACTGGCCACTTTAAGCAAAGCTGCTCATAGCCATGCTTGCCATCTCCTTCTTTTGGGGTACAATTTAGTTTATTTTTGAACATCTGAAGTTAAAAAACAGACTGTAAGATCACATTAAATCTCTCTCCCCACCTCTGCATCTCCTCCTGCGTGAGATTCTTCCGCATCTCCCTCGATAAGTGATACAGCCGGTGAAGTGTGGACGCATGAAAAAGAGCATTTCCTGATTTCCAGAAGACAGTCGAAACTTTGTGATAGTAATTTGCCATCAGCTGTGGTTTGGGTGGTTTCTTAGACAGCGCAAAAAGCCCGTGAATATCTTCCACTGCTTTAAAAGCTTCCTGAAAAAATAAATACACCACTTCCAGAAGTTTTTTCCCAACCCCATCCCAGCAAGGGAAGAAATAAACCTTCATGATGGCTGTAAGACTATAATATATTTAATCCCACTGAAATCTGTGATCTCCAGTGCTGACAGCTAGATGTAATTAAATACTTCTTTCTTAATAAAGAAATTATTTGGACATCCTGCAAATCCATTAATTCTATCTGCTAGAATCTGATAATAAAAGGTCATTTAATTCTGAGTTATTTATTTATTTATTCCAATTTTATCTACAAATCAAAGAAAAAAACTGAACAGTGCTCCTGTTTGAACCATTCTACCAATTCGATTATTTACCCTTTTTACCTTCTTACATATGAATCATGTTTGTGATTGAAATAGGCAGAGCTTTCCTAAAATTAAGGAATCTATATGAAGATATATACACACATACTCCTGGAAATACCTTATATGTAGTTACTTCCATACCTAAGAGGAATCAGCATAAAAGAGCACACTCCAAATTCAGAGATATAACACCTCCATCTCTTTAAGAAATTTAACCTTACTAAGATTCCAAAAGGAAAGCACCTCTCTGAAAGACTTGCTTTGAAAGTGCCCTCACTGGCCAGACACTAACAGACTTCAGTCAGGAAGCTCTGGGGCCCCAGCCTAACTACGGGGTTTAACATTTACCACCACTTCCCAGTGATGTAGCTCACGAGAACGCAACATGTAAGTGATGAAGATGTCAGCCTACTTCTCACTTTCACAACTCTAAGCAACTCCAACCATTTCACCATTAACTACTGCCAGCATAAGCCTGCTTTGAAATGCTATGCAAAAACAGCAATTCCAGGAACATCAGATAAAGCATTCAGTACACATGTGGGAAGGCAGAAGACTACAGCGTGATTACAGGAAGCCGCCCGCATACCTGCCACAGCTCCATGCTAATAGCACTGTCAAGCTGCACGAGCCTGGTCTCCAGGTGCATTGACTGGCTGTCAGGATTGTTGAGGTTGATTGCTGTGCTTTGGTTATGATGACGCTGGATCTGCCCCAGATGCATTCGCAGGTTATCACAGAGCTTACGGAACTCCGCTTTGCGCGTGTACTGCAGGCAGAATTTGAAAGCTGCACAAATGAGGGATAGAAAGAAGAATGTTAGCTGATGGTGATTTCGTTGTAGTCCTAAATGGGATCCAAATATGTACACTGATGCATTTAAAGGATCTTCATTTACAGCGCACAGACATATTGAACACGATGTAATCTAAGTGCCACACAACGAGTAAGAGCCAATGCAGAGCACTGCCATCTTGACCTCAAAACAAATGAAGATGCTTCTACATAACCAAGCTCAAGGAGTGAAGGGAATACTTCCAGAACATTGTCATTTAAGGAGCGACTCTAGTTCTTATTTTGAACTAAGCGCAAATAAGCTCTGGAATGGCATGAATTAAAGCTCTGCCTCTGTAAAACATGGGAAAAAATTCAAGGCATCTGAAATGGTGAAGTTAAATGAAGCTTCCTAAAAGCTGGAGATAACAGGAAAAATTGTCTCTGATCCTCCAGTTCCTCTCAAAAATCAGCCTGAGAGCAGAGCTAAAAACCCAGCAGCCTCTTTCTTAAAGAACAGAGTCCCAAGTTACACATGCAATGTTTTGCATTCATTTTTCACTTTTCAAGAGAAGAAAAAAGATTAACACAAAATTATCCACTCTTGGAAATTGTTTTTTCTTGCAGAATAACATCCTGAAGTCTCAGACTAGACTGCTTCCTATCACGTTCTGGACAGCATTTACCAGGTTACTTCTGTGTCAAAATTGATAGCATATCATAGTTCTACAATAGCCTTGACTGTACTGTACGTTAACGGAAGACACCGGTCATTCTGGATAGAAAAAGCGAAGATGTGACTAATCTTTGTAAGTTAGAAAAAGCAAAGACACAGCACCAGTAACACTCAGTACGTCCAAACAAACTTTTCCTTGCGTATCCTGCTACAAGAGAAGATCAGTGCCCAGAAACCTCCACGTTTAAGAATCTCTGTAATTTTAAGAGTTGTATGTGCACACATAAGCTTAAGAGAGTAACGTTTTCAACTCTGATGCAAAAGTAAGAGATGAATAACCTCTCACTTTCCAGTTTTACAGTATGTAACAGGAGTGCTGAGTCTCACTACACTTCCAGTTTCCACCTTCCCAACCTACCCTGCTGTGCGATGTCATGGTACAGGCGTTCCACTCTAGAGTTATTACGGAGAAGATCCAAACACTGCCTATAGGATTCCCACAGAAACTTCACCCATGGTGTCAAAAGAAGGCGGTCAGTACGATCCTGCGTGTCTTCTCCACTCACAGCACTCAGAAGAACACTACAGTTGTGGGGCAGGGGGAATGGAAGAGAGGAAAATAAATGGAAAAAGACGACAAAAGGTTTTATTCCTCACAGTTCCCACAGATTTTTTTTCATCAAGATCTATGATCAGGCTGCAGGAACCCAAACAGCTACCGGCCACTGAGCATTAACTGCTGCTTAGTTTCAAACTGGTCCCTCGGACTCCTCCTCTAAAGGACAGAATCCCTTTTCTTGACGCTATGTTTCATATTTTGACAGACGCGTCCAAGCTCCATGGGTAAGAGACTTCTGAGGCGGTGTCCTTCACACGAGTAAGCAAAAGGAAACTAATTCTAGGATTTTCACCTTCCCTGTCTGATCAGGCAGCAGCGCACGTCCTTCTGTTAGCCTCAAATATCTCTGGCTGCTCAGATGCTTTTCCGCTTGCTGAAACGTTCCTTTTAGCAAGCAGCAGAGCTGCCAGAGAGAGCTGACTTCTTGCTGACATGTGACACAGAAGAAATGTGTGCCTTACAATGTCTATTTTCTCCATAGAAGACTGCTATCATGTCACCTACAGAAACAAACAAGTCCAAAATATCCTTTCTCTACCAATTATTTGTAGCCTCAGTTCAGTTCACCTTTCACTGTTTTAAGTTTTGTCATCAAACAAACTGGATGTCAGTAAAGGATACCTTTCCAACCCAGGTGCATTGTGCTTTAAGTCTGGATTTACCTACCCACACACTGCCAGAGATACTCACAGAAGCATCTCATGGTACATAATCAAGTGTACCTTGTTATTTTTTTAAAGTACCCTGTAATTTCTCACACTTCAAACAACAGAAGCACAGTATTTTGCTAAAGAACACCTTACTGTTCCTCAGCTCCGTGTCTTCCCCTTTAGCTACTCCCTTCTTTCTATCCCCAGCAACCAGATATTTCTATGGCTCACCCTCAGAAAGTAGTGGTTCATCCATCAGCTCATAAAACTGACATTACAAATACAATCCCTCTCTTCCTTTATATCTTTCATATCCATGGTATTTACAGCTGTGTCACTAGACATCTTCTATGTAATCCATCAATATAGCACCCATTAGGTATCCTTCCAAGTAAAACACCCAGCCTGCATTCCCTTTAAACAGGTAAAATTTCTGACTTGGAATCATGCTGAGTCTTCTTTACTGTCAGCTTCCATTTTTGTTCTTTACTTCGTTCCTAATTATGTCAATAAATTCCTGAGCTGTTTGCTTGTTCCACCAGTATCTCTGTTGCTAACAAGGTGTTTAGAAGAACAACTGCTACTTTCTATAAAATGTTAGAATACAACAATACTAAGTGCATAAACAATAAAATCACACGTTTAAACTTCAGGAAATCTAACAATTTATATATGAACTTCCCTAACACTACTCATTTAACCACACCACTTGATAAGTCAATGCAAAAGTCTTAGTTCAATAGCAAAGTCAGGAAATTACTGTTAAGGTGCTTTACCCATAAGAATCACAAAGCTTCAACTGAAAAAGTCTTCTTTGTTGTCAGTATGTATTTTATACATTCCTACTCTAACAACGTTCACTGAAAATCTAGGAATCTTTGTGTCACTGCACTACAAGCATGAAAGTAAGGACACTTTGCTATGAAACGCTTATATTTTGAAGGCAGGCCTCCTACCTTTCTGGAGTTTGAATATTATCTAAGTCTTCTATGTCCAGAACCATCTGCTGGGATTCTTCCTTAGCTGCTTCTGTTTTTTCTTCAGCTAACTTTAAATAGGCTCGAACAACATCCTCTAAAGATTTGATGTTCACCTGTATCAAAGGCAGAACGTGAAGATGTTACTCCCAATGACAGACACCTAAAAAGTAAATGCTACGAAAGCAGAAACATCTAAAATGGAGGTGAATTCTAATTCAAGGCTGATGTTACTTTTAGATCACATCAGCTGACAGATACCCTGCAAATAACAGAACATTCAGAAGCCATACCTGCTGGCAAATGTTCTTGTACTGGTACAACCCTTCCTTTGCCAGATGACTCTTGCGGAGATCCACACAGAGCTCCAGGTACTTCAGCATAATCGGCTCGTGGATTTTCTGCCATGTTCGGTGCTTTTTACTTTTCATAACATCATAGAGAACATCAAGGGCAGGCTGCTTTTTGCCAACCTCAAGGAACTCTGAAAGGAAAATCTCATTAGCAGAAGAATTGCAAGACGTATGCTTTTATGAATTGGTACTGTAAGCTTTTAGAATTTCATCAGCTCTGATCAAATTCCATTGATGGTCTGATTGATGCTGCCAGACCAAAAACACCGGCAGATGCAACTGCGGTGGCAGCTGTACACCTGGCAAACAAAGACCTCGCCATTAGCATACACATTTCAAGATAGCAGAGAAGTCTCTCCATTCATCAAGGCATGACCAGCCACTTCATATATGTAGCACAGAGCCTACCAATATCACTCAACAAGATGCAAACCGTTCAATGAATCTATTAACTTTTCAACCCCAATTGTATAGACATCCAGCTTACAGAACAGTTATACTAATTGTTACTACAGCCCTAAAGACAGTTCAGACTTTTGTTAAACCAGACCTCCTGCTGAAACCTGCATCTCATTTATTTGTTCTGTATGCAGTTGCTTTAACTAGCAGGATCTCTCAGTATCACAGCAACTCCCACCTATGAGGGCAGGGAGGTCCCTGCACAGCTGCCCAGAGAAGTGTGGGTGTCCCATTCCCAGAGGTGTCCAAGGCCAGGCTGGATGGGGTGCTGGGCAGCCTGAGTGGGTGGGAAGTGCCCCTGCCCACAGCAAGGGGTTGGAAATGGGTGGGCTTTGAGGCCCCTTTCAAACCAAGTCAGTCTGTGATTTGGCGACGTACCCACATGTCCTTCTCAGTACAAAATCCAGCAAACCACCCACAAGCAAATACTGAAGCGGAACAGCCACCTACCAGCACAAGCACAGGCCCTACACTAAAGACATTCTTAACCACAGAAAAGCAAGACAAAAGAATGCCGAGACTGGGAAGCAAACAGGATTAAAGAGAGAATGGAGGGGAGAAAAGTGGAAGAAGGAAAAAAAAAAGGCAAAGGAAATAAAGCTGAGTACAACTAAAAAGAACTGTTTATTCTTAAAGGAAGGAGGATGGAATTAGCACTTTCCATTAAGTACTTTGGAAATGACTGCGTTGCTAAAGAATTAACAGCAGAATGGATAAGAATAGGAACCTGCTCAAGGTACCCGGGCAGACAGACGTGAGCTCCAAAGACTGCAAGGAGCATTTTGGGCAGTCCTCATCATATTTCACACACACACAGAAGAATTATTACTATAACCCGTGTCCTAAGGTCTGGAATGTCAGAACTGAAATTAAATATGAGTAAAAGTTGTATTTCAAAAACAGCAGTGACATTTTAACCTAAGGACCACAATGCCATGCACCCGGGGCCTAGTTTATGTAAATAACAAGTTTGCATAGGATGACCAAGGTCCTCCACAGGAAAAAGATAGGGCCTCCTCTTAAACATAAAGAAGGTTAAAATGTGACAGCACTCAGCAACATTTTAAACTCACTGAGGGAATTGCAGAAAAGCTCCCCTCCCTCCTATAATTTATACTGCTACTCTACCTCGGTGCTGCTTTTAGGCACTTACTGCTCAGCTTCATTATTTTCTATTTATGAAAATGAACTTGAAAGGCAAGTTTAATCTTGCAACAGTGCCAGGCCACTTCAACCAGCACAGCTCTCAGTGGTCGATAACTAACTGGACAAAGCACAACATGAATTCATATTGTTCTGAGACTTTTAATTAACTCTGACCAAGCAGGGTTCTTGCCAAAACATCAAATAATTAAGGCTAATTTAACACATGCTGTAGTAAAAGCACATACAAAAGGAAGCTGAAGAGTCAAACACAGACCATGCCTCTGTGTCTTACGACAGAAACATTAAGTTATGGAAACAATTGTGACAGACCAGATGTAAAAGCATCAGCCCCAGGACAGCAGTGGGACTGGTATTTTTTCTGGTTTTTACATTATAGCACTAAAAATGCTAAAAGGTATCTAAAACAGCAACTGAAGCTCTAAGCAGACAGCACCTTCCCCACACACCCTGACAACCACATCACTGTTAAAACCCCAAACCCAGCATTAAGCTGAGGTTTCAAACTGAAAAAAGCAAATTAATCAAGAAGCTGAAAAGATGACCTTCATTATCCAGCACCTCCAGCAGAGAGCAGGCTCAACACGACGAATAACACAACTCTCCTCCAAGCTGAGTTACATCTCTGAGTACACAGCAGCGCCAGATATTAACAGCCAAGGGCTGGCTTTGATCTCCACCTATCCTTTGTAACAAAAGAGCCTTTCCTCCACATCTACATATCTGTAACCACTCAAGCACTTCCTACTTACATGTACATATGCAAGAAGCTGAGGCATAAAATACATGCTCACTTCAGCTTCATGGGTAAAACAATAAAACTGGAAATAGCACTGAGTGTTCCAATTTGAAACATCAGTTTAACATAGAACTGTTTCTCACAATTGAAAAACATACCTTACGAATGATTTCTCTCCCTTTATTTTACTTAGACGTGGTTAGAAAGAGTCCCTACTGTCTGCAAAGACTTGACACAGCTTGTGTTTTCCTTCAGACTACAAAGGCTTAGGATTATCAATGTTTGTCTAGAAAACACTTTATTCGGTTCCACTCCTTATAGCCCGCTCCTTCAATTCATTAGAACTCAGGAGGCTTACAGCAGTACAAGAGATGTGAATGTAACACTGCTCTTCAATAGCAGGAAAGCAGAAAGAAATGGTCAAGTGATGCAAGAACTTCACCTGCCCACGAATTCTGAAGTTGAATGCAAGATAGTGTACCAGCATATGGGCATCTTTCCCAATAAGAAGACTGCTAAAATTCAGCTCTGGCTTAGGAAACACTGGATCTGATATTCTTTTTGTATGTTTTATGTTTATAGAAATTATTATACAATGAATTTCAGATTAGAAATCTCAAGGAGATTCAGTATTTATTCCCTGGATCTCAAGATACAAAGTTACTGAATCGCATGCAATCCCCAGACTACCCACCCCTTCAGCTGTCATTTCCAGACCCGTACATCAGCTGTAATTTCTGGATGTCTGAGTGTGCAACTCTGTACCAATGAATGGTACAAATCATCTTGCTAGGTGCTTAAAATAGGACGCTATTAAGAAAAGTGCCAAAGCCATATATTTAGCCTGAAAGGAGACAGCTGATAAACACATCCAATCCAGCTTTATGCATAGCAGTCAGCAAGAAGCAGCCACAGCACACTCCGACTTGCATTCTAATCCAGAGGCAAACCGGCCTTCGCAGTGCTGAAGGTGTTTAATCACTGGCACTCTCACCGGGGGCACTAACGCGGTTTGGGATTGCTAAGCACGCAGCCAACAGGGACAAGCAGCGCCTGGGCCCAGACCAGTTTCTGATTCCTCAGCAGCGGGTGAGGCCGGGCCGGACGCAGAGCTGGAAACGAGCCGCCGTGCAGAGCAGGGCCGCAGCCCGGCCCCTCGCCTCCCGCCGCCCTCCGCGGGCCCGGGCCCCACCGCC